>JAWNLL010000234.1:0-93378 GCA_035042425.1 Drosophila flavopinicola
GACCCATTCAAAAGTTATCGATAAATTTCGATTTCAGACTAGCGTTTTGGGGCTATAACTTACAAGTTATAAGAGCTAGAGACCCCTTATTTGGCATGTATATCTCGAATATCATACACATGTAACAAATTGTTCACTTTTTGGATACCACCCCCCGATTTGCCCCAAATTTTAAAAAACGTATTTTGAAGGTACAACCTTGCAATTTGGTTTGGTCACACATTTTATAGAAAATGTTATGTCCTAAAAATTTCAGAAAGATCGAACAAAAAACACAGAAGTTTTTTAAGATTTTACTTTCCATTGTGTAAGGCTCGGTGAAAAGCAAGATAACTACTTAAACCGCTTGCACTGCTTGAACTGCAGCATGTATGTGTTTAGATTAGTATGCATGATTGTAAGGACTTGGTTCAGGGTATCTCCTAGTCGGGAACACCCGACTAGAGCACTCTTACTTGTTTGATAGTGAGACAGATACACGCTTGGATGCCGGAGAATCCCTATCTACACTGAGTCTGTCCACGTCCAGATCCATCTCCGGGCTATTAGCTTGATGCAGCTCATAAAGCTTGTTTCTAGCTAGACGGACTACTTGCTCTAAATTGTCTTACGACGACGACTACTGGGTGGCGAGATTGGCTTCGACATGCGAGTACGCGCAACAACTTGACATTCAATCTCACCAGTTTCTAATCGTTGCATATTAATGTTGTTGGTTTTAATTTCGCTACGCTCATTGCTGAGATATTATTGAAGCCAGCGATGGGGATTTGGACGGCTCCGGTAAATCAGGAAAATTTTTCATATCGGACATGGACGCCTCCAATGCAGAAATCTTGATATAAAAGGAAAAAGGGATGTAAAAACTACTAAGGTCCCCCGAATTGGGGACCGCCGAGAAGACAAGACACAAAAGAATATTTTTAAATAAACACAACATTGAGCAAAAACTGAGTTTTCTCGAATTTTTTGTTTGTTTTATTCTAATTACTTTTTCTAACAAATATTTATGGAACAAGTAAGAGTGCTCTAGTCGGGACTGCCCGACTAGGAGATACCCTGAACCCAGTTCTGACATCCATTCATACTTGCCCAATAGTGTGCATACATACAAACACACACATACTGCAAGCAGTGCCTGCGGTTTAAGCAGTTATCTTGCTTTTTCACTGAGCCCCACACAATGGAAAGTAAAATCTTAAATAACTTCTGTGTTTATTGTCCGATCTTTGTAGGACATAACATTGGCTATAAAATGTGTGACCAAACCAAATTGCAAGGTCATACCTTCAAAAATGAGTTTTTTGAATTTTTGGGGGATTGGGGGGTGGTATCCAAAAAGTGAAAAATTTGTTACATGTGTATGCTATTCGAAATTATACATGCCAAATTAGGGGCCTCTAGCTCTTATAACTTGTAAGTTATAGTTCAAAAACGCTAGTCTGAAATCGAAATTTATCGATAACTTTTGAATGGGTCGAGTTATCGATAAAATGAAATAAACTTGATCTGTCCCGGCACTACGAGAACTTATATTCCAAATATGAAGTCTCTAGCTCTTGTAGTCTCTGATATCCGCGTGTTCATACAGACAGACGGACGGACGGACGGACGGACAGACGGACACATGGCTAAATCGACTTGGCTGTTGATACTGATCAAGAATATATATACTTTATATGGTCGGAGATGCTTCCTTATGCCTGTTACACACTTTTGCACAAAACCATAATACCCTTTTTACCCATTTTTAATGGGTTCAGGGTATAAAAATAGGTCTGCTCTGTAATATTTTTATACCCTGATCCCATTAAAAATGGGTAAAACGGTATTATGGTTTTGTGCAAAAGTATGTAACAGGCATAAGGAAGCATATAAAGTGCATATTTTCTTGATCAGTATCAACAGCCGAGTCGATTTAGGCGTGTCCGTCTGTCTGTCTGTCCGTCTGTCTGTATGAACACGTGGATATCAGAGACTATGAGAGCTAGAGACTTCATATTTGGAATATAAGTTCTCGTATTCCCGGGACAGTACAAGTTTATTTCATTTTATCGATATTATCGATTATCGATTCAAAAGTAATCGATAAATTTAAGCTTCTGACCATTTTTTTTGGCCATAACTTGAAAGTTATAAGAGCTAGATGCCCCAAATTGGGAATGTATAATCTCGAATATCATACACATATTACAAATATTTTTGAATCCCCCAAAAAGTTGAAAAAACGCATTTTTAAAGTTATGGCCTTGCAATTTAGTAGTAGCCAATGTTATGTCCTAAAAATTTCAGAATGATCGGACGATAAACACAAAAGTTATTTAAGATTTTACTTTCCATTGTGTGGGGCTCAGTGAAAAAGCAAGCTAACTGCTTAAACCGCTTGCACTGCTTGCAGTATGTGTGTGTTTGTATGTATGTACACTGATATGTTAGCAGGAATGGTTGTGAGCACTGAGTTCAGGGTATCTCCTAGTACCGACCGAAAAATTAAACAAGGTTCTGCAAAAAGCCCTTGCTTGTTGGATTGGTTCAGGGTGCTAAACGCAATGTAATGTGAAGGAAGATCCCATTCGACTCTCTGAGGCACTTCGCCTGCCCCGTTTTTGGCCTTACGCTGTTTGACATAGCTAAGTAAGCTAAAATCATCACACCCAAAAGCTGCTGACGTTATCAGGCACGACTTTTACGTCGATGATTTACTAACTGGTGCTGCATGTGTCGAGAACCTTCAGACGATTAAGTGTGAAGTATCGCAAATCCTTTTAGGCGCAGGTTTCGAACTATCTAAATGGTTTTCGAACTATCCTCCGCAAAAAACGCAGCCAAGCCGATAACGATCTCAGATTCGGACACAACCAAAACAGTTGGTGTGTTATGGTTGCGAAATGAAGACGTCTTCCAATTTATGTTAGACGATTCATTCATGGGTCTTCGAGCGACAAAACCGAACATTCTCTCGGTGACATCGCGGTTATTCGACCCACTTGGCCTCTTAAGCCATCTGATTATCAAGGCAAAGATCCTGCTCAAAGAGCTCTGGATTCAAAAGCTACACTGGGATGTATCGATCCCTCTCAGCAAGGGCTACTCGTGGTAGCAGCTGAAATCAACTTTGATTTAGTTGCAAAGAATAAAGTTACCACGATATGTATTTATTTAGCCAACTGCACCGATCGGGATACGTGGTTTCGCCGACGCTTTAATAAGAGCGTTTAGCGATAGACTGCAGAAGGTTGTCGCATTTCGTTGTTTATAAATCAAAAGTAGCTTCCTCAAGACAAATACTATTCCTAGACTTGAGTTGTTTGCGGCCCACCTTTTTGCAGATCTCTGTCACCGAATGAGAAATCTTAAAATAATTTGGATTGTACGGCCTGTTCTGTGGTCTGATTCGCTGAATTGCGCCATGTGCCCACAAATCAGAATCCACATTTCAAGAGGCTGCGATGTTGACGAGTTGCTCTCGTCAATTTGTTTCGACGGGCCTGCATTTTTGAAGTAACCAAGAGAATATTGGCCGGCTAACCAACATCTTATTACAGATGAGATGCGTAATCTTGGTGCTCATTTTTGTTCTTGCGGGTAGGGGGATGACTTGCAAACATTACGACGCTCCTCACTTGAAGCTCGCAGTTCGCTGGAAGCTACTACACAAGGCACATCGTGCTGGCCCAAGAGCACTCTTGTTCGTGAGTGCCATTGGTTAGTAAACGCTCAATAGGTCTATCGTCAGACAGAGAGAAATGCAAACCTCGTCTGCTAACCCAAATAATAGGAACTTTGCCAGCCGATTGAATCCGAGTGCTCCGCTCATTATACCCTGAACCCATTAATAATGGGTAAAAAGCGTATTATGGTTTTGTGCAAAAGTATGTAACAGGCATAACGAAGCATCTATGATTATATAAAGTATATATCAACAGCCGAGTCGATTTAGCCATGTCCGTCTGTCTGTCTGTCCGTCTGACCGTCTGTCCGTCCGTCTGTATGAACACGCGGATATCAGAGACTACAAGAGCTAGAGACTTCATATTTGGAATATAAGTTCTCCTAATCCCGGGACAGATCAAGTTTATTTCATTTGATCGATAACTCGTCGCATTCAAAAGTTATCGATAAATTTCGAGTTTAGACTAGCGTTTTTGGGACATAGCTTCAAAGATATAAGAGCTAGAGACCCAAAATTTGGCATGCATAATCTCGAATAGCATACACATGTAACAAATATTTCAATTTTTGGATACCACCCCCAATCCCCCCAAAAGTTGAAAAACGCATTTTGGAAGGTACGACCCTGCAATTTGTTTTAATCACACATATTATTGACAATTGTATGTCCCAAAAATTTCAGTAACATCGGACAATAAACACAGAAGTTATTTGAGATTTAACTTTCCATTATGTGGGGCTCAGTGAAAAAGCAAGCTAACTGCTTAAGCCGCTTGCACTGCTTACAGTATGTGTGTGTTTGTATGTATGCACACTATTAGGCAAGTATTAATGAAAGTCAGAACTGGGTTCAGGGTATCTCCTAGTCGGGCACACCCGACTACAGCACCCTTACTTGTTTTCTATTTGTGGCGTCGACTTTTGTAGCCCCATAAGCATGATCGTGAATATTCCTTGCGAACTTTAGTTTCTTGTGCTGGCGCTAAAACAAATGTTAAGTTTTGAGCCGGCTGAGCCAAAAAAAAACGACTGAGAAGAGTTAAGGTATTATTAACCTCGTCGTAGTATTTTATCTCGCCCTGCTTCAGAGTACTGATTTTCTTAATAAATGAAACGTATTGGTGTCTTATCCGCGTGATATAAGTGAAATTAAGTCTGTCTATAATAACCTTAAAGTTAAGGAGGATGTTAAAAGAAGATAAAAGAAGATTGTTTATTGTTATTTTATTTCGTATAATATCTAACTCATGGAAATGCCATACCGTCATACCGTGGTTCAAAGACCTCACACTCCAAAATTGCACTTCTCGGTAAGCAACGTAATCGTTTTGTTTGCCCTTGAAGTCAGTAAAGGACTTAGATATGTAAAACGGTGCCTCGCACTTTGTTTCCTCAATAAGTTTTACTCTCTGGAATTCTACTATATCCCTCTTTTTTGAGATTTTTGGAGTTTCTTTTCTCCCTGAAGAGCTCTTATTGATTCATCCATTTTTTCATCTAATCGTATCTCTATATCTAACGCCTAGTGATTAAGTGTGGATTGAACATCTGTCTCCAATTCTAGCTCTGGCATACTCATTTTGGTTTCGGGCTTGACACTATTATCTCGACTTACATTTGTTTTTGTAGCCGGTGAGCTCTCTCTATTAGCGATAATAATTTCTTCCTCGCTTCCGGAGATATGTTGGCCTTTATCTAGAATACTACTACTATACCCTATTAAAAATGGGTAAAAAAAGTATAATGAAGTTGAACAGTATCAACAGCCGATTAGCAATGTCCGTCTGTCTGTATGAACATGCGGATCTGAGAGACTATATTTTAAATTACAGTATCCCCGGGTCAGACTAAGTATATTTCTCATCCCGTTCTAACACCCACGTTTTCGGCCATAGCTTAAAAGATATAAAGCGACATTCACAAAATTTGGTATGTATAATTTCAAATAGCACATTTGACTTTTTGGGTGTTTTTATTCGGAGGCATGACCTTGCAATTTATGCAACATTTTGCTGCCAATTTTATGCCCAACAAATTTAATGCGGATTGGTCAAAAAATAAATTAATGTATTAAAAAATGTGCATAGTTTGGGTATCACCATAGAATAAGAAAAAGCACAGCAATTTCCTGAAATGCGCAGTTTACAGTGTGTGTGTCAGTGTGTTTTTACGTATGTGTATGTGTACGCAAGTGTAAGGGATGAGTTCAAGGTATATTCTAATAGTACACTACCGACTTAAGCACTTCAACTTGATTGTTTTTTTATTTTATTCATTTTTTTTTACTAGGCAAGCTACATAGGGTTTTTGCCTTATTTCCAGGCCGGTATGATTTAAAACTTTAAAAACCCAACTTAGTGGTGAGATGACGCTGTTGTTAGCACGGGTATTTTTGTTAAAGTAGCCGGCCATTCCGCGACCGGCCAAGGATCCAGAGGTCCGACGGGTGCTTGCGCTTTAGTCGTCTATGTCTCGCCGGTCTTGCGAGTTGTCTAGCCAGGCGGTTAGTGTGGTCTAACAAACGTACCGGTTGGAGCTTCTATTTATGGCCTCAGACACCGTTGGTTTTTGAAGGTCGTTGAGGTCTCATTTTTGACGTAATGTTGAAACTGAATATTGGTCTTTGTTGTGGTAGCTTGGACTCTTCTTAGGGTAGTGTCACATGCAGTCCCCCCGCAAGTAATACACCAATTTAGCGTTGGCAATATAATGGCCTTAAATAGCCGCACCTTGGCTCTTAGGGAAAGACCACTCCCTGGTCTGAGGAGCCAGTCCTTGTAATCTTAAATATCCTTATTACTGAAAAATTATTACAATTTCGATTGAGACATACAAAGCTAATAAATGTATGTGTCATAAGATATTTGAAAAAATAAACAAGTGTACAGGGATAGCTGAGCATTACGAGCGGAGTATTATATAGTATATGTATAAGGTAGTGAAATTTGTCCAAAGATTTGAACAGAGTATAAAATCTTCGGTACTCCGAAGATAATCATCTCCACTTGTTTTCGTTTGACTTAATTAAAATTTTGCATTAGTTTTAAAGCTCTGTATTACCCGGCTCTTTAAATGAAGTCACCACCTAATTATGCGCTTGTTATACTCTCTTAAAAAAAAATAGTATATTAATTTTGCCCTCAACTTTGTAATGCATAGATGGAGATTCAGACACCCCTCCGACTGTCTTTCTGCATGTATGTATGCAAAATAGTTTTTAAGTTTTTGAGTAATCTCGATCAAACTTGACACAGAGACTTGCTTTTCAAAGATACAACATATTTCTTGGAACTCACTCATGCAACTGGAAGTCAGTTTTGGCCATATTTTCATGTTTGACACTCTGATACCGAAGGTATTCATAAAATATTGAGCTTATACAATGTCCGTCAATCTAAAAAATTTTCAATGCTATCGAATATAGAGACTCGAAACTTACACTATTAAACATGTTGTTATCTGCTTTAGATCATGTTTGTACAATTTTTGTTGTCCGGACCACGCCTACTCCCTTCCACGTAATCGCACAAGTCGATATTCCGGAAAGCACAATTCGATAACACGTGTATATTACCTGCAATTTTGAAGCATGTCACCAAATTTGGAATTCACAGTGGTGCTGACCTCCGTGGATCTCCCGGCCACGTATCTCAGCACTCCGCCCCAGCGAATCGCAGAAGCCTATATCTACCACAGCTGTAGAGCTAGAGTCACAAAACTTGGAAGTTAGATTTCTGGTCACCGTTTCTAAAGATCGGTTACAAAGTTTGGGGCGACGCCCCTCCTAAAGACTATAAAATCTTCTGAATGCCGAATATAATCCTTCCCCTATTATTGTATTTTCTTAAAATCTACTTTAACTAACTTGTGTCCCACTTGTTAATGTGCATATATATTCATATATAGAAGATTATCTGTAAAATAATGTGCCCCAAAAGCAATTTAAAATTAACAAAACAATTTAAATAAACACCCGACTGGGGCACTCTTACTTTTTATACTCTCTTCGAAGAACCATATCTAATAGCTGCCATACAACTGGAAGTCGGTTTTAACCATATATCCGATGTTTTCAAAGCAATCGCTTTAAATTTCCTTGTACACTTGAACATTCTTATAACTCATCAATATTTAGTTGATCAAATCGATTGAGGTAAAATTAGCAAAGATATGCGTCATTAAATATTTCGGTGGTGCAGTTGGCTTAATAAGTACATATCGTGATACCTTTATTCTTTGCAACAGAATCAAAGTTGATTTCAGCTGCTACCACAAGTGGTCCATGCTCAGAGGGATCGATTTATCCCAGTCTAGCTTTTGAAGGCAGAGCTCTTTGAGCAGGATCTTTGTCTTGATAAGCAGATGGCTTAAGATGCCAAGCGGGTCGAATAATCGCGAGGTCACCGAGAGAATGTTCCGTTTTGCCGCTAGAAGACCCATGAATGAATCGTCTAACTTAAATTGGAAGACGTCTTCATTTCGCAACCATAACACGCCAACTGTTTTGGTTGTGTCCGAATCTGAGATCTTTATCGGCTTGGCTGCGTTTGTTGCGGAGGATAATTCGAAAACCATTTAGATAGTTCGAAACCTGCGCCTAAAAGGATTTGCGATACTTCACACTTAATCGTCTGAAGGTTCTCGACAAATGCTGCCAGTTAGTAAATCATCGATGTAAAAGTCGTGCCTGATAATGTCAGCAGCTTTTCGGTGTGATGATTTTACGATCTCACTTAGCTTTGACAAACAGCGTATGGCCAAAAACGGGGCAAGCGAAGTGCCTCAGAGAGTCGAATGGGATCTTCCTTCACATTACATTGCGTGTAGCACCCTGAACCAATCCAACAAGCAAGTGCTTTTTGCAGAACGGACAGTTCGCACCTTTTTTAATTTGACTGACAGAGATAAGTTCAAAGAACGTCTCAGCTCCGATGAGCATATCGATCTTCTGTGGCATGTGAAAGTATTGACCTGCCAATTACAGGTTATCAGGGATTTTCCAACCACTGACATTATGGCTTGTGAAATAACGGGTCAGCCAATTGCAGTTGATAAATCTTTAACTACTTCTGTGTTTAATGTCTGATCTTATTGAAATACATACAATTGACATTAAGTGTGTGACCCAACCAAATTGCAAGGTCACCTTCAAAAATGCGTTTTCTGCAGTTTTGGAGCTTTAAGAGCTATAAGTTGAGCCTGTAAGTTATTTTGCCTGATTTTTACTTTAAGTGCGTACGATTGGAAAATCCGACACCATGGAAACGCCCATTTACTTTTAAACTGTCCAGTCGGAGGCGCTCTGAAAATGTTTGTGCTTTTATACAAATTATTATTATTCGAAAAGGGTCTAGTGGCGTTTTAAAAGACAGTGCGAATTCTCGCGTTTAGAGGTTTTATAATTCTTGACAACTAATAGATTTTTTCTTAAGCCTACGCTAAGCTATGGTGGCGAGGCGAATTCGCTCTCTGAGCGACCGACGAAAAGTTTTATTGCGCTCTTGTTCCGTTCTAGTCCCAACTCACATAAGACTTCAAAAATTTAATTACAGCTAAAAACTACAAAAAATCATCCATGCGGTGAGGTGCGCCAAGAGTACACTTAGTAAAATGTCAATATCTCCGAATTAAATGATTAATTCTTAAGAACTTTAGCTTTTTGAAAACAGTATAAGCCACAAACAAGTAATATGTCAGTTTTAAGTGGATATTCACTGAATCGAAAATAATTTTAAAAACAAAAAGCCTCTCTATCTCCGAATTGCGCCCAAATAAATAATAATGTATTAGTGGCTGATAACACTTTTTATTACTTTTATAACGAGTCTACTTTATAAGAATTATGAATAAATTCGAAGATATTGACATATTTCTAAATACATATGTTTTCAAAGTTATTGAAAACAAGTGGGGAAGGATTATCTTCGGTGTGCCGAAATTCTATATTATTTTTGAACCTTTAGGCAATACCCACTCTACCAACTGCTCCACCGAATTTGCATATGCTACAAAAGATCGTTTTCTTTCGCATTTAATTTTTTTTTGTTCTAAGAAATTTGTTTTTGGTGAATTTAAATTTTTCTTTTGAAATATTGAATTCAAGTGAAAATAAATGATTTTGCGACCGGGATTCGAACCAGGGACCTCGCGTTGTCAGCGCGTCACTTTACCACTTACACCACCAAACTGTTTTAAATTGCTCTGACAAACTCTATTATGGTTAGCGTTTTTTTTGCGAAGCATTGTTTTTGTTCTAAGACATCATATGAATATATCTTTTGATAACAGTTATTATATATTTGAAAAAAACAAGTGGGAAAGGATTATCTTCGGCGTGCTCTACCAACTGCAGCATATGCTGTAAAAATTCGATTTATCGCATGGCATTTATTTTTTTTTGTTCTGAGAACTGATATCATATGAATTTAAATTTTTTTGTAATACTAAGAGAACAAAGTTAGAACTTAACAAAAACAAAGAAATCATGAAGTATTTAGTGAACTGTATAACCTACTTTGGCTTCAATAACTTATTGAAGGTGTCTCGGTACTAAATCCACTAAGTTTTTCAGAATTTCTGGAAATATCTCTTTCCAAAGAAAAGTGACCTCAGAAATTGTGTCCTCTCTCGTTTTATTTAACGAAACTTTTCTTTTGCGTTTCAAAAGACACCAGACGTCTTCTACAATATTTAAATCTGGACTTTAATGTGGCCAGTCCAAAAAAATACCAACATCCTTCAACAAGTTTTTTATCATGCGGGCTTTGTGGCATGGGGCATTATCCTGTTGCAGGATAAATTATTCCCCAATAAGCCTATCTCCGGAAGGGAAGTCATTATCATTTAGGGTACCCAAATATTGAGTTTGGTTCATCGAGCCGGTAATAGGAACCAAGTCACCCAGACCATTATACGCAACACATCCCCAGAACATGACAGAGCCTCCACCATGGCTCACTTTTTGACAAACGGTTCGTTTTTTTTTGCCTAACTACCTTCGGCAATCTTACAAAAAATTGGTTTTTTGATAAGTTATATTCAATGGAGCTTGCATCTCTCCATAGAACGCTTCTCAAAGACTTATTTGGCCTGTGCAGGTCTTCCTTTGCGAAAGCCAGTCTTTTAAACTTATTTGTCTTCGATATGAACGGTACGTCCTTAGCTTTAATTGTCTTAAAATCTCCTTATTTTAAACGTCGTCGGACTGTGCGCTCACTGATTCGATTATTGGCCGTTATATTCCATTGATCTACAGCAGATTGAGGCTTCAGAAAAATATTTCTCTTAAATTCTCGTAGAATGACTCGGTCTTTAGTAGGCGTTGCTTTGCGCCTAGCACCTGATCTCGTTAGGTTTCATAAGTCATTATGCTTTCTAAACTAATTAATTTGATAGTGCACAGTTTGACGCGACACATTAAACTCATTTGCAAAATCGTTCACTGCCATTTCAGCATTAAACTTTGCTACCATATGCAAAGTTTCATATATATTAACATGGGATATATGGCCAAAACTTACTTCGACTTCCAGAATATGGCAGCTTAAAGTTATAGTGGTCCGAGCCGGCCAGTTCCCAACAATGTGCTGTCCCTTTAAATAATAAGTCTCCGTGCAAAGTTTTATCACGATAGCTCAAAAACTGAGGGACTAGTTTGGATACATACAGACAGACAGACAGACAGACAGATCATGGCTAGATCAATTTTTTTTGTCATTCTAAGCATACTGGCAGTAACTTTTGGGGGTCTCCGACGCTTCCTTCTATGCATTACACACTTTAGCACAAACTTAATGCACTATTTTCGTTGAATAACACTGTAGCTTCCTTTTCTAATGCCCCCTCAAAAACTGATCTTATATTCCTCCTCAATCAGATATATCAATCTGTCAGTGGCATCTTTCTTCTATCTAAATAATGTCATCTATGAGTCCTGATGGAGATTTTCTCATTATAGTTGGACACTTAAATTTGTCAAAAAAATTGTTTGGTCCGCAAGACCAATTTACTGACTGCGCGGAACTGTAACGGTCGTTTACTTGACTTAAATTTTCATATCTTATCCTTCCTGTAGTATTATATCTCGTACTGATCCTCTTGTTATGCCTGACGATCCATATTACCCTATTTTAGATTTTACTATAGAGCTGCCTATCTTTGTGCCTATTGCTTCAACTCATCCAACAGATAAGTCGCCCTGTTTTCGTAAAGCATATTTTGTTAAACTTATTATGAGCAAACTTACTTTTGTATGATACTTTGAACTCGCTTTTGGATGCTTCTCTCGGAAATTACTGAGTCTAAACAAGTGGAGAAGGATTATCTTCGGCGTGCCGAAGATTAAATACTCTTTTCGAACCTTTAAGCAATTTTCACTATTTTTCCGTGACTGCTTATTTAATTCGCAGATATTAATGTCGCATACATATACCCCTACATATAAAATAAAATATATAAAGGTATTCATGTAAACAGGGACGTTTCACTATCCGCAGCTCGTGGACGCGTCCCTTAGCATTCATAAGTGCTACCGAATTGAACAATATACAAGTTTCAGTTTTTCCAAAAAGTCAAAACTACATTACATATGTATACTACAATATACATACCAAATTTTGTGCCTGTTGCTCTTATACCTTTCAAGGCCGCTGTCGGAAATTGAATTGTCATAAAACTTAATCTGAACATACGAGAGCTTATATTCAGAATTTGAGATCCATATTTTTTTTCGCGTGGCATTGGTTTTGCCAATGAATTTAAATTTTTCTTTTGAATTATTCTATTAAAGCTACTTTATGTATGAAAAAAAAATATAGAAACAATTTAGGAAATTGAAAATAAATTAATTTGACTACAGCTATTATATATTTGAAAAGAAGAATAAGAAAAAATGAAAATAAATGACCACCGCTGGTCTTGAACCCAGGACCTTTCGCTCAACAGTTCGCAACTTTACCCCTTACGCCACAAGCCGTTTTGATGATCGCTGACAAAATCCCTTGAAGAGCAGACTGTCAAAAGCTTTCTTGTTTTGCTTTTTACTGCTTACACCAAGCAGTTTTAAAAATCGCTGACAAACTCGATTTATACTGAGCTTTTGTTTTTTCGCGTTGGCATTGTTTTTGTTCTAAGCCATTGAAAGCAAATGAATTTGATTACAGTTATTATATATTTGAAAAGAAGAATAAGAAAAAATGAAAATAAATGACTAGTCGCCGCTGGTCTTGAACCCAGGACCTTTCGCTCAACAGTTCGCAACTTTACCCACTACGCCACAAGCCGTTTTGATGATCGCTGACAAAATTGCTTGAAGAGCCGACTGTTACAAATTTCCTTGTTTTGTTTTCCTGCAACCTGCAACTCGCGTTTGTCAGCATTTGTTTTTTCGCGTGGCATTGTTTTTGTTCTAAGCTATTGGAATCAAATTAATTTGATTACAGTTATATATTTGGAAGGAAGAAAAAGAAAAAAGTATTAAATTAATAATCAGTCGCCGGCGAGGCTCGAACTTGCGTTCGTTAGCGCGGCTCTTTACGCCTTACGCCACAAACCGTTTTGATGATCGATGACAAAATACCTTGAAGAGCAGACTATCAAAAGCTTTCTTGCGCTTGACTTTGTTTGCTCATATGCACCTGTTTTTTCAAAATATTTAATGACGAATATCTTCGCTGTTTATGACTCAATCGATTTGCGATTTTACCCATTGATGAGTTATAAGGATGTTCAAGTGTACAAGGAAATTTAAGGCAATTGCTTTGAAAACATCGGATTTATGGCCAAAACCGACTTTGAGGTGTATGGCAGCTATAAAATATAGTGGTCCGATCTGGCCGGCTCCGACCAATGTGCTGTCCCCTTGAATAATAAGTGTCTGTGCAAAGTTGCATCGCGATAGCTCAAAAACTGAGGGACTAGTTTGCATACATACAGACAGACAGACAGACAGACAGACAGACAGACAGACAGACGGACATGGCTAGATCAATTTGTTTTGTTTTTCTAAGCATACTGGCAGTAACTTTTGGGGGTCTCAGATGCTTCCTTCTATGCGTTACAAACTTCAGGACAAACTTAATATACTATTTTCTTCGAAAAGAGTATAAAAACATGAAGTCGAAGTATTTAAAAAAGGGTCAAGGGTCTTCCTTCCGATTTTTCTCGCTATATAACTTGGTAAGGTCAAACTGAATTTTTGGTTCTGTGATCACGGAAGCGATTGTTGGCGCACTTCGGCGCATTAATGATTTTGTAGAGTCTAGGGCAAGTTAGTTTTATGGCGGAGCGAGAGCGCCAAGTTTTCAAGTTTTCGTCGGTTGCTCGGAGAGCGAATTCGTCCCTCTTCGCCACCAGAGCTTAGCGTAGGCTTAATAAAAAATAAGGTTAGTTCTGAATTACAAACCTGTAAACACGAAAATTTTCACTATCTTTTAATACGCCAGTAGATCTTTTTCGAATAATTATAATTTATATAAAAGCATAAATTTTTACATGGCGCTCCGATTGAACAGTTTTTAAATATATATGTAAAATATATATAACGTGCATAAACAATCGAGTTGACAATAAATCTGTCTCACGACGCGAAACATTAATTAAATGAATATAATTTCTCGCCGGTCGTGCAAATACATTAATTCGAGATTTTTCTGCTTAAAACGTTGGATAAGGGAAGTAGGGTCGAAAATCAAGCGTTCGGAGCAGCAAGTAGTACTGTGCACAGTTAGCCCAATTACAAACAATTGTCATTGGTTGAGCTAATAAAGCCGACGCTTTCAATTCTTGGCACATATGTAAAGTAGTTGAGCATAATATGTATTATTTGTATTACATATAATATTATATATTATAATATATTATAATAATATTAAAAATATTTGTGGGATCTTGTAGTGTGTCTGAGCGACTTTGAAATCATTTAGCAGTATTATTTGCTATTTCGATTTCATTGCGCTCAGTCGCTGTCGCTTCCCCCCTCTTGCCATCACTCGCAACCATTGTAAATTCTACACCTGAATTCCCTTAACCCATTAAATATGGGTATAAAGGGTATAATGGAGTTGTGGAAAAGTATGTAACAGGCATACGGAAGCATTTCCGACCATATAAAGCATATATATTCCTGTCCGCCTATCTGTCCGTTTGTCTGTATGAGCACGTGGATATCAGAGACTACAAGAGCTAAAGACTTTTGGTTAGGAATATAAGTTGTCGTAATCCCGGGACAGATCAAGTTTCTATAATTTAATCGATATCTATAAATTTCGTTTATAGACATAACTAAGAAATGTTGGCCTCGCATATAGAAACACGGTTAAAACAGGATCAACTATCGACTTCATGCTATGCATGCGAATGTGTCTGATAGTATGATGCTAGCTACAGCAGTCGTTTGCGTCATAACGAGATGTGGCGATTTCGTTTTGGCCATATCTTACCTTGATTCCGGTTCAGAAATTGATTTTGTAACAGACGAGTTAGCACAAGGATTGCAGCTGCATAAAGCAGAGGCGAGTATACCATTACTTCAGATTGCGCAATGCAATACACAAGTAAAGAAGAAGATACGTACAGTGGTTAAATCGCGTGTCAATTGCTGCAAGTTCTAGCTGGATATGTGAATTTTAAGGACCACCTCTGTGTACCACCTCTGTGGACCACACGGTCAATGGAAGTTGTTGGAAAATCTCTGATAACCTGCAATTTGCTGATCCATATCGGAGCTGAGACGGTATTTGAACTTCTCTCTGTCAGTCAAATTAAACAATGTCCGAAATTTCCGATTCTGCAAAAAGCACTTGTTTGCTGGATTGTCTCAGGGTGCTACACGCCGACAGGTCCCAAGAAGGCCCATGTTGTCACTCTAAGTTGTCGGGAAGAATCGTTTACTTCGATAGACAACACTTTGCGAATATTCTGGACTTTGGAAGAATTACCTTCCCTCAAAAAGGTATTAACAGTAGAACAGCAGTTATGTGAGAGCCACTTTCTAGATAATTGGGATACGGTGTTTGACACTTGGCGTTTTGTGGGTACTAAACGAAGACGTCTTCCAATTTAAATTAGACGATTCATTCATGGGTCTTCGAGCGACAAAACGGAACATTCTCTCGGTGACATTGCGGTTATTCGACCCGCTTGGCCTCTGATTATGAGATTCCGGATGAGTTACATTGATTAGTTAACGCTCAATAGGTCTATCGTCAGACAGTGAGGTCATGCGTCCGTTGTTTTAAATGCAAACCTCGTCAGCTAACCAAATTAATGGGAAATTTGCCAGCAGATCGACTACGAGCGCTCCACCTGTTTTCTATTTGTGCCGTCGACTTTTGTGGCCTAATTAGAACGACCTTCAGAGTGCGTGGAAAGCCTACGCATAAGTCGTATTTCGCATTATTTGTTTGCTTCGCTTCCAAAACGGTTCACTTAGAACTAATAACCGACTTATCCACGAATATCTTTGTAATGACTTTTAGAAGGTTCGTTGGCCGTCGGGGAGTCCCACAGCAAATCACCTACTACTATAGACGGTCGGAAACCTGCTGCTCATGGCAGAAAAGCTGCAGACGACGCTGGTTGCAGTGGAGGCCGTGCAGATTTACAGCAAGGATCCCAGCGACGGCGAAGCTCTGAGACCAGGCAGCCTTTTTGTGGGCGTCCCACTATGTTCTGTGGCTCCAGCTGCGAACCAAACGGCACCATCGCCTGCCGGACATCGTCGTTGGAGAGCTGGTGGTCGTCGCAGAGGACAATTTGCTGCCCCAGCAGTGGCTGACCTGCAGAGTGACCACAGTGGACGCAGGAGAGGACGGCGTCTTGCGGGTCGTCAATCTTAAGACGGCCAGAGGCGGAGTCTTTAAGAGGCCCATCCACAAGCTGGTGCGGCACAGCCTGATGAAGCTCACAGCCCCTCATGGGCGCGCGTGCTGGCGCTTTAATGAGTTTGTATTGTATTTGTAATTCGAATTTTTAAGTCTAGTGTAAGTTACGATTAAGGCGGACCGAGAGTTCAACGAAGCTTTTCGTCGGTCGCTCAGAGAGCGAATTGCCCATTGCTTCGCCAACATAGCTATACTGAGGCTTAAGAACTCATGAAGTCAGTTGTCGTTAATTATTATACTTTAAAACACGTAAGCATTGTCACTCTAAAACGCAACTGAACCCTTTCCGTATAATATAATTTATACAAAACCATATTCATTTACAGCGTCATTACCTGGAGTACCAGGATGTGTACTTAGGTACTGTACTGGATCTCTATGTAAGCTTGTACATAAATTATTTATATTGTCCGTTGATTTCTGCTGTTGACTCCTCTCCATAAGCATGGCTCAAAATCTGATATCAAAAACTGTAGTTATTTCCAAATTGTCCGCTATACCTAAAGTTTTTGAGAAAATCATTACATGTCAATTGCTATATTTATGTAGCTCGATCATTTTACCTTCTCAGCATGGTTTTGTGCACCGTAGATCTACGACCACTAACCTTCTTGAATTTACTTCCCAGAGTATTTCGGAATAAAAGGGATACATATTTGATTCTGTAAATCATTGTCTCTTAATTTACTAACTTAACCTTATAGACTTTACTACAATCTTCTTACATGGATTTCTGAGTATTTGAATAACAGAACTCAAAAAGCATTTTGTATACGCTGGTACCGAAAGTACTCATAGTATATGGAGTTTGTCGAATGTCCGTCTGTCTAGACGAACGCAAGTATTTCAGAAACTTTGTAAGATAAATACTTCAAATTTGAAGTGTTATACTTGTAGCTATCTGCTACAGATCAAGTAAAGATCAAATTTGTACCACGCCCACTGTCAAATCGATAACATGTCGATACACTTCAAATCACAAATCGATAAAACATACGCCCATCAGACCCCATCTAAAAGTAATTGGAATTTAGTTTTAGAGTTAAAGTCACCATATTTTGAATATATATTACTGGTGACGTCCTCTACAGATCACAGTAAAAAATTTCAGCCACGCCCACTTCCGCCCCCTTAATCGCGAAAATCTATAAACATGAAATCACAATTCGATTACACGTGTACATTTCCCGCAATTTTGAAGCTAGTCACCAAATTTTAAATTTACATTGGGGCTGACCAGCTCAAAAGATTGCGACCTGGATTTCCCGGCCCCGCCCACTAGAAGACACCCCAGCTAGAGCTAGAATCAACATACTTGGAAGGAACATTTCTGGTCACCCCCTTTTAAGTGGTGTAAAACAATTTTGGGCCAGGTCCCCTATCGCTTCAAAAAGTCGCGAATATCCATATCTGACACTGTTTTTGAGCTACTCACCAAACGGAAAAGGTAGAGCTCTGTTAAGCTTAATCAACGGTGAACCCACGACTACCTATGCCCTCAACCATGGCATCACTTGCTTTCAGCTGTTCTTACAATGGTATCAAAGTATTACGCAGTCGGCTACGCCCGACTGCAACGTTCTTACTTGTTAAAAATGCAGTATCTAAACCTGTAATTGGTACGTCCGGTGTGTCCCAAGGCAGTCACCTTGGTCCTTTGCCTTATAAATAAGGCAATTGTAGTTAATGGGTTCATCAATGGTTCTTGTGTGTGGTCTCTAAAATATTCGGTACACCTAGTCCGTATAGAATCAGTGCAACAGAAAATTTTAATATTAGCACTGCGTGGCTTTAATTGGGTTTCAGGCATTGATTCTTCTTACTCTAGTAGACTTCTCAATTAATTTATTAATTAACCATCGCTCTTTATCTAATCGACGAGTCATGATTAGTGTTACTCTAGCAGTTGAATTACTAAATGGTCAAATCAACTCCTCTATATTGATGAGCCAAATTAACTTTTCTGTTCCTGTGACTTTATTCCTCTAAGCCGGAATCTTTGATACTAGTGACTATTCCCTGCATTAACCCTTTCGAGTACTCTGTGCTGATTATAATTGACTTTGTCGGTTATTCAACTAGGGAAACTACTCCCTCAGTTTTTGAGCTATCACTACGAAACTTTGCAAAGGGACATAACATTGGTTGGAACCAGCCGGATCGGAATATTATATTTATAGCTGCCATACAACTCGAAGTCGGTATTGGCCATATATCCCATGTTTTTAGAGGTATCACGACGAAATTTTGCACAAACACTTATTATTCAAAGGGACAACACATTGGTTGGAACAGGCCGAATAGGATCACTATATCTTATAGCTGCCATACAACTGTAAAGACTGCACTTTAAGCGAATTTGTCATTGATCATCAAACTGGTTGGGCGCTGTAAGTTGTAACAAGTAAGAGTGCTCTAGTCGGGAGTGCCCGACTACGAGATACCCTGAACCAAGTCCTTACAATCATTCGTACTACTCTAAACACACACATGCTGCAGTACAAGCAGTCCAAGCAGTGCAAGCGGATTAAGCAGTTAGCTTGCTCTTTCGCTGAGCCCCACACAATGGAAAGTTAAATCTTAAATAACTTCTGTGTTTATTGTCCGATCTTATTGAAATTTTTGGGGCAAGCAATTGTTGATAATATGTGTTACCAAACCAAATTGCAAGGTCGTACCTTCCAAAATGCGTTTTTTTAACTTTTGGGGGGTTTGGGGGGTGGTATCCAAAAAGTTAAATATTTGTTACATGTGTATGCTATTCGAGACTATACATGCCAAATTTGGGGTCTCTAGCTCTTATAACTTTGAAGTTATGTCCCAAAAACGCTAGTCTAAAATCAAAATTTATCGATAATTTTTGAATGCGACGAGTTATCGATCAAATGAAATAAACTTGATCTGTCCCGGGATTAGGAGAACTTATGATCCAAATATGAAGTCTCTAGCTCTTGTAGTCTCTGATATCTGTGTGTTCATACAGACGGACGGACAGACAGACAGACGGACATGGCTAAATCGATTCGGCTGTTGATACTGATCAATAATATATATACTTTATATGGTCGGAGATGCTTCCTTATGCCTGTTACATACATTTGCACAAAACCATAATACCCTTTTTACCCATTTTTAATGGGTTCAGGGTATAAAAAGATACGCTGACAAACGCGGTCAAGGGCTCGAATTGCGCTCACGACATAATTTATTTTTTAAACTTTGTTTCTAATTTTTATTTTGAATATAAAAAAGCTTTAATTAAATACTTCAGAAGAAAAATTTAAGTTCATACAAATGTCTTAAGACAAAAAACAAAAACAAATTCGATATTTTACTGTATAAATGTTGGGAAAAAAAAACAAAATCTTCGGCAGGCCGAAGATATTTCTTCCCCACTTGTTAATTATTGTTTTTGGTCAGATTGAATTTTTTTCTGGGTTTTCCGCAATGCTAGCAACAAATGTTTAGCCAACTTTTCAAGTTAATTACCCCAAAATTATAAATTCAATTTGGTTAAGTTTTCAGTTAATTTTGTTATTTTTATTTATTTCATGTAATTTAAAATTTTTATCAGATGCTCGGGAAACATTTTGCTGTTACATCGTTTTAGTCATTTATTCCGTGCTTTTGCATTTATATATATATTTAATATATATTTAAAAAAAATCCTTTGTAGTGTACTTGGTTTAATAAAACAAATCAATGGAAACAATCGGCCATAAATCGAGTTTTCACCACCAATACGAGAGCCAATATATGTACGTCTGCTCGTCTGTTTCTTTATTTGCGAACTAGTCTCTCCGTTTTGAAGATATCTTGATAAAGCTTGGTGTCGACACTTCTTATTTTTAGCTAGAAGAATCGGGATACTATCATATATCTGCCATAGAAACTATCGGTAAACAGACAAAAACTATTTATACTCTTTTCGAAGAATATAGTACATTAAGTTTGTGCTGAAGTTTGTAACGCATAGAAGGAAGCGTCTGAGACCCCAAAAATTTACTGCCAGTATGCTTAGAAAAACAAAACAAATTGATCTAGCCATGTCCGTCTGTATGCACACTAGTCCCTCAGTTTTTGAGCTATCGCGATGCAACTTTGCACAGACACTTATTATTCAAGGGGACAGCGCATTGCCATACAACTCTAAGTCCTTGTACACTTCAACATCCTTATAACTCATCAATGGGTAAAATTGCAAAACGATTGAGTCATAAATAGCGAAGATATGCGTCATTAAATATTTTGAAAAACAGGTGCATATGAGCAAACAAACCCAAACGCAAGAAAGCTTTTGACAGTCTGCTCTTCAAGGGATTTTGTCATAGATAATCAAAATTGCTTGTGTCGTAAGGGGTAAAGTGGCGCTGTCAAACGAAAGCTCGCGGGTACGAAACTCAGCGGCGACTGGTCATTACACTTGCAACGCATTACACTCAAAACTGCTTGGTGGCGTAAGTATTAGAGTGCTGCGCTGAAAAACGGGAGATCATGGTTCAAATCCCAGCCGCGACTTATTGCTTTTTATTTTTTTCTAATTATTTTTTTCAAATATATATCAAATAACTTGAATTCAATAATTTAAAAGAAATATTTAAATTCATTTGATTCCAATTCTTAGAGCAAAAAAATAAATGCCACGCGATAAAACGATATTTTACTACTTTTGAAATTTCGGTGGTGCAGTTGGCAGAGTGAAAATTGCCTAAAGGTTCGAAAAGAGTATAGAATCTTCGGCACGCCGAAGATAATCCTTTCCCACTTGTTTCTTTATCGTAAAACTGTGTAGTGTGCCGTGTATCAAATGTTGATATGAAATGAAACAAGTTAGAGTGCTCTAGTCGGGAGTGCCCGACTAGGAGATACCCTGAACCCAGTCCTTATATCCATTCATACTAACCTATCAGTGTACATACAGAAGCAGAAGCAGCTTGCTTCTTCACTGAGCCCTACACTATGGAAAGTTAAATCTTTAACCACATCTGTGTTTATTGTCCGATCTTACTGCAATTTGTTGGGCATAAAATTGGCAAAAAAATGTGTGTCTAAACCAAATTGCAATGTCATACCTTCAAAAATTCGTTGTTTAAACTGAAAATTAATATGAGTTTATATAAATTACAATTAAAAAAAGATTTTTGGTGGCGTTTTAAAGAAAGTGCGAAAAAGATGCGTGCTTCAAGTTTTTAATTATTGCGACAAATGACTTCATGTTCATCTTAAGCCTACGCTACGCTATGGTGGCAAAGCGAGGCGAATTTGCTCTCTGAGCGATCAACTAAAGCTTTATTGCGCTCTCGCTTCGCCCTAAGCCTAAATTACAGTGGATTCAAATTAAGCAAACTGAAAAACTCATGAATGCGCCGAAGTGCGCCAACATCAACTTTTAATGAAATTGGGGGGTGGTATCCAAAAAGAAGAGTAATTTTTACATGTGTATGCTTTTCGAGATTATACATGCCAAATTTGGAGCCTCCAGCTTTTATAGCTTGTAAGTTCTAGCCCAAAAACGCTAGTCTGAAATCGAAAATTATCGATAACCAAATATGGAGTCTCTAGCTCTTGTATTCCCTGATATCTGCGTGTTCATACAGACAGACAAACAGACGAGCATGGCTAAATCGACTCAATGTTTAATTTAATCTTACCTCACGTTGCAGTTTACGTCGTTCGACTTTAAGTTCTGCCTCTGCTTTTTCGGCTGCTTCTGCCGTGCTTTTATATCGTATTACTTGCGTCTCAGATCGAGAAAGA
The DNA here is from genome assembly GCA_035042425.1 of Drosophila flavopinicola. Taxonomy (NCBI): domain Eukaryota; kingdom Metazoa; phylum Arthropoda; class Insecta; order Diptera; family Drosophilidae; genus Drosophila; species Drosophila flavopinicola. Next base: position 22,311 of record JAWNLL010000234.1, read on the forward strand.
CTTGCCTGAAGACTAGCGATTTCTTGCTCAGCCTTTTGCAGCTTGTATTTATAATCTGATATGATTTTATTTGCCTCTCCTGTGGATAACATGTTAAAATAATTTTAATGTAATATAAGACTTATTTCAAACTTACTTTGAACCATGTAGTCACCATCACACACTAAGGAGCCATTAAATGAACTTCCGCGACCAGTCGTGCCTTCACTTTTAAATGCATCTAACTGTTCATGTAGGTTTTGCATTTCAGTGAGAAGCCTCTGCTTTTCTCCTGCAAACTTTTTAATTCTTACATCTAAAAATATAATAATATATCATTAGTTGAATTTTTTACTCTTTTAAAAGAGTACATTAATTTTCTCCTGAATTTGCAATGCTTGGGATGAAAAAAAAATCCGTCTCATTGTCTTTCTGTCTGTATGTATGCAACAACAAGTCGCTTAGATTTTAAGATATCGCGATGAAGCTTGGCACAGAGTAATTTCATTTAGAAATACTGCTGACTGACCGGATCGGATCGCCATATCTTATAGCTGCCATACAACTCAACGTTTTTTTTTTGCAAATTTTTTCATCGTTTTTTAAAATTTTAATATATGTAGTATATGCTTATATTAGTGCGTACAATTGAATATCCGTATTGTTTAAAATTTAAAGTTCTACTATAAATAGCAAAGATGTGCGTCATAAATTATTTTAAAAGAAGTGGGGAAGGATTATTTTCGGCGTGCCGAAGATTTTATACTCTTTTCGAACCTATAGGCAATTTTTTCTCTGCCAACTGCACCACTGAAATTTCATAAGAATATTTAATTCATTGCCAGTTGTATAGCAGCTTTGAATAATAGGTATCTGTGCAAAGTTTTATCGCGATAGATTAAAAAACATGGGATATATGGCCAAAACCGACTTCGAGTTGTATGGCAGCTATAAGATATAGTGGTCCGATCCGGCCGGCTCCGACCAATGTGCTGTCCCCTGGAATAATAAGTGTCTGTGCAAAGTTTTATCGCGATAGCTCAAAAACTGAGGGACTAGTTTGCATACATACAGACAGACAGACAGACGGACATGGCTAGATCAATTTGTATTGTCATTCTAAGCATACTGGCAGTAACTTTTGGGGGTCTCCGACCTTTCCTTCTATGCGTTACAAGCTTCAGCACAAACTTAATATACTATTTTCTTCGAAACGAGTACAAGTACAAGTACCCGACTAGGAGATACCCTGAACCCAGACTATACATTCAATCATATTAACCTATCAGTGTACATACATACAAACACACAAATGCTGCAGGCAGTACAAGCAGTTAGCTTACTTCTTCACTGAGCCCCACACTATGGAAAGGTGAATCTTAAGCAACTTCTGCGGTTCTTATCCGATCTTATTGAAATTTGTTGAGCATTAAATTGGAAATAAAATGTGTAACCAAACCAAATTACAAGGTCATACTTTAACAAATGCGTGTTTTGCACTTTTGGAGGATGGGAAGGTGGTATCTGTAAAAAATGCCTTGAAGAAATATACATTATGGATCAAATTAAAATTAAATTGCTCTGACCAGAGACTCCGAGAACTTATATTCCAAACATGAAGTTTCTGAAGTTTCGGCTGTTAATACTGATCAATAATATATATATACTTTACATGGTCGGAGATGCTTTCTTATGCCTTTTTACCAATTTTTAATGGGTTCAGGGTATAGACGCAGGCGTACGAGGGAGAAATAAAAAGCAACCGCGGACAATTTTATAGCATAAGCATAGGCGTGAAATATATGCCAGTGAAATCTGCCCAAAGATTCGAGAAAGAGTCTGAACTCTTCGGCATGCCGAACATAATCCGTCATCGCTTGTTTTAGTTTATTAATACTTACCAAGCGAACCCTGCACGGTCGCCAAGGTATTAGCGTTTTCAACACTGACTAAAGCCCGCTTGGCATCACTGCCGTCAGTATTCTCAATGGCAACAATAATAAGGCCATGATCCATTATTAGCGCATCACGTTCGCTTAGCTGTCCTTGCACTAGGTTCAATTCAAGTGTTGTGCGGTCCAAGTTGCGTTTAAGTGCATTACAATCGTGCAATTTGTTTTTAAGCTCGCGCTGTATTTGGGCAAAAGACTCTTGCATTGCTTCACTTTTATCTTTGAGTAATTTAACTTCATAGGCTTGAGATGAGCGATCGTTGTCTAGCTGGGCATTCGTTATCATCGCTTTTCGAAAACGTTCTTCAACTTCCTATGATAAAAAAAGAGTTAAAGTTAAGTGAAATACTATTTACAACTACGCCTTTTTGAAAAAAAAAATTGTATACTCTGATACCGAAGGTATTCATGGTACATTGAGTTTGTGCAATTTCCGTCGGGCTGTCCGTCTGTCTGAACGCAAGTATTTTTGATGCTATTGAATATAGAGTCTTGAAACGTGGCCTATTATACAGTTGAAGCAGGGTAACTTCTTCGCAAGGCCCCACACTATGCAACGGTAAATCTTAAATATCCTCTGTATTTAGTGCCCGATCTTTGTGAAATTCTTAGAACATAACATTGGCTATAAAATGGTTCATCAAACCAAATTGCAAGGTCATACCATGAAAAATTAGTGTTTTAAATTTTTGCGAGATGGGGGTACGGTATCCTAAAATTGAATATTTATTAGATGTGTATGCTATTCGAGACTATACATACAAAATTTGGTGCCTTTGGCTCTTAACTTTCAAATTATGGCCAAAAAACACTTATACGATTGACAATGTTCCATTGCAACGTATCTTTACAGTTAAAGATCTTGGAGTCATTTTTGACAACAAGCTTAACTTTAATATGCATGTGTCGACTATCACTAATGAGGCCAGAATTTAACGATCCTTTCACCACAAAACTGCTATATGTTTCTTTAGTTCGTCCTATCCTTGAATACTGCTCATGTATTTGGTGTCCGCAGTACCAAAACTTCCAAGAGCGAATAGAATCCGTTCAGAAGCAATTTCTGCTCTTTGCCTTACGTGGACTTAACTGGGATCCCAATCTCCGTTTGCCATCGTATTCCAGTAGGCTTTTACTTATTAATCTTCCGTCGTTACTTAACCGTAGAACAACGCTTGGTGTTGTCTTCCTACACAAGTTAATTAACGGCGACATAGATTCTTCCTTTCTGTTAGCTCGCCTAAACTTTTTTGTTCCTAGTAGGCCAACTAGAAACTACGTCCACTTGATTTTACCTTCATGTACGACTGATTACGCTTTGCACAATCCTCTTCGTGTTCTTTGCAAGGACTACAATAACGTTTTTAATGTAATCTCGGTTGAGCTCTCTCTCCCACTAATAAAATCTTATATTCTTTTGTATTTACGGGACTTCTCTGCCCGTGTATAGCTAAATCTATTTTCCCTTTTCTTTTCTATTTCGCTCCTTTACTTTTCTTTTTTCTTCTCTCTCTATCATCTATTTCCTTTTTTTATCTTTAACTCAAAACAAATATTTTTTTTCTATATAAACAAACTTATTAAAAAAAATTTTTTTTTATTTTTTTATGTTTGGTTTGATTGGGTTTTTCTGGGTTTTCCCCAATCCTTGCAACAAATGTTGGACCAATGTTTTAATTTTGTTATTGATATCCCCAGAACTTAACGTAATTTTAACTTTTTATCTTTAATTTAATTTTTTAAATTTTATGAACATTTTTAATATATCTTTAAATGTTTTATAGTTTTATATAAATTCTTTTGTGTCGACTGTCAATAGTCGACAATAAATAATCGATTCTCAACTTAAACTGTTTAATTCCCCGTCCCCAAATTTCAATTCCGGAACTGATGTTGAAATTTATATTAATAGTATTACTCCCTAACCTACAATCTCAACTGCTGTAATTGCCAACGCATCTTTTATTTTCTTCAACCAGTGCTCTTCAGTGTCTTTTAGCTGTTCCACATTGAAAACAGCTATTAGTTTACCATGTTGTCCTTGATGCCCCATATAATTTAAAAATTCATACAACAAACATTACTTTTGAAAAATTTAAATTTATATAGAAAAGAGTAAATTATTATATATAAAATCTATAAATCCTCTTAATCCTTTTGGAACTTCTTATTCTATTGTTTCATAAATAAAATAACGTCCTCTCTTCTTACGGCCAGACAGAATGTAAGAGGGCTCAAAACTATACTTAAAAACTTATATGTAGATAGTTTTTGTTTATAATTTAAAATACTTAAAATCCATTTCTAAATTTTTAATTTGGTTAGTCGATACCTATAGATGTGATCGTTTATCACGAGTTGGAGGTGGTGTTATTGTTGCAGATTCCGATCTTTCCTCGGAACAAGCTATAACAAATTGTCATATGGGCATTGAGCTTATAAGCGTTTAAGTAACTATTCACAACTTTTCAATTTGTATTACTTGTTCTTACATACATCCACAATCTCACATCTTATCATATTTAAGTCATCTATCCGCAATTAAATCTATTTATTCTATGCTTTCAGATAGAGACTATGCTTTCAGATAGATATTTTCTCCTCATGATATAGCAGGGCCCTTAAAGCTACATGCCCACGCAGCAAGCCTATAATCAACATAAAGTCCCGATTATGGACTCTACAACCAGGCAAACTTCGTAAGAGTTGCAGAACCCATTTTAAGCAAGCCAAAAGACCCAACAATGCTGGTCAGAGTTCAAAACTTAATTGGAAGCTTACAAAAAAACTGCAAGACAAGCCAAACGAGGCTCATGGCAGAGCTTTTGTTCTGACACAGAAACAACTTCCAAGGCGAGACAGCTTCGAAAACTTCTATCTAAAAGCAATCTCACTATCGGATACTTTAAAAGGGAATACGAAATCTGGTTGGATTACAGTGAAGAATTCCTCCCAATTCTTCTCGAAAATCATTTAATAGGCTGCAGAAATGCCGAAAAAGCATAACGATACGCATTCCTGGATCTGCTTATCTTAAATACAATAAACTCTGAAATCAATCAATCAAGAAATCCATAAAGCAATTTCGATCCAGAGGCGATAACTGGAGCCCTGACGGATCTGGTGGCATTGATCGATCTACCCTGAAGCGTTAGCTGTGGCACCTCGCAAGGTAGTGTCTTATCTCCACTTCTATGGAACATTGCGGTATGCAAGCTGCTCTGCGATATGGATGCGAGTTAACCTCCAGGAAATACCCTCAGACTCTTTGTGATCTAAAGAGAGGCAAACTTAAGACATTGTCAAATTGGGCCGCCAAATGCGGATTAAGCTTTAATCCATATAAAGCAGAGCAGGTATTTTTCTTTTTGCATGCAGATAGGATTCAAATTGGACAAGTCTCCATACATGGTCCGCTGGCGACACACAGCGGTCGTCCGACCAATTATATTCTAAGGTGTACTTGTCCGGTCGCCAGCTTTGCTAAAATTGTCAACCACAAACAAACTAAATAAAATACAAAGAACGACCTAATTGTGCAACACAGGTGCCCTTTGTACGACCCCAAGTGATGCACTCGACGCTATCCCAAACATTTCATCACTCAAAGAAGGAGGCCCGGAACACGCATCTGGCAGTTCAGAAAAGAGACTCAAAATGCTGGAATTAGCTACGAACAGTATTTCGAAGGATTTTAACCAAGCCACTCAGTAACTAACTATTGTGTGCTAACCGACCACATTTCCAAGCTTTTTACAGCATTAATACCCCAAAGAGAGGAATGGACACAAAACATTCCCGGGTCAACCGATGTCATACATCTCTAAATAGACGGCTCAAAGTTAAAGTAAATGGTAATGGTTGCGTCTGTGGCAAGTCTGCCTGGGATGCCTTGGATCACGTCAATACTTCCCATCTACACCGTTTAAATTAAACTGTTTTTCATCACTAAAAATTAAGCTCTTAAACTCGCTGTCCCAAAGATTAGGTTTTCATAAAATGCCATTCGAGCCATTTTATGTCGGTGCAAAAGTCTTGGTTTACGCACCTTGCCTCATGTCTGAGATTTAAACCCTTACGACAAATTACGACCTTGTTATTGGCAACTTTAATTATCCTCAGATTTGGGCGCAGGTCATCATTTTAGTTGTTGCCAAAACACCGACTTTGGCCGAACAATCAGCGATAGATCTGATTTTAATTTATTCTTCTTCCGTTAAGTCCTTTACGAGTCATTTTCAATTTATAGTAATTTTAATTTCACCGAAACACAATTATATGATTTATAATAAGCTTGAAATGAATCTGCTTTTTCATTGAATCATTTTTTCTCCGCGGAAAGTTCGCAAGTCGCACTCAAAATGTAAATGAATAACATTGCACATTTATCAATTCGCTCTGAAACGCGTGACTTGGTATTCTTCCTAATACTAACGGCCCTTAAGATTGCGAGCTGATAAGAAATGAATGTAAGAAAATGCATCACAAAGCATAAGAGGTAAAATGTGTATACCTAAAATATACATTCCATAAAATAACGGTAATATCGAAAAAAAAGTTTTGCACAATTATCAATTTGACTGAGGTAGCTATCTGCTTCAGATCAACTTTGTTACCATTTTGTGCCACGCCTACGGGGAGGCTGGCAAATTGACATGTCGATACACCTCAAATCACAAATCGATAAAACGTAAATATTTCCCACAATTTGAAAGCTAGTCATCAAACTTGGTAGGTATAATGCCGGTAACCTTCCTAAATAATTGGATCATAGGTTTCCCAGCCACGCCAGTACGCCCACCAGCCTCTCATTCTAAATGTAATTGGAAATGCTTATATCACCTGCAGTTTTAGAGCTAAAGTCACCATATATGGAATATATATTACTGGTGACGTCCTCTCCACAGATAAAATTTTCGACCACACCTACTCCCGCCCCCGTAATCACGATAATCGATATACATGAAAGCACAATTAGATAACACGTGTATATTTCCCGCAATTTTTAAGCTAGAGTCCCCAAATTTGGAATTTAGATTGGGGCTGACCATCTCGAAAGATTGCGACCTGAATTTTCCAGCCACGCCCACAAGAACGCCCCCAGAATAATCGGTTGGAACACACACAGCAACTTGTTGTTTTCCGTAATATTGTGCAGTAGGTTGTGTGGATATGAAATAAAAAACAGAGCCAGATATTTAATCCAACCAGACAGACGGGCTTTTACCGAATATTTCATGTGCCGAGATATTCGGAGCAAGCAATCCAATTACATTTTATATAAAGCTCATGATAGTTTTTCAAAGATAGGTTAACATTTGTCTAAGATGGTCTACTGTGGTATATAATCTTTGACGCGCCGAAGAAAGCAGCACCTTCTTCTTTATATTTTTTTCAAAGAAAATGCTTAAAATGACAAAACGAATTTATCTAGCCATGTCCGTCTGTCTATATGTACATATGTATGGATACTTGTCCCTCAGGCTTCAACCATTGCGATGAAACTTTGCACATACAGAGACTTATTATTCAAAGGGACAGCACATCTGTCGGAACCGGCCGGATCGGACCACTGTATCTTATAGGTGCCAACTACAACTCAAAGTCGGTTTTCGCCATATATCCCATGTTTTTAAAGCTATCGCGATACAACTTTGCACAGAAACTAATTATTCAAAGAGACATCACATTGGTCGAAGCCTGCCGGATCGGATCACTATATCTTATAGCTGCCATACAACTGGCAATGAATTAAATATTCTTAGAACAAACAAAAAAAAGTGTTACGCGACAAAACGATTTTGTACAGCATATTAAATTTCAGTGGTGTAGTTGGCAGAGTGAAAATTGCCTAAGGGTTCGAAAAGAGTATAAAATCTTCGGCACGCCCAAGATAATCCTCCCCACTTGTTTGTTTTTATACTCTGATACCGAAGGTACTCATAGTATATTAGTTTTGTCGGATGTCCGTCAGTCCGTCCGTCTTTCCGTTCGTCTGTCTGTCTGGATGAACGCACGTATTTCCGAAACGATATTCGATAGATTCTTGAAATCTTTTGTGTTATGCTTATAGTTATCTGCTTCAGATCAAGTTTGTTCCAAATTTATGCCACGCCCACTGGGAGGCTGGAAAATCGATAACATGTCGATACACCTCAAATCACAAATCGATTAAACGTGAATATCTCCCACAATTTTAAAGCTAGAGTAATTTCGACCTAGCCCACTCCCGCCCCCGTAATCGCGAAAATAGATATACATGACTGCACAATTCGATAACACTTGTATATTTCCCGCAATTTTGAAGCTAGAGTCCCCAAATTTGGAATTTAGTCTAGGGCTGACCACCCCAAAAGATTTCGTCCTGGATTTTCCAGCCACGCCCACTAGAACGCCCCCCAGCCACCCCGCCCCCACGAAACACGGAAGCCTATATCTCGCACAGTTTAAGAGCTAGGGCCACCAAACTTTGAGGGTAGACTTCTGGCCAAGTCCTCTAAAGATCGGCAAAAAAATTTTGGGGCCACGCCCCCTCCCGCCTTCAAAATCGCGAAAACTTATATCTTCCACAGTCTTAGAGCTAGAGTCACCAAATTTGTAAGAAAGACTTCTCTTCACCCCCTCTAAACCCTCTAATCCAAAAAGTAAAATATTTGTTACATGTGTATGCTATTCGAGACTATATATACATACCATGTGTGTAGCTCTTATAACTTTCCAGTTATAGCCCAAAAACACTATTCTAAAATCGAAATTTATCGTTAACTTTTGAACTTTTGAAATAAACTTGATCTGTCCCGGGCTTACGAGAACTTATATACCAAATATGGAGTCTCTAGCTCTTGTAGTCTCTGATATCTGTGTGTTCATACAGACAGACGGACGGACAGACAGACGGACATGGCTAGATCGACTCGGCTGTTGATACAGATCAATAATATATATACTTTATATGGTCGGAGATGTTTCCTTATGCCTGTTACATACTTTTGCACAACTTCATTATACCCTTTTTACCCATTTTTAATGGGTTCAGGGTATAAAAATAATAATTAGAAAAAATAGAAAATATATGATGTCGCGACTGGGATTTCAGCCTCCAAACAAGCGATTGTGAGCGCGTCACTTTACCACGTACACCACCAAACCGTTTCGAAAAGCGCTGATAAACTCGATTACAGTAAGCGTTTTTTTTTCGCGTGGCATTTATTTTATTTAGAAAAAAAATTAAAATAAATAACAGTTTGGATGATCGATGGCAAACTCGCTTAGAGAGCAGTCTGCTAGAAACCTAATTGCACTTGACGTTGCTTGCTCGTAAGCACCTGCTCTTTCAAAATATTTAACGACGCATATATTCGCTATTTTTGAATGAATCGTTTTGCAATTTTAAATATTGATGGATGTTTTTTGTACAAGAAAATTTAGGGCGATAACATTGAAAAAAGGAGATATGGCCAAAAAGATTTGCAGTTGTATATCAGCTATCAGAAATAGTACTTTTAGGGGCGGAAGGGCCCCAAAAAAATTGTACCGACCTTTAGATAGGGTGACCAGAAATATGCGATTTGCCAGCTTTTACGTGGACGTGGTACAAAAATCTTAACAATTTATCTGAAGCTGATAACAACTATAAATTTTAAGTTTCAAGTTCCCTATCTTTAATAGCGCCGTAAAAACTTACGTTCATCCGGGCAGACGGACAGCGTGACGGACATCGCACAAACTCAATATACTATGTATACATTCGATATCAGAGTTAGAAAGCATTGTTAAAAGCAAGCTTAGAATCTTAAAGCATAAACTAATATAAAGGAATGAATTTTCAATTGAAGGACAGGAATGCAACTATTAGAGTGAGTGCAACACTAATAATGCACTTGCAAAAAAAATGAATTTTATACCAAAACCACAAGTTTTATTTGAAATCAGCTAAACATCAGTTAATGCCTAAATTTTCCACATTATTCTTAATTTGCAGCGATACCGAACTTCAGCTTTCTAGCTCGTATGGTTTGAGCCCTGTATTGATCACCATCGCCAATCAGGTTGAACACGTTTCTATACCCTGAACCCATTAAAAATGGGTAAAAAGGGTATAATGAAGTTGTGCAAAAGTATGTAACACGCATAATGAAGCAGCTCCGACCATATAAAGTATATATATTCTTGATCAGTATCAACAGTCGAGTCGATTTGGCCATGTCCGTCTGTCCATCCGTCCGTCTGTCTGTATGAACACGCGGATATCAGAGACTATTAGAGCTACAGACTTTATATTCGGAATGTAAGTTCTCGTAGTCCCGGGACAGATCAAGTTTATTTCATTTTATCGGTAGCTCGACCCGTTCAAAAGTTATCGATAAATTTCGTTTTCAGACCAGCGTTTTTGGGCCATAATTTAAAAGTTATAATAGCTAGAGGCCCCAAATTTGGCATGTTTAATCTCGAATATCATACACATGTTACAAATAATTCACTTTTTGGATACCACCCCCAATCCCTTTAAAAGTTCAAAGAAGCATTTTGGAAGATATGACCTTGCAATTTAGTTTGGTCACACATTTTATAGCCAATGTTGTGTACTAAAAATTTCAGAAAGATCGGACAATAAACACAGAAGTAATTTAAGATTTTAGAGCAAGCTAACTGGTTAAACCGCTTGCACTGCTTGTACTGCTAGTACTGCAGCATGTGTGTGTTTGTATGTATACACACTGATAGGTTAGTATGAATTTTTGTAAAGACTGGGTATCTCCTAGTCGGGCACTCCCGACTAGAGCACTCTTGTTTATATTTAGATTATGGTTTTGCATTTAAGATATATTAAACAAATTTAAAATACATATTCTAAAAATTCTTTTAGATTAGTACCTACTTTAAGCTCGTGTTTAATATCACGAAAACTGCGACCTTCGTCCTCCACTGAATCCTCACTACTCCGTCGAGAAGCTGTTGCTCGCGTTAAGCTTAAAAGACCGCCGTAGACGTGACGTGTAGGATGTGCTGCGAGTGTATCGATAATAACACAACCACTAGTGTTTTGCATATCAAACGCGCGGTCAGCATTTAGTTCCAGTTCTTTTTGTTGCCGTTCAAGTTCTCGCATACGTATCTCGCGAGCTTCAGCACGGGCTTGACGGCGAGCAGCTAGGCGTGCTTCAGCCTACATAAAATATTATACAATAAGAGTAAATTAAAAACTTTCATTTAAAATTTAAGTATAATACTTCTTACATCAATGCTAAGAACATAAGAGCACCCAACAAAAAACATCAACCTCAAAACAGTACATATACATTACATATAGTACAAACGATTTTTTCAGACATTCTCATAAAATCGTTTTTATACCCTGAACCCATTAAAAATGGGTAAAAAGGGTATTATGGTTTTGTGCAAATGTATGTAACAGGCATAAGGACCATATAAAGTATATATATTATTGATCAGTATCAACAGATGAGTCGATCTGGCCATGTCCGTCTGTATGAACACACAGATATAAGAGACTACAAGAGCTAGAGACTTCATATTTGGAACATAAGTTCTCCTAATCCCGGGACAGATCAAGTTTATTTCATTTGATCGATAACTCATCGCATTCAAAAGTTATCGATAAATTTTGATTTTAGACTAACGTTTTTGGGACATAACTTCAAAGTTATAAAAGCTAGAGACCCCAAATTTGGCATGTATAATCTCGAATAGCATACATATGTAACGAATATTTCACTTTTTGGATACCACCCCCAAACCCCCAAAAGTTAAAAAAACGCATTTTTGAAGGTACGACCTTGCAATTTGGTTTGGTAACACATATTATCGACAATTGCTTGCCCCAAAAATTTCAATAAGATCGGACAATAAACACAGAAGTTATTTAAGATTTAACTTTCCATTGTGTGGGGCTCAGCGGAAGAGCAAGCTAACTGCTTAAACCGCTTGCACTGCTTGTACTGCTTGTACTGCAGCATGTGTGTGTTTAGAGTAGTACGAATGATTGTAAGGACTGGGTTCAGGGTATCTCCTAGTCGGGCACTCCCGACTAGAGCACTCTTACTTGTTTAGTGTACATATTTGTTCTTATTTTCGTATTTTATCATTCTGCTCGTAATTGTTGCCAGCTAGTTGTGTTGTTTTTTGAAGACAAGTGCAAATACGTGTGAAAAATTTGAAAATATATTATGAAAATCTCAAATAAAATTCTAGTGAAACTTTTACCTCCACCTTAACTATTAGCTTAGGTACACTTTAATTGCGTCCGTTATTTGTGACCCAATGGTATGTCGCTTTGGAATGATTATACTCTTTTCGAAGAAAATAGTATATTAAGTTTGTGCTGAAGTGTGTAATGCAGAGAAGGAAGCTTCGCAAGCCCCCTGAAGTTACTGCCAGTATGCTTAGAATGACAAAACATATTGATCTGGCCATGTCCGTCTGTCTGTCTGTATGTATGCAAACTAGTGCCTCAGTTTTTGAACTATCGCGATGAAACGTTTCACAGATACTTCTTTTACAGAGACATGACATTGATCGGAGCCGCCCAGATCGGACCACTATATCTTATAGCTGCCATACAACTTGAAGTCGGTTTTGGCCATTAATCCGATGTTTTCAAAGCTAATGCCCTCAATTTCCTTGTACACTTGATATATAACTCATCAATGATTAAAGTTGAAAAACGATTGAGCTAAAAATAGCGAAGATATGCGTCATAAAATATTTTGAAAAAACAGGTGCATATTAGCAAACAAAGCCAAGCGCAAGTAAGTTTTTAACAGTCTGCTCTTAAAGCGATTATGTCATCGATCATCAAACCGGTTTGTGGTGTAAGGGATAAAGTGATGCGCGGACAAACGAAAGGACCCGGGCTCGGTTACCAGCAGTGACAGATAATTTATTTTCATTTTTTTTCCTATTCTTTTTTTCAAGTATAAAATAACTATAATCAAATTTATTTATTTTCAATTTCTTAAATTGTTTCCCTTTTTTTCAAGCATAATGTAGCTTCAATAGTATAATTCAAAAGAAAAATTTAAATTTATTGGCTTAAAAAACCAATGCCACGCGAAAAAAAAGATATTTACAAAATATGAATGAATCACTTTTGTGGCGATAAAATAAGCGTTAATCTCAAATTCTGAGTATAAGCTCTCGTATACTCTGTTCTGATTAAGTTTTATGACAATTCCATTTCCGACAGCGGCTTTGCATGGTATAAGAGCAACAGGTACCAAATTTGGTATGTATGTTCTAGTATAGCATACATATGTAATGTAGTTTTGACTTTATGGATACTTTCCTAGCTCATGCTCATATTTTATTGGCAATTGTATGACACACAAAACAATGATCGGATAATAGACACAGAATTAATATATAGACTTTATTTTCCAATAGTGTCTGAAGAAAACTAAGCACAGCTATTGCTTTGCCATTGCCGCGCAGCTTGAAGTAAACGTGCTTCAAACAAATTTTATTTCATGAATGTACGAATTTGGTAAGTCTATCAGCATCATGAGACCTGCATGCATGTAGGTATATAAATTAATGTAATAGAACCCAGAGAAATTTGAATGCATATAGGTAGAGAAGAACATGTTGGAATGTGTTTGTCGCAAGCCATGTTTTTTTTAAAGTCTCATACGTAACTTACTGAATGAAAACACCCGCTGTCTGTTCCTTTTTAATGCTACTTTGGTAACTGGCGAAAAACACAAAGATATGAAACATATGACGAGCATTTGCACTGGCATACCTGCCCAGGTGTCAATGTAAGAATAAGGGCGTATGCGGAAAATCCTAGGTACCATAAAACCCTTCAAGGGAAATTTGGACAGTAAAAAAAGGAGCACAGTTGCAAATTTTACTCTAAAACCCTGGTGTATTTTAAAAGGTTTCAAAAAACTGTTGAATATCAGCCTTTTTGAATGTGGTGAGTGCAGACAGTGTTTCAGTTGATATTAAACTACGTAATCGTGCGGATGTAATTTTCGAGTGATTCATATATATTTATGGTAATTCTGAAAACAGTTTATAAGTGGACCTTTAACAGGTTTTTGAATGAAATTAAATCAAATTTTATAATTATATATTATTATTTATATATAAAAAAATGCCGCGTCTATCCCAAAAATCGGCAGAACAAATGCGTCGAGGAGCTGCAATTCGGAACCGTCAACACTACAACCAAAACATCGATACTGTGCGAGCTAGATATGCAGAGCACATTTCCGAAATTCGACAGTCAGACCCAAGCTACAGGGCTCACGAGCAATACCGCGATGCTCATAGGGCTCATAGATCGAGGCGTCAAGATAAGGAGCATAGGGAACAAGTGCGATGGCGCGATGCAACTGCTCATTCCTCTAGGCGCCAAGATGACGAGTACAGGGAAGAAGAGCGATCGCGCGATGCAACTGCTCATGCCCCTAGGCGCCAAGATGAGGAGTACAGGGAAGAAGAGCGATTGCGCAATGCAAGTGCTCATACTGCACGGTGTGAAATTAGAGATGTCACACAAGAAAAAAGAGCTCAGGATAATTTAAGAAGACGAAACCGACATCAAAACGAGGCTTTAAGGCGCAAGGAGCAAATAATTAATAGCTCACAGAGAAGGATAACCCGGCAACAAGCAAGACAGCATGAGGAAGAGTTGCGGATCCAGAACCAACTTAGGGTACAGGACTACATATCCTGCCAACCGGCGAGAACAAAATTAAAGACAGTCACAAAGGAATATTCGTAGAAGGCAGGACCTATCGCCCGATACTCAAGGGGAAGAACGCGAGCATCAACGCCAAAGACGAAATGAAAGAGGACTTAAAGCGTATCTTCTTCAAATCAAAGAGGGACCAACCCAAATTTGCGTTTGTTGCGGTGGTACATGGTTTAAGCACCAAACGAAGCATTTGTTAAAAGCACGCATCGCGGGTAAGCATCCTCATCTGGATATCAACAAAATTTTGTATCTCGCCGATCCACTGGATCACGGAAAATTTTTGTTTTGCTGCACATGCCATGGAATGGTATCCCTTGGAAAGGTGCCAAATATATGTCTCGCCGATGGACTAGATTTGGCGACCATCCCAGACTGCCTCAAAGGTCTCTCTTGCATTGAAGAGCGGCTGATTGCGCCAAGAATTCCCTTCATACGAATTGTATCCCTTGGATATCAACGCCAGTGTGCAATAAGAGGAGCAGTCGTAAATGTAATTTAAGACAGAGAGAATTATATGGACACGTCATGAATATGGAGAAGAAAAAGGATAAATTTTATATATATATGTTGGAGGTGGTGCCGGTGTAGGAAAGAGCCACTTGATCTATACAACTTATCAAGCTATAACGTCAAGGGCTATTTCTATTGCTGGCAGTAGCCCGGAATCGGCCAAGGTACTGCTGACAGCGCCAACGGAAAAGGCAGCATTTGGAATTCGAGGAATCACACTGCACTCAGCATTTGCACTGCCCTTCAACCAAAAACATCTACGATTCACCCCATGAGCGCGGACCAGGTTAATACTATGCACACCAGTCTAGTGGATATAGAACTCATAATAATTGATGAGATCTCTTTGGTGGGTGCTAGAATGTTCTCAAACGTGGATACCATCAACCCTTTGCTGGAAAGTCTACGATTGTTTTTGGCGACTTCAAGCAATTGTCACCAGTAGGAGATCAGTTCATATTCAAGCGAAACCGAAATGATCCGAACTGCTTAATAGTAGGAACGCCTCTTTGAATTATCAAACATGTAACAGACTGAGGAATTCATTTTTTTTTTTTTTTTTTTATTTATTTATTTATTGTCGACTACTGACAGTCGACACAAAAGAATTTATATAAAATTATAAAACATTTTAATGTATATACAAGGATTTAAAAAAAATTTAAAATCATAAATATATTAAATTAAAGAAATAAAGTTAAATTTACGTTAGGCTCTGGGGATATCAATAGCAAAATTAAATCATTGGTCCAACATTTGTTGCAAGGATTGGGGAAACCCAGAAAAACCCAATCAAACCAAAAATCAATAAAAATTTGTTTAGTAGTTAATGAGTTAGTATATATTAGAAAGTATTTTATAAAGTGAAAAATAGAAGATAGAGAGAGAATAAAGAAAAATAAAGGAGGGAAATAAAGAAAGAAAAGGGAAAATAGATTTAACTAAACACGGGCAGAGGTGTCCCGTAAATACAAAAGTATATAAGATTTGATTAGTGGGAGAGAGAGCTCAACCGAGATGACATGGAACACTTTGTTGTAGTCCTTGCAAAGAACACGAAGAGGATTGTGCAAAGCGTAATCAGTCGTGCATGAAGGTAAAATCAAGGGGACGTAGTTTCTTGTTGGCCTACCAGGCACAAAAAAGTTTAGGCGAGCTAACAGAAAGGAAGAGTCTATGTCGCCGTTAATTAACTTGTGTAGGAAGACAACACCAAGCGTTGTTCTACGGTTAAGTAACGACGGAAGATTAATAAGTAACAGCCTACTGGAATACGATGGCAAACGGAGATTGGGATCCCAGTTAAGTCCACGTAAGGCAAAGAGCAGAAATTGCTTCTGCACGGATTCTATACGCTCTTGGAAGTTTTGGTACTGCGGACACCAAATACATGAGCAGTATTCAAGGATAGGACGAACTAAAGAAACATATAGCAGTTTTGTGGTGAAAGGATCGTTAAATTCTTTCGACCAACGCTTAATAAAGCCAAGTACACCTCTGGCCTCATTAGTGATAGTCGACATATGCATATTAAAGTTAAGCTTGTTGTCAAAAATGACTCCAAGATCTTTAACTGTAAAGATACGTTGTAATGGAACATTGTCAATCGTATAAGTGGTTAAGTAGGGTCTAGTCCGACTAAAAGTCATGAACATACATTTTGAACAATTTAGCTGCAGTTGATTGGCCGAACACCAGCGCTGCATAGAGTTCAAATCATCTTGCAGATGAGTATGACACAAGGGATCGGTGTACGAAGCAAAGGATGTTATCAAATCAAATTTAATTGATGAAGAGACCAAGGCAACTATTCTAAATAATGTGAGAAATTTTCCAACTGCAAAGACACAGGGAATGAATTACAAACTGCAATTGAAAACGACCGCAAAATATATGGTGACGGTAAACATCGATATTAATGATGGATTGGTCAATGGAGCAACTGGACGGCTTACGCAAGTCGATCATCGACTTTGTGGAAACACAAGGATGATCGCGAGACTTTGGATCAAATTTACTGATTACTCTGTGGGATTAACAGCGCGATCAAAAAATTCACATCATACTTACATGGATTGGACACTAATTGATAAAGTGCTGAAATCGTTTCAAAATAAAGGAAATGAGCAGATCTCAATTGAACGCAATCAGTTTCCCCTTATAGCTGCGGAAGCAATGACCGTTCATAAGAGCCAAGGAGCAACATACTAAAAGGTCGCAGTTCATACAAAAAGAGGAATGAGTAGAGCGACTCTTATGACTTTTATCGGAGAATAGCAGTGAGCTGGCGCTTATTGGATACTTCAATATTTATAGATTGACAGCCACTCATGATCTTGAATCAAGGTTGCAGCAAATAGGATTGATCTCAGCTCTAAATAATATTGGGACAACAAATCAAGGAACTCAAATTGATTGGATATTCACAAATTTGGGAGCAGATTTGGAGAAAGTCATCACATACGAGACTGCGCATAGTGACCACGATGGCATTTGCTTGAGCATTAAGTTAATTTAAAAGGTTTATTTTATATTTTGTAGCCTTACATTTAATTTATTTTTTGAACTATATTTATATATTTATATAAATTTGCTTTTCTTTATCGCGTTTTCTTTACGCGTCCACGGGCTGCGGATAGTGAAACGTTCCTGTTTACATGAATACCTTTATATATTTGGTTTATATATAAGCAGTCACGGAAAAATAGTGAAAATTGCTAAAAGGTTCGAAAAGAGTATTAAATCTTCGGCACGCCAAAGATAATCCTTCCCCACTTGTTTTAAAATACTAATTTAACAGGATTTTAAAATACTATTTTGAGCAATTAAGACCGCGACTTCTGCGTCATTTCATTTGAAGTGTACAAAGGCCCTACTTATTTAGCTTGTCGGCAACATCTCTCCATGGGATGAGTTATAGCAAATAACCGCTTGTTCCTTGACTGGCATGATACGCGCCTCTATATTAAGACTTTTTTCTTACTGCTAGGCACCAGGGCAAAATAATAAATTTACCAGAGCACCATAGTGAACTGCCCTGGGACACAATTTCCGTAGTTGAATCAGCTGTACAATACATTTTGTACAATCAGATTGCTGATTGCATTTTTGTTTTAAGACAAAGTGCGGCGAAACCGACATTGTAGAAACAGCTGAAGCATAACCTTTCCAATCTAAATTCAAAATTTAGTGACTCTGGCTTCAAACATTTGGGAAATATGACCGTATTGATGATTTGTGCTTTTAGGTATATCGATTTTCGCCATTACGGAGGCAGGAGCTGTTTTTTGTGAATTATGGGAGTTATACCAGTCTAGCTCTAAAACTGTGGGAAATATTCACGTTTTATTAATTTGAGATTTATGATGTATCGACATGTTATCGGTGTAACAGCCTCGTAGTGGGCGAGGCACAAAATTCGTAGCACTTAATCTGAAGCAGATAATAGTCAATATACTATGTATACTGAAAAATTAAATTATAATACATTTTACTACATCATATAATAAATGTACTACAAAAATTTTATTTAACACGAAAAGTCTTTGGTGGCGTTTTAAAAGATAGAGCGACTGTGATGTAAAACACATGAGGAAACATCTCCGACCATAAAAATTATATGTTTTCTTGATCAGTATCAACAGCCGAGTCGATCTAGCCATGGAACACTCGGATATCAGAGACTACAAGAGCTAGAGACTTCATATTTGAAATATAAGTTCTCGTAGTGCTGAAGCAGATAAGGTTCATTGAATTTTATCGATAGCTTGTACCGTTCAAAAGTTGTCGAGACTTTTCGATTTCAGAGCAGCGTTTTTGGGCCATAACTTAAAAGTAATAAGAGCTAGTGGTACAAAATTGGGTATGAATAATCTCGAATAGCAGACCCATTTAACAAATATTTTACTTTTTGGATACTACTCCCAAATCCATCGGACATTTAACACAGAAGCGATTAAAGATTTAACGTTCTATAGTGTGGGGCTCAGTGCAGAATCAAGCTAATTGCTTACAGCGCTTGCACTGCTTGTACTGCTTGCAGTATGTGTATGATTGTTTGTATGTATGTAAGTATAAATTAATGTAAGAACTGCACTCTTACGTGTTAAGCCTACACTTAGCTATAGGGGCGCAACGAGGCGATTTCGCTCTCTGAGCGACCGACAAAACGATTCGTTGCGCTCTCGCCGCACCGCTTACAATTGACTTCAAAAATTTAGTGACTAAAAAAAGGAAGTGGGGAAGGATTATCTTCGGCTTGCTGAAGATTTTATACTCTTTTCGAATCTTAAGGCAATATTCACTCGGCCAACTGCACTATCCAATATTTTATATTCTTTAAAAAAATCTTTTTTTCGCGTATCATTTTTCTAAGAATTGGTATATGAATTTAAATTTTCTTTTGAATTATTATATTCAAGCTACTTTGTGAAAACAAGTTACACAAAATTTAAGAAATTAAAACAAGTGAGAACGTTGCAGTCGGGCGAAGCCAACTGCGTAATGCTCTGATACCATTTTAAGAACAGCTGAAAAAGTGAACAAGAACATTTTTGCTGGTGCATGGGTGACCAGAAATCGGCCTTCCGAGTTTTTGGGGACGGTAGGGGGCGTGGTCGATCTGAAGAGGGGGTGACCAGAAGTCTATCTTACAAATTTGGTGACTCTAGCTCTAAAACTGTGGAAGATATAAATTTTCGCGATTTTTGGGGGCGGGAGGGGCGTGGCCCCCAAATTGTTTGACCGATCTTTAGAGGACTTGGCCAGAAGTCTACACTCAAAGTTTGGTGGCCCTAGCTTTTAAACTGTGCGAAATATAGGCTTCCGTGTTTCGTGGGGGCGGGGTGGGTAGGGGGTGTTCTAGTGGGCGTTGCCGGAAAATCCAGGACGAAATCTTTTGGGGTGGTCAGCCCTAGTCTAAATTTCCAATTTGGAGAGTCTATCTTCAAAATTGCGGGAAATATACAAGTGTTATCGAATTGTGCATTCATGTACATCGATTTTCGCGATTACGGGGGCGGGAGTATGCGTGGTCGAAATTTTTGTGATCTGTAGATGACGTCACCAGTAATATAAATTCCAAATATGGTGACTTTAGCTCTAAAACTGCGGGAGATATAAGCATTTAAAATTAATTTTGGAGGGGGGCTGGTGGGCGTAATAATGGGCGTGGCCGATAAACCTAGCATCCAATTTTTCGGGAGGTCACCAGCAATATACCTACCAAATTTGATTACTCTAGCTTCAAAATTGTAGAACATATTCAAGTTTAATCGATTTATGAATTGAGGTGTATCGACATGTTATCGATTTGCAGCCTCCCAGTGGGCGTGGCATAAATTTGGAGCAAACTTGATCTGAAGCTGATAGATATAATCAATCATAGCACAAAAGATTTCATGAGTCTATCTAATATTGTTTCGGAAATACGTGCGTTCATCCAGACAGATAGTCGGACGGCCTGACGGAGAGAGAAAACCTTGCAGAGAAGACGAAGATAATTGTGCGATGCGTAATGCATGAAGGGGACATAATTTCTTGTTGCCGTTGATTAACTTGTGTAGGAAGACCACACCAAGAGATGTTCTACCAAGTTAAGTATTGACGGAAGATTAATAAGTAAAAGCCGACTCAAGTACGATGGCAAACGGAGATTGTGATCCCAGTTTATTACATGGAAGGCAAAGAGAAGAGATTGCCTCTGACGGATTCTAATCGATCTTGGAAGTTTTGATACTGGGGCACCAAAAACATGAGAATTTTTCCAAAATATAATTAACTATGGAGACATAACCAGTTTGGTGGTAAAATTATCCTTAAATTCCTTCTACCAACGCTTAATGAAGCAAAGTACACCTTCGGCCTCATTAGTGATAGTGGACATATTAAGATTAAAGGTCAGCTTGTCATAAAAAAAACACTCCAAGATCATTCATGAAAAGAGCAAAGAATAAAGCTACAAGATAATTTTCCTTGAAGTACACAGGAAGTACCATCAACCATTTTTTTTTTTTTTGATTTTTGACCAAAGCAAAACTTTTTGTGTTAGACTTTTCAAGTAGTTGGAAATCCAAAACAGAAATCAGGGAAAGAATCTCAAGCAATGAAGCTTATATAGCAGTCAAACGCTTTACTGAAGACAGTGTATATGACATCAGCTTGCATTTTCAAAAAAAAATTCATCATTTACCACGGTGATAAATTCAATCAAATTGGTCGTGGTAGACCGACTCTTAACAAAGCCATATTGGGCAGGCAAGAAGTACGTTTTCAATTTATTTTGGGATGACAGTTTACTTTGCAATTCCTCTGTAATTTGATATATCTGACGATTGACTTTATTATGTAAATTAATGAGGAACAATTGCCTTCAAAGAGATAGGAAGAGTGCAGAGTTAATGGATAGGTTATAAAGCTTTAGCAATGGTTGAAGTACTGATGTTGTTAGGCCCTGCAGAGAAAGATTTCAGAGATTTGATAGAAAATAAAAGTGAAGTGTTAGAGATTGTTTTGAAAATAAGAAATTTGTTAAGGAAATGAAACTTGACGATAGATCGCACTAGCAAAATCCCAAAGTTATATTGTTATATTACATCATACATCAAATACATCAGAGCAGACTAAAAATGTGAAATTGTTTTTCAAAGCAATAGCTGAGCAGAAGCCAGTTTCCATGTGCACATTTTACTTCGAAATCGCAACACGAAGCAGAGTATATAAGCGCAATGAAAAACAAGTAAGAGTCGGGAGTGCCCGACATGGAGTTACCCTAACCCCAGTTCTTACAAAAATTCATACTAATCTATCAGTGTGTATACATACAAACACACACACGCTGCAGTACAAGCAGTGCAAGCGGATTAAGCAGCTAGCTTGCTTTTTCACTGAGCCCCACACAATGGAAAGTAAAATCTTAAATAACTTATGTGTTTATTGTCCGATCTTTCTGAAATTTTTGGGACTCAACATTGACCATAAAACCAAATTGCAAGGTCATACCTTCAAATATGCGTTTTTTAAGCTTTTAGGGGCATGGGGGGTGATATCCAAAAAGTGAAATATATTTTTAACGTGTGTATGATATTCGAGATTATACATGGGGCCTCTAGCTATAATAACTTTTAAGTTAAGGCCCAAAAACGCTAGTTTGAACATGAAATTTATCGATAACTTGAACGGGACGAGTTATCGATCAAATTAAATACACTTGATCGGTCCCGGGACTGCAAGAACTTATATTCCATATATGAAGTCTCTAGCTCTAATATTCTGTGACGGACGGACAGACGGACATGGCTAAGTCGACTCGACTGTTAATGATCAAGAATATATATACTTTATATGGTCGGAGATGCTTCCTTATGCCTGTTACATACTTTTGCACAACTTCATTATACCAACATCATTATAACAAGTAAGAGTGCTCTAGTCGGGAGTGCCCGAAGCGTGCTTCAAGCAGTTGAAGCAGGCTAACTTCTTCACAAGGCCCCACACTGTGGAAAGGTAAATCTTACATAGCTTCAGTGTTTTGTGCCCGATCTTTGTGAAATTTTCAGGACATAACATTGGCTATAAAATGGGTCATCTAAGCAAATTGCAAAGTCATACCTTGAAAAATTAGTGTTTTTCACTTTTGGGAAGATTGGGGTACGGTATCCAAAAAATATTAATTAG
Source organism: Drosophila flavopinicola (assembly GCA_035042425.1). Lineage (NCBI taxonomy): Eukaryota > Metazoa > Arthropoda > Insecta > Diptera > Drosophilidae > Drosophila > Drosophila flavopinicola. The sequence goes on from JAWNLL010000234.1 coordinate 45,150, forward strand.
ATGTGTATGCTATTCGAGACTATACATACCAAATTTGGTGCCTCTAGCTCTTATAACTTTCAAGTTATGGCCAAAAACACTGGTCTGAAATCAAAATTTATCGATAACTTATGAACGGAACGAGCTATCGATAAAATGAAACAAACTTGATCTGTCCCGGGATTAGGAGAACTTATGTTCCAAATATGAAGTCTCTAGCTCTTATAATCTCTGATATCTGCGTGTTCATACAGACGGACAGACAGACGGCTATGGCTAAATCGATTCGGATGTTGATACTGATAAGGAATATATATACTTTATATGGTCGGAGATTCTTCCTTATGCCTGTTACCTACTTTTGCACAAAACCATAATACCCTTTTTACCCATTTTTTATGGGTTCAGGGTATAAAAACAAGCTGTTTAAGCAGTAAGATTGCTTCTTCACTGAGCCCCACACTATGGAAAGTTGAGTCTTAAACAACTTCTGTGTTTATTGTCCGATCTTATTGAAATTTTTCGAGCAAACAAGTGGCAATAATGTGTCACCAAATTGCAAGGTCGTACTTTCAAAAATGGGTTTTTTTTACTTTTGGGTGATTGGGGGGTATCCAAAAAGCTAAATATTTGTTACATGTGTATGTTATTCGAGATTATACATGCCAAACTTGGAGCCTCTAGTTCTCATAACTTTGAAGTATTATCCCAAAAGCGCTAGTCCAAAATCGAAATTTATCGATAACTTTTGATCGGGACGAATTATCGATAAATGAAATAAACTTGATCTGTCCCGGCACTACGAAAATTTATATTCCAAATATGAAGTCTCTAGCTTTTGTAGTCTTTGATATCCGCGTGTTCATACGGACACACAGACGGACATGAATATATCGACTTTGCTATCTATATACCGGCTCCTAAATGCGTGTAGTACCGAGAACGAAAATTATTATTTTTTGACCAAGAGCTTATAACTTAGTTATAAGTTCTCTGCTTGTAATGAAATGACAATTATTATACTCTTTTCGAAGAATATAGTATATTAACTTTGTGCTGAAGTGTGTAATGCATAGAAGGAAGCGTCGGAGACCCCCAAAAGCTACCTTCAGTATGCTTAGGATGACAAAACAAATTGATATAGCCATGATCTGTCTGTCTGTCTGTATGTATGGTTACTAGTACCCCAGTTTTTGAACTATCGCGATGAAACTTTGCACAGAGAATTATTATTCAAAGGGACTGCACTTTGGTCGGAACCAGCCGAATCGGAAGACTATATCTTATAGCTACCACTATATGGGGAAGGATTATATTCAGCATGCCGAAGATTTTATACTCTTTTCGAACCTTTGGGCAATTTTCACTCTACCAACTACACCACCGAAATTTCATATGCCGTAAAAGATCTTTTTTTTCGCGTGGCATATTTTTTTTATTATTCTAAGACATTGGTCTTGAATTTAAATTTTTCTTTTTTAAATATTAAATTCAAGCTATTTTATATTCAACGAAAGACCCCACGCAAATAAAAGGGCAAACGAGAGAACCAACAGAAATGATGAAAATGTGTCTAACTGTATATTATTATGCGAGTGTTTTGCGCGACGCATTTTGCATATTTTGCTTCACGGTACTTTCGGTCAACAGCATGCAGTGCAAGTGCAACACAGTGCAAGTGCAACACAGTGCAGTGCAACACATTTGTAAAAAATCATAGCTGTGCTGCATGAATGCAGTAAATGAAAACCAGTGGGGAAGGATTATCTTCGGCGTGCCGAAGATTTTATACTCTTTTCGAACCTTTAGTCAATTTTCACTCTGCCAACTGCACCACTGAAATTTTAATAGTAGTAAAAAATCGTTTTATCGCGTGACATTTATTTTTTTGGTCTAAGAATTGGTATCATATGAATATAAATTTTTCTTTTAAAATATTGAATTCAAGCTATTTGATATATATTTGAAACAAATAATTATAAAAAAAAAAATCAATAAGTTGCGCCTGGGATTTGAACCGTGTTCTCCCGTTTGTCAGTGCAGCACTCTAATACTTACGCCACCAAGCAGATTTGAAATGTGCTGACAAACTCGATTATACTGATATTTTCTTTCCCGTGGCATTGCTTTTGTTCTAAGACATTGGAAGCAAATTAATTTGATTACGGCTATTTTATATTTGAAAAGAAGAACAAGAAAAAAAATGCAAATAAATTATCAGTTGCCGCTGAGCTTCGTACTAGAGACATTCCGTTTGGCAGGGCGCAACTTTACTTCTTACGCCACAAGTCGTTTCGATGATCGATGACAAAATACCTCGAAGACCAGACTGTCAAAAGCTTTCTTGCGCTTGGGTTTGTTTGCTCATTTGCACCTGTGTTTCAAAATATTTAATGACTCATATTTTCGCTATTTATGACTTAATCGTTTTGCAATTTTACCCATTGATGAGTTGTAAAGATGTTCAAGTGTACAAGTAAATTTAAAGCAATGGCTTTGAAAACACCGGATTTATGGCCAAAACCGTCTTTGAGTTGTATGGCAGCTATAAGATATAGTGGTCCGATCCGGCCGGCACCGACCAATGTGCTGTTTCTTTAAATAATAAGTATATGTGCAAAGTTTAATCGCGATAGCTTTGAAAACATGGGATTTATGACCAAAACCGACTTCAAGTTGTATGGCAGCTATAAGATATAGTGGTCCGATCCGGCCGGCTCCGACCAATGTGCTGTCCTTTTGAATAATAAGTGTCTGTGCGAAGTTTCATCGCGATAGCTGAAAGACTGAGGGGCGAGTTTGCATACATACAGACAGATAGACGGACATGGCCAGATCAATATGTTTTGTCATTCTAAGTAACTTTTAGGGGTCTCCGACGCTTCCTTCTATGCGTTATAAACTTCAGCACAAACTTAATATACTATTTTCTTTGAAAAGAGTATAATCAGAACAGAGTACGATAGCTGCTGCGTAAAGAAAAACCCACATGCAATTAGTGTATGCTTGAATGCCACCCAATATTTTATGGTTTTTGTACTACCGCAATCGTATTTTTTACGAGTATACTAGAAGTACTAATATGTATGTTAAACAAGTTTGTAGTCTTTTATACCCTGAACACATTTGAAATGGGTAAAAATGTTGTAATGAAGTTGTGTAAATTTGGAAAATATGTAACAGGCATATTTCACAGGACAGTATGCATTGTTTTGTAAGCCTTTTATTGACAAATACCTTCAAAATATAAATACACAATACGTAACTAGTCAACATTATATTTGCTTCAAACATACCTCCTTAGTAATTTGATCGAGCGCATTATCCTCAGCGTTAACACATATATTGTTTCGCCGCCGACCGGTCGCGTTTGTGGTGTCCATTGCATTCAAAACAGGTTCGAATGTTTAAAAAGAATCACTATGGTATCTAATCAAATATGCTTGAACTCTGAATTTTGTGTTGGACCTTTACGAATTATATTAATTTTAAATTTAAGTGATTTGAAACTTCGCTAGACCTGGAATGAATATGACCATTCAAATATACACACACGCACAGAAGTATTGGCACAGCAAGCACTTCTGACTTTGCTGCTTTGGTGCGATGTTTTGGTGATAATATATGTATCTAACGCATTTTTTCCATATAAAATGAACAATTTACTACAAAATAAAACTTTTGGTTTTTAAAAAAAACCCTATCATTTTTTTTATTTTGAATAACTAAGAAATGACAGTTTTTCGCTGCACATAAGTATTGGCACACTTACTTTTTTAATTGATTTATACATCGGATTTTACAAATCTGGTGGTTTTAATGTCGAAAACAGTTATTCCAAAAAAATGTGCTATCAGCGAAAAAATAGCGTTCTGTGCCGAAAACAACCAATTTTGTTGATTTTATACTGAAGTGCCACCAAAACAAAAAGAAACGACCGAATCGTAAAGGAATTTCATCTTATATCTGCATAATAAAGGCCAATGACATGCTGATATTGGTGAAATTATTATACGATTAGAAGCATCATTAATCGCTTTAAAAGAGCGTCAAGCGTAGAGAGCACAAAACGCACAGGCCGCTTACCGATATAAAACGACCGGGATAATGCTCAAACACGAAGATAACGTCCACACAGATTGCTGCAGGAAAGGACGTGCACCCAATGACCATAAGACGAACACTGCAAAATGCGAATTTCAATGCACGTGTTGCATAGCGGAATCCTATGGTACCTCCAAAACTGATAAAAAGGTTTTTTAAAAACCAAAAGTTTTATTTTGTAGTAAATTGTTCATTTTATATGGAAAAAATGCGTTAGATACATATATTATCACCAAAACATCGCACCAAAGCAGCAAAGTCAGAAGTGCTTGCTGTGCCAATACTTCTGTGCGTGTGTGTATGTACAGTGAATCACTAAAGTATTCATTGCTAAGCATATGGCGCATAAACCCAAGTATTTCACCATCTTAGAAACTACTTTTTTTTATTTTTTTTCGCTGCATTCGTAGAATGATGTTTACGAAAGACAATGCAAAAGAAAAAATTGGAAAACGTTTAACAGTTATCAAAATAGAGCAACACAACGGAAAAAACGCATATTTTCATGTCACAAAAGTATTCATCGCTCTTATATATATTTACTTATGTTACGAAAATTTAGGTAATGCAGTTTAAGTTATTATTTTATTTTGTGTCCCTTGCTGTCTCATATACCCTCCAAGCGTCTTGACATCGATTCCACCAATTTACGGCAATATTCGGGACCTATTTTGGACCATTCATCCTGCTGCACCTGCTCTAAGACTACTTTTGAAGAAATATGGTTCTATCTAACTTTTAGCTTAAGATATGAGTATAGATTCTTGATGGGATTTGTGTAGGGACTCTGTGGGGGACCCTTTGACTATTTAGTGTAGCATAAAATCCACATTTGTACTGCCAAGCAGTGTGTTTTGGGTAGTTATTTTGTTGAAACAGAAATTGACCACGCTCAAATCCCATTTTGGAGGCAGTAACGTCCACATTTTTTTTTTAATATGTTAAGATACACATTAGAGTTCATAATGCCATCAACAAAAACCAAATTGCCCATACCACGTGCAGACATTTAGCCCCAAACCATAACTGAACCTCCACCGTGCTTTATAGTTGCTGTTGTATTTTTAGGATTAAACGCGTATCCAGGCTTACGCCATATAATGTGACGACTGTCAGAGCCAAAACTGTTGTATTTGCTCTAGCCGATGAATATGATAGTCTCCCAGAGTGAAAATGGTTGTATTTTGTAGCAATTATCAATAGATAATCTCTTTGTAAGATTTACAGTGGAAATTATAATTTTTTCTGAAATCTCGACCATGTACATCTTTTGATCGGAGCACCCTGCGGACAGTTTCATCACATACGCTTGTTGTTGTTTGGAGAATATCGTTAATTTTTGGGACAGAAATATGTGGGTTATTCCTGTTTTCCTGTAGAACTTTCCTCTCCTCTCTGGCAGATAAAGACTTCGGACGTCCAGAACGCTGGATATTTTCTAATCTACCGCGATATTTAAAACGCTGTATAGCACTTTGGATAGTGGTAGGACTTCTGTCGAACATTTGGCAATAATAATTGGTAGATCGCCCTTCATTGTGAAGATATAATATTATTTTCTTCTCAACCACACTTAATTCCTTTCCCTTGACCATTTTGACGTACTAACAAAAACTTTGATGGTCAAATTGAACACATTGAGCGAAAATCTTATCTACACAATATAACTGTGCAAAAAAAAAACATAAGCAAGTAAGAGTGCTCTAGTCGGGAGTGCCCGACTAGGAGATACCCTGAACCCAGCTCTGACATCCATTCATACTTGCCTAATAGTGTGCATACATACAGACACACACATACTGCAAGCAGTGCATGCGGTTTAAGCAGTTAGCTTGCTCTTTCGCTGAGCCCCACACAATGGAAAGTTAAATCTTAAATAACTTCTGTGTTTACTGTCCGATCTTTCTTAAATTTGTAGGACATAATATTGGCTATAAGATGTGTGACCAAACCAAATTGAAAGGTCATACCATCAAAAATGGTGGTATCCAAAAAGTTAAATATTTTTTACATGTGTATGCTATTTGAGATTATACATGCCAAATTTGGGGCCTCTAGCTCTTATAACTTTTAAGTTAAGGCCCAAAAGCGCTAATCTGAAATCGAAATTGATCGATAACATTTAAACGGGACGAGTTATCAATAAAATGAAATAAACTTGATCTGTCCCGGGATTACGAGAACTTATATTCCAAATATGAAGTCTCTAGCTCTTGTAGTCTCTGATATCCGCGTGTTCATACAGACAGACGGACGGACGGACGGACGGACAGACAGACAGACGGACATGGCTAAATCGACTCGACTGTTGATACTGATCAATAATATATATACTTTATATGGTCGGAGATGCTTCCTTATGCCTGTTACATACTTTTGCACAAAACCATAATAACCCTTTTTACCCATTTTTAATGGGTTCAGGGTATAAAAACATGTACAAACATGCACAAGCTAAAATAACGGAAGAGGCAACAACCGCAATGAATACTTTTGTGACATGAAAATATGCGTTTTTTTTAGTTTTGATGCTCTAAAAAAATATAGAAAAGTAGATGCTAAGATGGTGAAATACTTGGGTTTATGCTCCATATGCTTAGCATTTAATCACTGTACTATATGTATGTACATATGTACAATATGTATTTGCTTTCAGTTTGCTCTCAGTTTGCAGATTTACAACTTATTGCGTTCTTTTATGGATTTTCCTAAACAATTTTGGTGCTTGGTTAAGATCTAATCTGCGTAATTCGCTAATATATTAAGTAAAATCAAGCTTTTTGATACATTTTTAAAATGCTGAAAATTGGTAGTGACTCGTACTTAAATTTGGTATTTGCTATTAACATTTCAAAATGAAGCAGAGGCTTCTCCTAATTTTTTATGCTTTTATACCATAAGTATCTTAACTTGACCAATACCTAACCACTGAATTTCACAGTAAGCCGCATCAACTAAGTAAATTATTTAAACTGAAGTTGTTTTACGAGTTTTTTCTAACAAAACGAATTGACGCAAGAGCTGGGAAACAATAAATTGTACTATCGATACTTATAAATTTTCCTAATATCGATGTTTTCCTTGTCGCAATTGTTTACACAATGTAACAAAATTTACAAAACAAAATTTTTTGTAGGAGTTTGGTATATTAAATTTTGGTGGCTTCCATTTTTTTGTTGGTTGAGTTTTTCTTTGTAATTTATATATTAAACCATAGTTTGATACATCACCTGATATCAAAAAGGCAAAACTAAGCCATTAAATATATGTACCTACAATTTGGTTATTCATAATTTTTATATGAAGATATTAATTACTTTGAGACGCAAGGTTTTATTTAGGGAAACCCGAAAATGCGACTTTATGTATACATCAACATCTAACATATACCATATTTCTCGTTGATGTTTTTGCAGTGCGACAATTCCAACATCCCCAGCGAATGTTCCAATTTCAGTGTGAAGTTCTAGTTCTCAAAATTAATCTTTTTTTTTCCGATTTGTTAACCAAAAATTACCCACGGACACCATGGCTTAAACAACAAAAAAAAGAAGTAGTCTATTCTGTATGAGAACTCGATTCAAACGTCAACTGGATTGTAAAGCAACTTATGTGTCTCACTTCACCAGAAACACAAAGCAGGGTATACAATCGCATTGAAAAACAAGTAAGAGTGATCTAGTCGGGAGTGGCCGACTAGGAGATACCCTGAACCCAGTCCTTAATTTTTTTCATACTAGTGTACATACATGCGAGAACACACATGCTGCAAGCAGTACAAGCAGTTTAAGCAGTTAGCTTGCTTCTTCACTGAGCCGCACACTATGAAAAGTTGAGTCTTGAACAACTTCTGTGTTTATTGTCCGATCTTATTGACATTTTTTGGGTATACAGTAAAATGTGTGACCAAACAAAATTGCAAGGTCGTACCTTTTTGAACTTTTGTGGTGATCGGGGGGGTGGTACCTCTTATAACTTTGAAGTTATGTATTAAAACGCTAGTCTGAAATCGAAATATATCGATAACTTTCGAACTGGACGAGTTATCGATGAAATGAAATAAACGATCTGTCCCGGCACTGAGAACTTTTTTTTTTTTTTGTGGTTTAAGTTACCATGGTACCCGTAGGTAAAATAGATTTATTTGGCCGACCCCGTTGTATAACGGGGAAAACGCCACGGTAATTGTATTATATTGATTACAATATATATTTTTCGTCGCTCGAATTGTCTTCCTACACAAGTTAATTAACGGCAACATAGACTCTTCCTTTCTGTTAGCTCGCCTAAACTTTTTTGTGCCTGGTAGGCCAACAAGAAACTACGTCCCCTTGATTTTACCTTCATGCACGACTGATTACGCTTTGCACAATCCTCTTCGTGTTCTTTGCAAGGACTACAACAAAGTGTTCCATGTCATCTCGGTTGAGCTCTCTCTCCCACTAATAAAATCTTATATTCTTTTGTATTTACGGGACTCCTCTGCCCGTGTTTAGTTAAATCTATTTTCCCTTTTCTTTCTTTATTTCCCTCCTTTATTTTTCTTTATTCTCTCTCTATCTTCTATTTTTCACTTTATAAAATACTTTCTAATATATACTAACTCATTAACTACTAAACAAATTTTTATTGATTTTTGGTTTGATTGGGTTTTTCTGGGTTTCCCCAATCCTTGCAACAAATGTTGGACCAATGATTTAATTTTGCTATTGATATCCCCAGAGCCTAACGTAATTTTAACTTTATTTCTTTAATTTAATATATTTACGATTTTAAATTTTTTGAAAATCTTGTATATACATTAAAATGTCTTATAATTTTATATAAATTCTTTTGTGTCGACTGTCAGTAGTCGACAATAAATAAATAAAATAAAATAAAAAAATAAATAAAATAAAAAATAGCCAGATACACACTGGATCTAGTTCTCCGGGAGATACCACGTGGAGGCCACACAATTTGACAATTAGGGTGTAGGACACAAAGTGCCTACGAGTCGACTTGACTAATGGCTTACGAATTACGCATATGCCCTTCTGCACCGGACCGTTTATCTCCCACTATGAGAACTTATATTCCAAGTATGAAGTCTAGCTTTTGTAGTCGCTGATATCCGCGTGTTCATACAGACAGACAGACGGACAAGGCTAGATCGACGCGGCTGTTGATACTGATTAATAATTTATGCACTTTATACAATATCCGTACAATCCAAATTACTTTAAGATTTCTCATTCGGTGACACAGATCTGCAAAAAGGTGGCCGCAAACAACTCAAGTCTAGGATGAGTCTTCGTCTTGAGGAAGCTACTTCTGATTTGTCAACAACGAAATGCGACAACCTTCTGTGGTCTGGCGCCAAACGCTCTTACTGAAGCGTTGGCGAAACCATGTATCCCGATCGGTGCAGTTGGCTCAATAAATACATATTGTGGTACCTTTATTCTTTGCAACTGAATCAAAGTTGATTTCAGCTGCTACCACGAGTACTCCTTGCTGAGAGGGATCGATTCATACCAGTGTAGCTTTTGAAACCAGAGCTCTTTGAGCAGGATCTTTGCCTTGATAATCAGATGGCTTAAGAGGCCAAGTGGGTCGAATAACCGCGATGTCACTGAGAGAATGTTCGGTCTTGTCGCTCGAAGACCCATGAATGAATCGTCTAACTTAAATTGGAAGACGTCTTCATTTCGCAACCATAACACGCCAACTGTTTTGGTTGTGTCAGACCCTGGGCTCAATTTCTGCTTGGCTGCATTTGTTGTAGATAACTCAGGATAATTCGAAAAACATTTGGTTAGTTCGAAACCTGCGCCTAAAATGACGTACAATTCGTGCCTGATCACGTCAGCAGATTTTGGGTGTGATGATTCGACCATCTCACTTAGCTTTATGAAACACCGTATGGTAAAAAACGGGGCAGGCGCAGTGCCGTAAGTTATGGTGTTTAATCTTAAGGACCTCAAAGAATCTAATTGGTTCTTCCTACACACTACGAGCTGTAAATCTCAAACTATTTCGTGCACCATGACCCTGTACATAATTTTTAAGTCAGCCGTCAATGCACAGTTATGCAATCTAAATCGAAGCAAAATCGAAAATAGCTCCTCTTGAATGGTCGGTCCAACCATTAGAAGATCATTCAACGCTACTTGAGACGAAGTCCGACAAGATGTGTCAAAAACAACGAGTAGCTTCGTTGACGTGCTCTGTGGTCTTAAGACACACTGATGCGGAATGAAGTAGTGTGGATTACTTGAAATCTAGTTGTATATTTCAGACATATGACCTAATTAACATATTCTTCCATGAATTCCAAGTACATACGCTTAAGCTCGAGATAAAAGTCTTTCAAGCGACAAAAACCGACGCTTAGCAACCTCAAAGAAGCTACCAAGCTGATTGAAATGTGATTTAAATGGCATACTTATTTTAATTCGACCTGACGGCAATATTTCCAAATTATCTAGAAAGTGGCTCTCGCATAACTGCTGTTCTACTGTTAATACCTTGAGGGCAGGTAATTCTTCCAAAGTCCACAATTTCCGCAAAGTGTTGTCTATCGAAGTAAAATATTCTTACCGACAATTTAGAGTGACAACATGGGCCTTCTTGGGACCTGTCGGCGTGTAGCCCCCTGAGACAATCCAGCGAACAAGTGCTTTTTGCAGCATCGGAAATTTCGGACCTTGCTTAATTTGACTGACAGAGAGAAGTTCAAATAGCGTCTTAGCTCCGATATGGATCAGCAAATTGCAGGTTATCAGAGATTTTCCAATAACTACCATTGACCGTGTGGTCAGGCTGATACACAGAGGTGGTCCTTAAAATTCACATATCCAGCGAGAGCTTGCAGCAATTGACACGCGACTTCACCACTGTACGTATCTTATTCTTTACTTGCGTATTGCATTGTGCAATCCGAAGTAATGTTATATTCGCCTCTTCTTGTTAGAAGCGGCGGAGTAGCTATTCAGCAGTCTGGATCAAAAGACTCCACTCGAGTCTGATATTTCAAACGTGTTTCTATATGCGATTCCAACATTTCTTAGTTATGTCACAAAAACGCTGGTCTATAAACGAAATTTATAGATACCTCTTGAGCGGGACGAGGTATCGATAAAATTATAGAAACTTGATCTGTCCCGGGACTACGACAACTTATATTCCTAACCAGAAGTCTTTAGCTCTTGTAGTCTCTGATATCCGCGTGTTCATACAGACAAACGGACAGATAGGCGGACTGGAATACATATGCTTTATATGGTCGGAAATGCTTCCCTATGCCTGTTACATACTTTTCCAGAACTGCATTATACCCTGTATACCCATATTTAATGGGTTCAGGGAATTCAGGTGTAGAATTTACAATGGTTGCGAGTGATGGCAAGAGGGGGGAAGCGACAGCGACTGAGCGCAATGAAATCGAAATAGCAAATAATATTGCTAAATGATTTCAAAGTCGCTCAGACACACTACAAGATCGCACAAATATTGTTCTGCATAAATCGATCTCCAAAACGGCTACAATATATAATATTATATGTAATACAAATAATACAAATTATACTCAAGTACTTTACATATGGGCCAAGAATTGAAAGCGTCGGCTTTATCAGCTCAACCAATGCCAATTGGTTGTAATTGGGCTAACTGTGCACAGTACTTGCTGCTCCGGACGCTTGATTTCCGACGCTACTTCCTTTATCCAACGTTTTAAGCAGAAAAATCTCGAATTAATGTATTTGCACGAACGGCGAGAAATTATATTCATTTAATTAATGTTTCGCGTCGTGAGCCAGACTATTTTATGGACAGATTTATTGTCAACTCGATTGTTATGCACGTTATATATATTTTACATATATATTTAAAAACTGTTCAATCGGAGCGCCATGTAAAAATTTATGCTTTTATATAAATTATAATTATTCGAAAAGGATCTACTGGCGTATTAAAAGATAGTGAGAATTTTCGTGTTTACAGGTTTTGTAATTCAGAACAACTAACCTTATTTTTTATTAAGCCTACGCTAAGCTCTAGTGGCGAAGAGGGACGAATTCGCTCTCCAAGCAACCGACGAAAACTTGTATTGCGCTCTCGCTCCGCCATAAAACTAACTTGCCCTAGACTCCAAAAATTTTATAACAACTCCGGACTACAAAATCATTAATGCGCCGAAGTGCTCCAACAATCGCTGCCGTGATCACAGAACCAAAAATGCAGTTTGACCTTACCAAATTATATAGCGAGAAAAATCGGATGGAAGACCCTTGACCCTTTTTATACCCTGAACCCATTAAAAATGGGTAAAAAGGGTATTATGGTTTTGTGCAAAAGTATGTAACAGGCATAAGGAAGCATCTCCGACCATATAAAGTATATATATTCTTGATCAGTATCAACAGTCGAGTCGATTTAGCCATGTCCGTCTGTCTGTCTGTCCGTCCGTCCGTCCGTCCGTCCGTCCGTCCGTCCGTCCGTCCGTCCGTCCGTCCGTCTGTCTGTATGAACACGCGGATATCAGAGACTACAAGAGCTAGAGACTTCATATTTGGAATATAAGTTCTCGTAATCCCGGGACAGATCAAGTTTATTAAAATTTATCGATAACTCCTCCCATTCAAAAGTTATCGATAAATTTCGATTTCAGACCATCGTTTTTGGGCTATAACTTACAAGTTATGAGAGCTAGAGGCCCCTATTTTGGCATGTATAATCTCGAATAGCATACACATGTAACAAATTTTTCACTTTTTGGATACCACCCCCCAATTCGCCCAAAAATTCAAAAAACTCATTTTTGAAGGTATGACCTTGCAATTTGGTTTGGTCACACATTTTATAGCCAATGTTATGTCCTACAAATTTTAAAAAGATCGGACAATAAACACAGAAGTTATTTAAGATTTTACTTTCCATTGTGTGGGGCTCAGTGAAAAAGCAAGATAACTGCTTAAACCGCAGGCACTGCTTGCAGTATGTGTGTGTTTGTATGTATGCACACTATTAGGCAAGTATGAATGGATGTCAGAACTGGGTTCAGGGTATCTCCTAGTCGGGCAGTCCCGACTAGAGCACTCTTACTTGTTTTAATACTTCGACTTCATGTTCTTTAGACTCAGTAATTTCCGAGAGAAGCATCCAAAAGCGAGTTCAAAGTATCATACAAGAGTAAGTTCGCTCATAATAAGTTTAACAAAATATGCTTTACGAAAACAGGGCGACTTATCTGTTGGATGAGTTGAAGCAATAGGCACAAAGATAGGCAGCTCTATAGTAAAATCTAAAATAGGGTGATATGGATCCTCAGGCAAATCAAGAGGATCAGTACGAGATATAATACTACAGGAAGGATAAGATATGAAAATTTAAGTCAAGTAAACGACCGTTACAGTTCCGCACAGTCAGTAAATTGGTCTTGCGGATCAAACCATTTTTTTTACAAATTTAAGTCTCCAAATATAATGAGAAAATCTCCATCAGGACTCATAGATTACATTATTTAGATAGAAGAAAGATGCCACTCACAGATTGATATATCTGATTGAGGAAGAATATAAAATCAGTTTTGAGGGGGCATAGAAGAGGAAGCTTCAGAGTTACTGCCAGTATGCTTAGAATGACAAAACAAATTGATCTAGAGATGATCTGTCTGTCTGTATGTATGCAAACTAGTCCCTCAGTTTTTGAGCTATCGTGATAAAACTTTGCACAGAGACTTATTATTCAAAGGGACAGCACATTGTTGGGAACCGGCCGGATCGGACACCAACACTAGTCGGCATAAATATTTTGACGAAACGTTTTTGTGACTATTGAGCCTCGCTTTGCTTACTATCGTTAAAAAACGGTGCGAAAATTATGCGCAAAGTATAGAATTTATTTTAGCTCCATGCATGCCAAATTTATAGTGCTTACCTTTTGTATTCTTTTTCTGCTGATAAGAATGCATGCAGACAACAAACTTTGGCGTGGCATAATTATTTTGACGAAATCTTTGTGCAAGTGTTTTTACACTTTTGAGCACGTGAAAACCAAACAACATTTGTATTTAATTTAAAGTGATATTAAACATTGATAAAAACTACAAATTGATTAAAGTTATTAAAATCCATGGGTAAAACGGCTGAGTTGAGTTTAACTATCAGATCTTCAATGGTAGCAAAGTTTAATGCTGGAATGGCAGTGAAAGATATTGCAAATGAGTTTAATGTGTTGCGTCAAACTGTGCACTATCAAATTAATTAGTTTAAAAAGCATAATGACTTATGAAACCTAACGAAATCAGATGCTAGGCGCAAAACAACGCCTACTAAAGACCGAGTCATTCTACGAGAATTTAAGAGAAATATTTTTCTGAAGCCTCAATCTGCTGTAGATCAATGGAATATAACGGCCAATAATCGAATCAGTGAGCGCACAGTCCGACAACGTTTAAAATAAGGAGATTTTAAGACAATTAAAGCTAAGGACGTACCGTTCATATCGAAGACAAATAAGTTTAAAAAACTGGCTTTCGCAAAGGAAGACCTGCACAAGCCAAATGAGTTTTGAGAAGCGTTCTATGGAGAAATTAAAGCTCCATTGAGTATAACTCATCAAAAAACCAACTTTTCTAAGATTGCCGAAGGTAGTTAGGCAAAAAAAAAAAACGACCCGTGCTGAAGTTTGTAACGCATAGAAGGAAGCATCTGAGACCCCCAAAAGTTACTGCCAGTATGCTTAGAAAAACAAAAGAAATTGATCGCGATGCAACTTTGCACAGACATTTATTATTCAAGGGGACAGCACATTGGTCGGTCGGCCGGCCGGATCGGACCACTATACCCTATAGCTGCCATACAACTTGAAGTCGGTTTTGGTCATAAATCCCATGTTTTCAAAGCTATCGCGATAAAACTTTGTCCAGATACTTATTATTCAAACATACATCACATTGGTCGGAGCCGATCTATATATCTTATAGCTGCCATACAACTCGATGTCGGTTTTAGCCATAAATCCGATGTTTTCAAAGCAATAGCTTTCAATTTCCTTGTACACTTGAGCATCCTTATAACTCATCAATATGTATAATTGCAAAACAATTGAGTCATAAATAGCGGAGATACTCGTCATTAAATATTTGGAAGAACATGTGCATATGAGCAAACAAACTCAAGCGCAAGAAAGCTTTTGACAGTCTGGTCTTCAAGCGATTTTGTCATCGATCATCAAAACCGCTTGTGGCTTAAGGGATAAAGTGGCTCCCTGCCAAAGGAAAGGTACTGGTTCGATTCCTAGCGGCGACCAATAAATATTTTCATTTTTTCTTATTCTGCTTTTCAAATATAAAATAACTTTAATCAAATTAATTTGCTACCAATGCCTTAGAACAAAAACTATACAACGCGAAAAAAATGATCAGTATAATTGAGTTTGTCAGCGAATTTCAAAACTGCTTGGTGGCGTAGGTATTAGAGTGCTGCGCTGACACTCGGGGAGAACTCGGATCAAATCCCAGCCGCGAGTTATTGATTTTTTTTTTTTGCTAATTATTTTTTTCAAATATACATATATTAAATAGTTTGAATTCAATATTTTAAATGCAAAATTTAAATTCATATAATACCAATTCTTAGATAAAAAAAATAAATGCCACGCGATAAAACGAGTTTTTACTACTTTTGAAATTTCAGTGGTGCAGTTGGCAGAGTGAAAATTGGCTAAAGGTTCGAAAAGAGTGTAAAATCTTCGGCACGCCGTAGTTTTCAAAATTTCAAAACTGCTTGGCGGCGTAGGTATTAGAGTGCTGCGCTGACAAACGGGGAGAACTCGGATCAAATCCCAGCCGCGAGTTATTGATTTTTTTTTTTTTGCTAACTATTTTTTTTTAAATATACATATATTAAATAGCTTGAATTCAATATTTTAAATGCAAAATTTAAATTCATATAATACCAATTCTTAGAGCAAAAAAAAATAAATGCCACGCAATAAAACGAGTTTTTACTACTTTTGAAATTTCAGTGGTGCAGTTGGCAGATTGAAAATTGCCTAAAGGTTCGAAAAGAGTATAAAATCTTCGGCACGCCGAAGATAATCCCTTCCCACTTGTTAGTGCTTACACCAGATCACTAGATCAGTTAGTTTGGTTTTTCTAAGCATACTGGCAGTAACTTTTGGGGGTCTCAGACGCTTCCTTCTATGCGTTACAAACTTCAGCACAAACTAAATATACTATTTTCTTCGAATAGAGTATAAAAAAATTAAGTGCGAAAGAAAACGATCTTTTGTAGCATATGCAATTTCGGTGGTGCAGTTGGTAGAGTGGGTATTGCCTAAAGGTTCAAAAAAAATATAAAGCTAGGATCATACTATCAGACACATTCGCATGCAATGCATGAGGTCGATAGTTGATCATGTGCGGATTCAAGGGATGGTGGTAACGCTCGTGTGTTAGAAGCGGCGGAGTAGCTATGCAGCAGTCTGGATCAAAAGACTCCACTCTTAAATGTGTTTATATATGCGAGGCCAACATTTCTAATCTATATTCCAATTCTGTAGATTCTAGGTTTAATTTACCTTTGAAAATTTGGTCCTCTAAACACAAGTACATAGCCAACGGTAAGCATAAAACGAAACAGAGTGCGTAAGAGTGCTCTAGTCGGGAGTCCCCGACTAGGAGATACCCTGAACACAGTTCATAGTTATGTCACAAAAATGCTGGTCTATAAACGAAATTTATAGATTACTTGATCTGTCCCGGGACTACGACAACTTATATTCCTAACCAGAAGTCTTTAGCTCTTGTAGTCTCTGATATCCGCGTGTTCATACAGACAAACGGACTGATCAGGAATATATATACTTATGGTCGGAAATGCTGCCTTATGCCTGTTACATACTTTTCCACAACATCATTATACCCTTGTTATCCATTTTTAAAAATGACACGCGAAAAAAAACGATCTTTCGTAGCATATGCA
Organism: Drosophila flavopinicola; assembly: GCA_035042425.1. Classification (NCBI taxonomy): domain Eukaryota; kingdom Metazoa; phylum Arthropoda; class Insecta; order Diptera; family Drosophilidae; genus Drosophila; species Drosophila flavopinicola. The sequence goes on from JAWNLL010000234.1 coordinate 62,204, forward strand.
ATTTTGGTGGTGCAGGTGGTATAGTGAAAATGGCCTAAAGGTTCGAAAAGAGTATAGAATTGCGGCACACCGAAGAATCTCCTTCCCCACATGCTTTCAATAGCTTTGAAAACATATGTATATAGTATGTATGTGTCAATATCTCCGACTTAGCTTAGCTTAGCTTAGCTTAGCTTAGCTTAGCTTTTTAATGGGTTCAGTGAATTCGGGTACAGAATTTACAGTGGTTGCGATTGATGGCAAGAGGGGGAAGCGACAGTCGCTCAGACACACTACAAGATCGCACAAATATTGTTATGCATAAATCGATCTCCAAAACGGCTATAATATATAATGTTATATGTAAAACAAATAATACAAATTATGCTCAAGTACTTTACATATGTGCCAAGAATTGAAAGCGTCGGCTTTATCAGCTCAACCAATGCCAATTGGTTGTAATTGGGCTAACTGTGCACAGTACTTGCTGCTCCGGACGCTTGATTTCCGACGCTACTTCCTTTATCCAACGTTTTAAGCAGAAAAATCTCGAATTAATGTATTTGCACGACCGGCGAGAAATTATATTCATTTAATTAATGTTTCGCGTCGTGAGCCAGACTATTTTATGAACAGATTTATTGTCAACTCGATTGTTTATGCACGTTATATACAACTCCGAACTAAAAAATCAGAAATGCGCCGAAGTGCACCAACAGTCGCTTCCGTGATCACAGAACCAAAAATGCAGTTTGACCTTACTAACTTATAAGAATAAGATGAATCTTGCAACGACGCAGATAATACTTATAGCAACGTGAGTTAACATTTTTGCAGAATAAATTTTGATCTACCTTTGACCCTTTTTTTAATACTTCGACTTCGTTTTTTTTAGACTCAGTAATTTCCGAGAGAAGCATCCAAAAGCGAGTTCAAAGTATCATATAAGAGTAAATTCGCTCATAATAAGTTTAACAAAATATGCTTTACGAAAACAGCGTGACTTATCTGTTGGATGAGTTAAAGCAATAGGCACAAAGATAGGCAGCTCTATAGTAAAAGCTAAAATAGGATGATATGGATCCCCAGGCAAAACAAGAGGATCAGTACGAGATATAATACTACAGGAAGGATAATATATGAAAATTTAAGTCAACGAAACAACCGTTACAGTTCCGCACAGTGGCGTCAGTCAGTAAATTGGTCTTGCGGACCAAACAATTTTTTTTTCGGCAAATTTAAGTCTTTAACTGTAATGAGAAAATCTCCATCGGAACTCATAGATGACATTATTTAAATTTCCATTTATTATTATATTATGTATTATTATGTTTCAAATTGCAAATCGATTAAGTCATAAATTGCGAAGACCTGCGTCATTAAATATTTTGAAAGAACCGGTGTATACGGGCATACAAAGCCAAGTGCAAGTATGTTTTTAACGGACTGCTCTTTAAGTGAATTTCTCATCGATGCGCTGACAAACGCGTGGTCGCTGGTTGTTCGATTGCCGGTCGCAACATCATTTAATTATACCCTGAACCCATTAAAAATGGGTAAAAAGGCTATAATGGTTTTGTGCGAAAGTATGTAAAAGGCATAGGAAGCATCTCCGACCATATAAAGTATATATATTCTTGATCAGTATCAACAGCCAAGTCGATCTAGCTATGTCCGTCTGTCTGTCTTTATGAACATGCGAATATCGGAGACTATAAAAGCTAGAAACTTCATCAAGTGGATTTCATTTTATCGATAACTCGACACGTTAAAAATTTCGATTTTAGATCATCGTTTCGGGGCATAACTTAAGATATATAAGAAGTAGAAGCATCAATTTGGGTATCTAGAATAGCATATATGTACACCCACCCCCAATCGTCACAAAAGTGCAAAAAAAAGATCGTTGAAGGTATGACCCTGCTATTTGATTACACATTTTAATGCCAATGCATGCCCACACTGTTGGAAATAAATATGTTAGACAGTGTGCATTGCAAAGCGTCTTCTCCTTATAGTTATTAAGTAACTGTAAGCTATCGTCATTCGCTTATGTTCTTCATTCTTTTGAGTTTTGGCTGCCTGTGCGCAGCGTCGCTTATATGAGATAAGTCTGTCCCAAATAATCATTATAACGAATAGGTTATGGGCCCACGATACGCTGAAGCTCCGCGCATCGAAAAGATCGTCGAGTAGTTCTTGGAAGGCGTTATTAATTGTAGAAAGTGAATGTGGTCATTCTGGACTTTTGTACAATTGAAAATTAACCTATTGATTTCGCGGAAAGCTAACTAGCATTGAAAGTAAGCAATATGGCTTCCGCAATGCAGTCGATCGAAAAAATGAAACAGAATTATAATGCGGGGGTCGTGGACTTATGGGCAATTGTTTGCGGTCGTGCTGATAGTGCTGAACAAAAGGCTGCGTTTGATGCAAAAGACGAAAAGGCTCTTGCTAGCATTATGCTTTGCGTAAAGGCATCGCAGATAATAATGCTGAAAATTGCAAAACGCTAGCCAGTGCTTGGCGAAGGTTGGAGGAAATTCACATGCCAACGTGACCTGCGCGTCGTGTAACATTGATGAAGCAGTTGTTGCACATAACTGTGCCCGAAGATTGTTTTACTTATTAATCTTCCGTCGTTACTTAACCGTAGAACAACGCTTGGTGTTGTCTTCCTACACAAGTTAATTAACGGCGACATAGATTCTTCCTTTCTGTTAGGTCGCCTAAACTTTTTTGTTCCAGAGCCAACTAGAAACTACGTCCCCTTGATTTTACCTTCATGCACGACTGATTACGCTTTTGCACAATCCTCTTCGTGTTCTTTGCAAGGACTACAATAACGTTTTTAATGTAATCTCGGTTGAGCTCTCTCTCCCATTAATAAAATCTTATATTCCTTTGTATTTACGGGACTCCTCTGCCCGTGTTTAGTTAAATCTATTTTCCCTTTTCTTTTCTTACTATATCATTAACTTTTCTTTTCTCTCTATCAACAAATATTTTTTCTTTTCTATATTAACAAACTACAAAAAAAATTTTTTTATTGATGTTTGGTTTGACTGGGTTTTTCTGGATTTTCCCAATCCTTGCAACAAATGTTGGACCAATGTTTTAATTTTGTTATTGATATCCCCAGAACTTAACGTAATTTTAACTTTTTATCTTTAATTTAATTTTTTAAATTTTATGTACATTTTTAATATACCTTTAAATGTTTTATAATTTAATATAAATTCTTTTGTGTCGACTGTCAATAGTCGACAATAAATAAATAAATATTACTATTGTCAAGCTTAAGTGACGCCTTTGAGAGTTTTGTGGTGGCGATAGAAACTCGCGACACATTGCCAACTCTAAGTGTACTCAAAGTAAAACTGCTCGAAGAGAGCGATAGGCGTAAAGCGAGAGAATGACGGAGGGCAAAAAATGTTACTCGAAACTGTACAGAAAAATACGAAGCAGAAAAAGGCAAAAAGTGCAGGCTGCTGGTCGTGTGGCCGTTAAGGGCATATTGTTGTAAATTGAAGAGCAAACGAAAATAGTGAAAAGAGAGAGACTGACGACAAACTCAAAAAGTCGTACTCTGTATTTGCAACTGCACAGAAACACACTACTTTTGCAAAGAATGTATGGTGTCTAGACAGTGGCGCCACAGCTCACTTGTGTTGCGAGAGATCGTGTTTTATACCCGGAACACATTAAAAATGGGTAAAAAGGGTATTATGGTTTTGTGCAAAAGTATGTAACAGGCATAAGGAAGCATCTCCGACCATATAAAATATATATTCTTGATCAGTATCAACAGCCGAGTCGATTTAGCCATGTCCGTGGGTCTGTCAGTCTGTATGAACACGCGGATATCAGAGACTATCAGAGCTATAGAATTTATATTTGGAATATAAGTTCTCGTAGTCCCGGGACAGATCAAGTTTATTTCATTTTATCGATAACACGTCCCGTTCAAAAGTTATTTATAAATTACTTTTTCAGACTAGTTTTCTCTCTTGTTTTCATTAACTTTTAAGACATATGTATATAGAAATATGTCAATATCTCCGACTTAGCTTTCATAACTCTTAAGAAGTAGACTCTTTATAAAAGTAATAAAAAGTGTTATCAGCCACTAATACATTATTATTTATTTGGGCGCAATTCGGAGATAGAGAGGCTTTTTGCTTTTAAAATTATTTTCGATTCAGTGAATATTCCAATTGAAAACTGACATATTACTTGTTTGTGGCTTATACTGTTTTGAAAAAGCTAAAGTTCTTAAGAATTCATCACTCAATTCGGAGATATTGACATTTTACTAAGGATACTGTAGGCGCACCTCAGCGCATGGATAATTATACGATTTGTGGCGTAAGGGGTAAAGTGATGCGCTGACAAACGAAAGGACCCGGGCTCGGTTTCCAGCAGTGACAGATAATTTACTTTAATTTTTTTCCTATTATTTCCAAGTACAAAATAACTGTAATGAAATTCATTTGCTATCAATGTCTGTGAACAAAAACAAAACAAGTAAGTTTTTAACAGTCTGCTCTTCAAGCGACTTAACATCGATCATCAAAGCGGCGTATGGCGTAAGGGGCAGAGTGACGCGCTGATAAACGAAAGGTCGCGAGTACGAATCTCAGCGGCAACTGATAATTTATTTTCAAATTTTTTCTTATCATTCTTTTCAAATATAAAATAACTGTAATCAAATTCATTTATTATCAATTTCTTAAATTGGTTCTCATTTTTTTTTTCAAACATAATGTAGCTTGAATAGTATAATTCAAAAGAAAAATTTAAATTCATTGGCTTACAAAACCAATGCCACGCGAAATAAAAGATATTTAGATAATGAATCACTTTTGTGGCGATAAAATAAGCTTTAATCTCAAATTCTGAGTATAAGCTCTCGTATACTCTGTTCTGATTAAGTTTTATGACAATTCAATTTCCGACAGCGGCTTTGCATGGTATAAGAGCAACAGGTACCTAAAAGATCTAAAAGATATTTAGATAATGAATCACTTTTGTGGCGATAAAATAAGCTTTAATCTCAAATTCTGAGTATAAGCTCTCGTATACTCTGTTCTGATTAAGTTTTATGACAATTCAATTTCCGACAGCGGCTTTGCATGGTATAAGAGCAACAGGTACCAAATTTGGTATGTATGTTCTAGTAGTTTTGACTTTATGGATACTTTCCTAGCTCATGCTCATATTTTATTGCCAATTGTATAACATACAAAACAATGATCGGATAAAAGACATAGTAGTAATATATAGACTTTATTTTTCAATAGTGTCTGAAGAAAACTAAGCACAGCTATTGCTTTGCCATTGTCGCGCAGCTTGAAGTAAACGTGCTTCAAACAAATTTTATTTCATGAATGTACGAGTTTGGTAAGTCTATCAGCATCATGAGACCTGCATGCATGTAGGTATATAAATTAATGTAATAGAACCCAGAGAAATTTGAATGCATATAGGTAGAGAAGAACATGTTGGAATGTGTTTGTCGCAAGCCATGCTTTTCAAAAGTCTCATACGTAAGTTACTGAATGAAACCACCCGATGTCTGTTCCTTTTTAATGACAATTTCGTACCTGGCGCCAAACATAGAGATTTGCAACATATGAGGAGCACTTGCACAAGTGTCAATGTAAGAACGAGGGCGTATGCGGAAAAACCTAGGTACCATAAAAACCTTTAAGGGAGATTTGGACAGTAAAAAAAGGAACATAGTTGCAGATTTTACTCTAAAGCCCTGGTGTATTTGAAAAGGTTGCAAAAAAAAAAACAGTTGAATATCAGCCTTTTTGAACGTGGTGAGTGCAGACAGTGTTTCAGTTGATGTAAAACTACGTAATCGTGCGGATGTAATTTTCGAGTGATTCATATATGCTTATGGTAATTTTGAAAACAGTTTATAAGTTGACATGTGTTTGAATAAAATTAAATCAAATTTTATATATATAAAAAATGCCGCGTCTATCCCAACAATCGGCAGAACAAATGCGTCGAGGAGCTGCAATTCGGAACCGTCAACACTACAACCAAAACATCGATACTGTGCGAGCTAGAAATGCAGAGCACATTTCCGAAATTCGACAGTCAGACCCAAGCTACAGGGCTCACGAGCAATACCGCGATGCTCATAGGGCTCATAGATCGAGGCGTCAAGATAAGGAGCATAGGGAACAAGTGCGATGGCGCGATACAACTGCTCATTCCTCTAGGCGCCAAGATGAGGAGTACAGGCAAGAAGAGCGATCACGCGATGCATCTGCTCATTCCCCTAGGCGCCAAGATGAGGAGTACAGGGAAGAAGAGCGATCGCGCGATGCAACTGCTCATGCCCCTAGGCGCCAAGATGAGGAGTACAGGGAAGAAAAGCGATCGCGCGATGCAAGTGCTCATACTGCACGGCGTGAAATTAGAGATGTCACACAAGAAGAAAGAGCTCAGGATAATTCAAGAAGACGAAACCGACATCAAAATGAGGCTTTAAGGCGCCAGGAGCAAATAATTAATAGCTCACAGAGAAGGATAACCCGGCAACAAGCAAGACAGCATGAGTAAGAGTTGCGGATCCAGAACCAACTTAGGGTACAGGACTACAGATCCTGCCAACCGCCGAGAACAGAATGAAAGACAGTCACAAAGGAATATTCGTAGAAGGCAGGACCTATCGCCCGATACTCAAGAGGAAGAACGCGAGCATCAACGCCAAAGACGAAATGAAAGAGGACTTAATGCGTATATTCTTCAAATCAAAGAAGGACCAACCCAAATTTGCGTTTGTTGCGGTGGTACATGGTTATAGCACCAAACGAAGCATTTGTTAAAAGCACGCATCGCGGGTAAGCATCCTCATTTAGATATCAGAAAAATTTTGTATCTCGCCGATCCACTGGAGCACGGAAAATTTTTGTTTTGCTGCAGATGCCACAGAATGGTATCCCTTGGAAAGGTGCCAAATATATGTCTCCCCGAGGGACTAGATTTGCCGAGCATCCCAGACTGCCTCAAAGGTCTCTCTTGCATTGAGGAGCGGCTGATTGCACCAAGAATTCCCTTCATTTGAATTGTATCTCTTGGATATCAACGCCAGTGTGCAATAAGAGGAGCAGTCGTAAATGTTCCAATTCCTGTGGTCGAAACAGTGCGGAGTCTCCTACGACGATTCGACCAATCGGAATCCATTCAAGTGCAGCTGAAGCGCAGAATGGAATATAGCCGCACATTTAGCCATAAGGCCTGCGTGGAAGCACTTGAATTCCTCGTCAAAACTGATTTTTACAGGAAGCACGAAATAGAGTTGGAAGTTCCATTCATTGCTGATCCAGCAGATGAACCATTGGTCCAGGAGCTCTTAGGAAGCCACCAAGGCGATTCAAATTTAATTGGTCAATGGTGGCCTAGAAACACGATATGATAATCAGCCAATAGAAAACTATGTGGCAATTGCTCCAGGAGAAGGCAGGCATCCAATCGACATGACAGCAGATGAAGACGCTGAACGACTGTCATTCCCAACAATTTATGCAGGAACAAAGCATTGCGACTATCCTCAACGACCTTCAAATACCAACGGTGTGTGAGGCCATAAGTAAAAGCTCCAACCGGTATCGCGCACGTTTGTTAGACCACTCTAACCGCCTGGCTAGACAGCTCGCAAGACCGGCGAGACATAGGCGTCTAAAGCGCAAGCACCCGTCGGACCTCTGGATCCTTGGCCGGTCGCGGAACGGCCGGCTTCTTTAGAAAATTATAGCAATATAAATTATAGCATACCCGTGCTGACAACAGCGTCATCTCCCCACTGAGGATTGGGTTTTAAAGTTTAAAGTTATACCGGCCTGGAAATAGGGTAAACACCCTATGTAGCTTGCCAAATAAAAATCAAAAAAAAAAAAAAAAAAAAAAGCGACGTACGGCAAGGAATCACTATCCAAAAGCTTTCCCGGGTAAAGATCGCTTTTTCTATTTGCTTGCGAAAAAAGTCCGGCAGTAGAAATATAACCGCTGCCAATGTAGTTGACGAAACCTTTATAAATGATTTAGTGCAGCACGACGATGGATACTATATTTTAAAAGGATTGCGTTCATCACCGGCTCACTGGGAGGCCGAAAAAAAGAAAGCTCTAGCAATGGTTCGCCAATTTGGACTGCCGACGTTTTTAATAACATTATCTGCTGCTGAGGCAAAATGGAATGAGTTGTTGGTCATTTTATACACTGCCCGACAACCGATTAGCACACTCTCTAAGCTTTCAGTTTAAAGGCAAATATCTCCCTACTCTGAAAATGTTTCATGCTCATTCTTTTTTTCTCATATTCTTCATCATTTTCACTCATTCTAAGAATAACTGTAAGCTCTGGAAGTGTACCGTTAATTTGCTTTGCTTTTTGTTTCCGTGTCAATTTTTGCGTGTAAGCTGTCTTGTTTGGGTGTTTAAGTTTATTATTTATTTATTGGGATCAATTATCTATAAAAGAAAGTAATAATGGGAAAAGGAAAACCGTTGGATGAGTCTGAAAAAGGCAAAACAAAGGCTTACAGGGAGTGCGGCCACTCGATTCTTCAAATATCGAAAAATATTCAACGCAGCCGTAAAGTTATTACCTCATATTTAAACAATGAGGACACTTATGGAAAGAACATGAAAGGTCGGCCCTCATCAGTGATAACAGCAGCTGATAAGCGAATCATATTAAGGCACGCATCTAATTCTCACGACTCTGCCACCAAAATTAAAGAAAAAACTGGTGTTAAAGCGTGCGTTCGGACTGTGCAAAGAGTTATTTCGAATGCTAAGCATATTAAGCGTCTAAAATTAAAAAAAAAACCACCTCTAAACCAACTTCGAAAGATGCAACGGCTCGATTTCTGTCGATCGAATATGACCTGGACCAAGGAGTGGGAGCTTGTAGTCTTTTCGGATGAGAAAAAGTTTAATTTGGAGGGTCCTGATGGCTATGCCTACTACTTTCATGATCTCAGAAAGGAAGAGCATACTTTAGATCGATTGCACAGGCGTGCGGGTGGTGTCATGGTGTGGGGAGCTATTACGTACTTTGGCACTATAGAGCTGCAGTTTCTAACCAGCCGTATGAATGCCATTGCGTACAAAGGTGTACTGAATATGGCTTTCCCTGCAATTAAGGATATTTTTGGACCCTTGAAATGGAAGTTCCAGCAGGACAACGCACCTATCCACACAGCCAGGATTGTAAAGACCTGGATTGAGGGTCAAAAAGTAGAATTGCTAACTTGGCCGCCATACTCGCCCGACCTAAACATTATAGAAAATGTTTGGGGATGGCTGGCACGGAAGGTGTACGAGTCCGGCAAGCAATATTCAACTGAAGCAGAACTCATTGAAGGAATAAAAAGGTCCTGGGAGGCTATATCACTCAATTATATAAAAAAAATTATATGACTCCTTACCCAAGCGGATGTACGAAGTCATACTTAATCGTGGATGCTCAACACGTTATTAATTTGTTTACAAATAAGATCTAAAATATTGAAATTAATTTTAAAAAATAATTTGAGTGAAGTTTGAACCCATTTTCTTTTGTTATTTTAGGTTTTCAAGTGACTGTGCTAATCAAGTGTCGCAAAAATAAAAGTGAATTTTGTATGTTAAGTTTGTTTAAAATAATTGCAAATGTTATTAATAAAGTTAATATCATATCTACGATTTATTTTCGTGTGAAATTTTATATTCTTTTAATGAAAAAAAAACTCATCCTAAAAGCTTTATTCGTTTTCCTGATATTGAGCTCCTAAGACGGGAGCATAGGGTGTGCTAATCGGTTGTCGGGCAGTGTACAAACTTATCAAAACGATTGACATAGCCGAGGAGTCAGCCAAAACTTAGAGGAAAGTGAGAAGATAGATCTGATCAGGGTAGATCCTGTAACATGCTCCAGATATTTCGACCATTGCTTCCGGCAACTGACGAAATTATTTAAAAATGGACTTTTCGATGATCACAGAGTGACCCATTATTACTGGAGGATTGAGTTTCAGCATCGAGGATCTCCTCATAGCCATGGAATGTATTGGCTGGATAATGCTCCAACAATTAAAAGCTCAGCAAATGTCGAAATAGTAGAATTTGTGGACAAACTTATTACTAGAGACGGCAGCATCATGGATCTACAGGACGTAATACAATACCAGCAACACAGGCACAGACGATCATGCTTGAGAGAGTTGAATGGAAAACGAACCTGCCGATTTAATATGATTTATCCGCCAATTCCAGCAACCGAAATACTGCACCCATTTGAAAATGAGGATCCCCAATAGGATCATTACAGTACAAAAAATTAAGTCTATTGGAGGCTCAAATATGTGAAGAAGAAGTTGAGCTATTTAATAATTTCGACTATTTTCTCATGGATGCACGAATTAACATGAGCTTCGAGGAGTCCAAACTGGCTTTGCGATCTAGTTTGGAGAAGCCACAAATTGTTTTGCGCAGAAAGTTTGAAAATAGACTTCTCAACGCATTCAATGAGGATATATTGCAGCTTCACAGAGCAAACATGGATATTCAATTTATACTGGACGCCTACGCCTGCTACAGCCACATCATTAACTACATAAATAAATCAAACCGAGGAGTTTCAAAATTGCTAAGGGAAGCAATGAATGAAATCAACGCCGGAAATTTTTCAGTAAAAAGAAAATTGCAACACCTTGGAAACAAATTTATTAACGGAACGGAAATACCAGCCCAGGAAGCAGCTTATAATATTTTGGGAATCCATATACCTGAAGCCAGAAACGGAGAAATATATATCACCTCCTGAAAAAATGGTTCGAATGGTGAAATCTAAATGAGATCTGGAGCAGTTGCCAGAAAATTCTACGGATATAGCCAATTTACTGGTAATGGAACCCGTATCATCTCTTTCTGGTCGTCGACTTCAGCTGAAGGATAACAGTTCAGCGCGGATGCAGCCACTAATCTAGATGGAAAGATATAGTGCAGCTCAATCTCGTGAAGAATATCTAAAGTAGCAAGTGATGCTTTTTTATCCATGGCGGAATGAGGAGGAGGAACTCATTAATGGGGATACATAACGGACTTATAGTGCCCATGAAGAGCATATTCACAATAATCGCATTAAATATGACAAATATGCCAATGACGAGTTGTATAATGCATTTAATGCCATTCAACGTGAAAATGCAGAAGCCGCCGAGGATGAGTAGGCTACGCCCCAACATGTGGATGAGGAATTCCGGGCATTTCCACAGGTGCAAAATGTCAACATAATAGACTTAGATGTGGATAATGCACCAATTCAAAATGATGAAGATAGTAAAATCCGTTTACTAAGGAATTATTGGAAAAAGTCCGCTCGCTGAACTTAAGACAGTGAGAATTATATGGACACGTCATGAATATGGTGAAGAAAAAGGATACATTTTATATATATATGTTGGAGGTGGTGCCGGTGTAGGAAATAGCCACTTGATCTATACAATTTATCAAGCCATAACGTCAATGGCTATTTCTATTGCTGGCAGTAGCCCGGGATCGGCCAAGGTACTGCTGACAGCGCCAACGGGAAAGGCAGCATTTGGAATTCGAGGAATCACTCTGCACTCAGCATTTGCACTGCCCTTCAACCAAAAACGTCTACGATTCACCCCATGAGCGCGGACCAGGTTAGTGGATATAGAGATCATGATAATTTATGAAGTATCTATGGTGGGTGCTTGAATGTTCTCAAACGTGGATACCAGGCTAAGGCAAAAGCTGGAAAGTCTATGATTGTTTTTGGCGAGTTCAAGCAATTAGCACCAGCAGGAGATCAGTTCATATTCAAGCGAGACCGAAATGATCCGAACAGCGTAATAGTAGGAACGCCGCTTTGGAATTAACAAACATGTCCGAGGGTCAAATGACTGATGAAGATGTCGAATTGCTAAAACAGAGAGTGGTGCCAGAAAATGAAGTTCCAGATGACGCTATCCACCTATTCTATTCAAATGCAGATGTTGGGAAATACAATGCAGTTGAAATTGCACTAATACAGACTGAGGAATTAATTTCGGAAGCAAAGGATGTTATCAAATCGAATTGAATTGATGAAGAGGCCAAGGCAACTATTGTCCATAATGTGAGAAATTTTCCAGCTGCAAAGACACAGGGAATGAATTACAAACAATTGAAAACGACCGCAAAATATATGGTGACGGTAAACATCGATACCAATGATGGATGGTCAATGGAACAACTGCACTTATGCAAGTCGATCATCGACTTTGTGGAAACACAAGGATGATCACGAGAATTTGGATCAAATTTACTGATTGCTCTGTTGGATCAACAGCGCGAGCAAAATAGGAAGTTTTATTGCACAAAAGCCATTCGGACCTAGAGATGAGGTCAAAATTGAGCTGGCTAAATTGCGGGAGGAAAAAGCATTGGTTTCAAACTACCGATTTTTGCTCAATGAAGCAAGTAGTTTGAAAATCTTTTTATAAAAATATCCGAAGCCTTCCAAAGCATATAAATGACATTAGAAAGCATCATATTGTATGCTCTTCGTATATTTTGTGCTTTGTGGAAACTTGGTCATTCCAAGAAGAAGATATTTCAATTGGAGGATATCAAATAGTTGGACGGATTGATGGAGAATTACTGGCGGGCCGAAGTCGTCCACACAATGGTATTATCGTATATGCAAAGAATATATTAATACAAAGGACGACCGTGTTGCTGCAAGTTAGTCAGTTCGAGTTCGAAGGAGATATATATTAACTGATCGCCATTAAATGCATGGTAAAAGTAATTGTCGTTACTTATAGGAACCCGTCGCATTCTTTGCCAAGCATTCGTACCAAAGCTCTTGGACACATACAGCGACTTTTATCGGAGAATAGCAGTGAGCTGGCGCTTATTGGATACTTCAATATTTATAGATTGACAGCTACTCATGATCTTTAATCAAGGTTGCAGCAAATAGGATTGATCTCAGCTCTAAATAATATTGGGACAACAAATCAAGGAACTCAAATTGATTGGATATTTGGAGAAAGTCATCACATACGAGACTGCGCATAGTGACCACGATGGCATTTGCTTGAGCATTAAGTTAATTTAAAAGATTTATTTTATATTTTGTAGCATTACATTTAATTTATTTTTATACCCTGAACCCATTAAAAATGGGTAAAAAGGGTATTATGGTTTTCTGCAAATGTATGTAACAGGCATAAGGAAGCATCTCCGACCATATAAAGTATATTACAATCATTCGTACTACTCTAAGCTCACACATGCTGCAGTACAAACAGTACAAGCAGTGCAAGCGGTTTAAGCAGTTAGCTTGCTCTTTCACTGAGCCCCACACAATGGAAAGCTAAATCATAAATAACTTCTGTGTTTATTGTCCGATCTTATTGAAATTTTTGGGGCAAGCAATTGTCGATAATATGTGTTACCAAACCAAATTGCAAGGTCGTACCTTCACAAACTTTTTTAACTTTGGGGGGTTTGGGGGGTGATATCCAAAAAGTGAAATATTTGTTACATGTGTATGCCATTCGAGATTATACATGCCAAATTTGGGGTCTCTAGCTTTTATAACTTTGAAGTTATGTCCCAAAAACGCTAGTCTAAAATCAAAATTGATCGATAACTTTTGAATGCGATGAGTTATCGATCAAATGAAATAAACTTGATCTGTCCCGGGATTAGGAGAACTTATGTTCCAAATATGAAGTCTCTAGCTCTTGTAGTCTCTGATATCCGCGTGTTCATACAGACAGACGGACGGACGGACGGACGGACGGACGGACGGACGGACGGACGGACGGACGGACGGACGGACGGACGGACAGACAGACAGACGGACATGGCTAAATCGACTCGGCTATTGATACTGATCAAGAATATATATTCTTTATATGGTCGGAGATGCTTCCTTATGCCTGTTACATACATTTGCACAAAACCATAATACCCTTTTTACCCATTTTTAATGGGTTCAGGGTATAAAAATTATATAAAAGCATAAACATTTTCATAGCGCCTCCGACTGGACAGTTTTAAAGTAATTGGGCGTTTCCATGGTGTTGGATTTTCCAATCGTATGCACTTAAAGTAAACAAGTAAGAGTGCTCTAGTCGGGAGTCCCCGACAAATAGATACCCTGAACCCAGTCCTGACATTCACACTAATCTATCAGTGTGTATACATACATGTAGTGTAAAGTAAAATCTTAAATAACTTCTGTGTTTATTGTCCGATCTTTCTTTAAATTTAGGACATAACGATGGCTATAAAATGTGTGACTAAACCAAATTGCAAGGTCGTAACTTCAAAAATGCGTTTTTTGAACTTCTGGGGGGACTGTGGGGTGGTATCTAAAAAGTGAAATATTTGTAATATGTGTATGATATTCGAGATTATACATGCCCAATTTGGGGCCTCTAGCTCTTATAACGTTTTAAGTTATGGCCAAAAAACACTGGTCTGAAATTGAAATTTATCGATAACTTTGAAATTGGACGAGTTATCGATAAAATTAAACAAATTTGTACTGTGCCGGGACAACGAGAGCTTATTTTCAAAATATGAAGTCTCGAGCTCTTATAGTCTCTGATATCTGCGTGTTCATACAGACGGACAGACAGACGGACAGACAGACAGACGGACAGACAGACGGACATGGCTAGATCGACTCGGCTGTTGATACTGATCAAGAATATATATCCTTTATATGGTCGGAGATGCTTCCTAATGCCTTTTACATACTTTTGCACAAAACCGTAATACCCTTTTACCCATTTTTCAATTTCATTTTCAATAAGATCAGACATTAAACACAGAAGTAGTAGATTTATCTTTCCATGGTGTGGAGCTCAGTAAAGAAGCAAGCTAACAGCTTAAACTGCTTTCACTGCTTGCAGTATATGTATGTTTATATGTATGTGCATTGATATACATATAAGTATAAATACATGTAAGAACTTGGAGTTTGTCAGAGCATTTCAAAACGGTTTGAGGGTGTAAGTGGTTAAGTCTTGCGCTGACATCGCGAATTCACTAGTTCAAATCGCGGTCGCTACATCATATAAGTGAACACCGGCTAGCGTTCCCCTCCCTCTCACTTATCCGTGCCAGCCACAAACGATTGCATAACAACAACAACAACAACGACATAGCAGCAACAATAGCATAGCAACTACACCGGCAGCGACAGCGGCAGAACGATAGCGACAGCGACGAATCAACAACAACAACCAAGGCAAGCCATTGACCGCTAGCCGTCTCAGCTTAGCTGCGCACACGCTTCACCCCGCCCCAGTACCTTGCTCAGCATAAGCGAAACTGCAGCATTTAATGTTTGTTGCGGCGACAAAGTCGCGCCAATTAAACATAAGCCACTGCAGAGAGTATCACAATATCCGCTGTGCCACTATTGGAATTTGCTGACGCCGGGATTTGTGCCCGAGCGATCGGTCAGCCAAACGCGCTTAAAGCGCTCTAGAATTAATTCCGTTTGGGAACTCAATTGAAGCAGAACACATTCTCAAGATTAACTTAATAAATTGTAACGTCTTCTACACGTGTGCATTTTCATTTCCATATATTAAAATCGTTGAGAACAAAGATGGTCGAATACACTAAGTCGTCAGAACAATCAGGAATCGAGCTTCGACGAATTCAGGAAATCCTGTGACAAAGAGGATGCTTACTTCATTAACTAGGTAATCAACGAACGTTGCCTACTCTGACCATGACTTGTCATATCTGGCGCCCGAGCAGGTAGTGTAACCTTCGGAAGTGGGACCTGTGTACACAAAATCTTAGTTAAAGTGAAAAAACAATAAAATGAATGAAAAATGAAAAACAACAAGTAAGAGTGCTCTAGTCGGGACTGCCCGACTAGGAGACCCTGAACCCAGTTCTGACATCCATTCATACTTGCCTAATAGTGTGTATACAAACAAACACACCACACATTACTGCAAGCTGTGAAAACGGTTTAAGCAGTTATCTTGCTTTTTCACTGAGCCCCACACAATGGAAAGTTGAATCTTAAATAACTTCTGTGTTTATTGTCCGATCTTTTTGAAATTTGTAAGACATAACATTGGCTATAAAATGTGTGACCAAACCAAATTGCAAGGTCATACCTTCAAAAATGAGTTTTTTGAATTTTTGGGGGGATTGGGGGTGGTATCCAAAAAGTGAAAAATTTGTTACATGTGTATGCTATTCGAGATTATACATGCCAAATTAGGGGCCTCTAGCTCTTATAACTTGTAAGTTATAGCCCAAAAACGCTGGTCTGAAATCGAAATTTATCGATAACTTTTGAACGGGACGAGTTATCGATAAATTTTAATAAACTTGATCTGTCCCGGCATTACGAGAACTTATATTCCAAATATGAAGTCTCTCAGCTCTTGTAGTCTCTGATATCCGCGTGTTCATACAGACAGACGGACGGACGGACGGACGGACGGACGGACGGACGGACGGACGGACGGACGGACAGACAGACAGACGGACATGGCTAAATCGACTCGACTGTTGATACTGATCAAGAATATATATACTTTATATGGTCGGAGATGCTTCCTTATGCCTGTTACATACTTTTGCACAAAACCATAATACCCTTTTTACCCATTTTTAATGGGTTCAGGGTATAAAAACGTGTGGTGTGTGGTGTTATATGGTTTTAAAAATGATGTGTCGTGAACGTGAAGTGAACATTTAGTTCAAAAAATGAATCAACCCGCCGCGGTGAGGATGCCTCTGCGTAGATTAGCGTAACTCCTCGCGGGCACAAAACGTTGCCATCAAATGAGCAATAACCCGCCGCGGTGAGCATACTACTCTTTAGAGTAACATATTCTTCACGGGCGTAAAAAATTGCGTGAAACAATAAAAGCAACAACGCGCTGCGGTTGCCACACATCTTTAGTGGTTTATTTGCGAGCGCAAACAGTTGCATATAATTGGTGGGGAAGGATTATCTTCGGCGTGCCGAAGATTTTATACTCTTTCCGAACCTATAGGCAATTTTCACTCTGCCAACTGCACCACTGAAATTTCATAAGCTGTACAAAATCGTTTTGTCGCGTAACATTTTTTTTTTTGTTTTAAGAATATTTAATTCATTGCCAGTTGTATAGCAGCTATAAGATATAGTGATCCGATCCAGCCGGCTCCAACCAATGTGCTGTCCCCTGGAATAATAAGTGTCTGTGCAAAGTTTTATCGCGATAGCTCAAAAACTGAGGGACTAGTTTGCATACATACAGACATACAGACAGACAGACAAACAGACAGACAGACGGACGGACATGGCTAGATCAATTTGTATTGTCATTCTAAGCATACTGGCAGTAACTTTTCGGGGTCTCCGACGCTTCCTTCTATGCGTTACAAGCTTCAGCACAAACTTAATATACTATTTTCTTCGAAAGGAGTATAAAAATGATAGCCGCTGCAGAAATTTATTTGCGAGCGGCAGTTTGTAACAATTTTTTTCTTTCATAAAAAAGGTGGCGAGTGGCAATTTACTGGAAGAGCCAAGCAGTGTGGAATGGGAAAAAAGCCGACTGGTGAATTGTGTGTGCAACCGTACCTTAGTAAGTGGATCGTTAAAACGGATAAATACGGACCACCGCGATCAGTGCCGATATAAAAAAGATTGTTTGCGACACCGATACTTAAAATAAAATAAAAACAAGTAAGAGTGCTCTAGTCGGGAGTGCCCGACTACGAGATACCCTGAACCCAGTCCTTACAATCATTCATACTAATCTAAGCACACACATGCTGCAGTACAAGCAGTGCAAGTTGTTTAAGCAGTTAGCTTACTTTTTCACTGAGCCCCACACAATGGAAAGTTAAATCTTAAATAACTTCTGTGTTTATTGTCCGATCTTATTGAATATTGGGGCAAGCAATTGTCGATAATATGTGTTATCAAACCAAATTGCAAGGTCGTACCTTCAAAAATGCGTTTTTTGAACTTTTGGGGGGTTTGGGGGTGGTATTCAAAAAGTGAAATATTTGTTACATGTGTATGCTATTCGAGATTATACATGCCAAATTTGGGGCCTCTAGCTCTTATAACTTTGAAGTTATGTCCCAAAAACTCCAATCTGAAATCGAAATTTATCGATAACTTTTAAACGGTACGAGCTATCGATTAGGGATTAGGAGAACTTATGTTCCAAATATGAAGTCTCTAGCTCTTGTAGTCTCTGATATCTGTGTGTTCATACAGACAGACAGACGGACATGGCTAAATCGACTCGGCTGTTGATACTGATCAATAATATATATACTTTATGTAGTCGGAGATGCTTCCTTATGCCTGTTACATACTTTTGCACAAAACCATAAAACCCCATTTTACCCATTTTTAATGGGTTCAGGGTATAACAAGTGAGAACGTTGCTGTCGGGCGGAGCCGACTGCGTAATACTCTGATACCATTTTAAGAACAGCTGAAAGCAAGTGAGCAGAACATTTTTGATGGTGTATGGGTGACCCGAAATCGGCCTTCCAAGTTTTTGGGGACTGGAGGGGCGTGGTCGATCTTAAGAGGGGATGACCAGAAGTCTATTTTCAAAATTTGGTGATTTTAGCTCTAAAACTGTGGAAGATATACATTTTCGCGATTTTTGGGGGCGGGAGGGGGCGTGGCCCCCAAATTTTTTAGCCGATATTTAGAGGACTATAGGCTTCCGTGTTTCGTGGGGGCGGTGTGGCACATTGTAAGCGGGACCATAATTCACATAGTGGCCGCCATTCAGGTCTTCAGATACGACGCACCTGTTGTCCCTCTGCAACGAGGTATTGTCTGGCGCATCAAATGTTTTTTCAAACTGGCCCACATCATCAATCTGGATCGTATGCAGCGTACTATCAACGAAGTAACAGACGAAGTTACAATGATCACCGATCAAAAGATCAGGGCTTTTGCGAGTCACTATTTGCAGCATGCAGCGAAGGGAATTGCAAGGTTGGCGAGTACGCCAGCACGCGAGCTACGTTCCATAAACTGGCTGGGATCAGCATGGAAATGGGTCGCGGGCTCGCCAGATGCATCATACTGGGATGTTATCTTTAAGGCGCAAGACAACGTCGCCTGAAAGGCTTTTCGATTCAACGCACGAATCGATCGATCGAGTTAACGAGGTCGTTAGAAGGGTGAACGATATAGACAGGGACACCCACGCGACGACAGCAGTGCTACACGAGGCGATAATTCTCGCAAACCAGGTCGACGAGATCATGAGAGCTTGCCAGCTAGCAAAGACTGGAGTGGTCAACTCAAATTTATTGGATCACAGCGAAGTGGACACAATTCTTTCAGAAGTGGATAGCCGCTCATATCAAAATATCGAGGCGGTGGAACTTACTCGCCCTACAATTCTAACGAATGGAACTTCACTGTTGTATATATTGACAATGCCCTAGGTAACAGATATAAAATATCGGTTGATGTTCTTTACCCAACGATATCAAACGGGAAACAGGTTGTACTGGAGTATAACAATTTGGCAATGGATCCGCTGGAAACATATGCTGTCTTAGGAAATTGTCTTTCCATTGGCGACACAAAAGTATGCCAGGAGAAAGACTTACGAAAACTGAAGGAGGACAGTTGCATTCCAAGATTGCTGAAAGGAGGCAATGGAGCGTGCGATTACTTGAGGAACAGCCAGGAGGTTGTGGAACTAGTTGACGATGGTACTATATTGTTGACCAATTTCAATGGAACAGCGTCCGCCGTTTCAAGGGATTACCGCTTGGAGGGATCTTTTATCGTACAATTCGACAACGAAACTATAATGATCGGCAACAGGAATTACACCAGCTATTCATCAAACCATTTGATGGCGATGCCGGAAGTGCTGACCAAGATAACGGCCACTGAATACAAGCTTTCGCTAGAATATGTCCATGATTTTAGCCTGGAAAGCTTACAAAAACTATCCGACATGTCCAACGGGATATTACTCTCTTTCTTCACAGAAGTGACCATAGCTTTGGTCATCATGGCAACATTGTGCTTCATCTGAAGGAAAATAACTTCGACGAAAGGAATCGATAAATTTCGAGACCCCGCCTTGGACTTAGAATCGCATTCCACCAACGAGCTTGCAGCCAAGACCTAATGATCTGTGGGACACAGATCTTGTGGTGGGGAAGAGTGAACACCGGCTGGTGCTCCCCTCCCTCTAACTTCTCCGCGCCAGCCACAAGCGACGACAACAACAACGACATAGCAGCAACAATAGCATAGCAACTACTGCGACGAAACAACGGCAACTGAGCCAAGCCATTGACCGCCGCTAGCCGTCTCAGCTTAGCTGCGCACACGCCCAGTGCCGCGCTCAGCATAAGCGAAACTGCAGCGTTTAATGTTTGTTGCGGCGACAAAGTCGCGCCAATTAAACATAAGCCACTGCAGAGAGTATCACAATATCCGCTGTGCCACTATTGGAATTTGCTGACGCCGGGATTTGTGCCCGAGCGATCGGTCAGCCAAACGCGCTTAAAGCGCTCTAGAATTAATTCCGTTTGGGAACTCAATTGAAGCAGAACACATTCTCAAGATTAACTTAATAAATTGTAACGTCTTCTACACGTGTGCATTTTCATTTCCATATTCTAAAATCGTTTATAACAAAGACGGTCGCATACACTAAGTCGACAGATCAATCAGGAATCAAGCTTCGACGAATTCAGGAAATCCCGGGACTAAGAGAGATGCGTACTGCATTAATTAGGTAACCCTCGAGGGTTGCCGCCCCTGACCATGACTGGTCATAACTTATATTTTCACTTTTTTTACCCTGAACCCATTAAAAATGGGAAAAAGGGTATTATGGTTTTGTGCAAAAGTATGTAACAGGCATAAGGAAGCATCTCCGACCATATTAAAGTATATATATTATATATATATATTAATCAGTATCAACAGCTGAGTCAATCTATCCATATCCTTCTGTCCGTCTGTATGAACACGCAGATATCATAGACTATGAGAGCTAGAGACTCTATATTTGGAATATAAGTTCTCGTATTCCCGGGACAGTACAAGTTTATTTCATTTTATCGATAACTCGTCCCGTTCAAAAGTAATCGATAAATTTAAACTTCAGACCATATTTTTTTTTGGCCATAACTTGAAAGTTATAAGAGCTAGATGCCCCAAATTGGGCATGTATAATCTCGAATATCATACACATATTACAAATATTTTTGAATACCACCCCTCAATCCCCCAAAAAGTTGAAAAAGCGCATTCTTGAAGTTATGGCCTTGCAATTTAGTTTGGTCACACATTTTATAGCCAATGTTATGTCTTAAACAATTTCAGAATGATCGGACGATAAACACAGAAGTTATTTAAGATTTTACTTTCCATTGTGTGGGGCTCAGTGAAAAAGCAAGCTAACTGCTTAAACCGCTTGCACTGCTTGCAGTAAGTGTGTGTTTGTTTAAATGTACACTAATATGTAAGCAGGAATGGTTGTGAGCACTGAGTTCAGGGTATCTCCTAGTCGGGCACTCCCGACCGAAAAATTAAAGATGGTTCTGCAAAAAGCACTTGCTTGTTGGATTGGTTCAGGGTGCTACACGCAATGTAATGTGAAGGAAGATCCCATTCGACTCTCTGAGGCACTTCGCCTGCCCCGTTTTTGGCCATACGCTGTTTGTCAAAGCTAAGTGAGATCGTAAAATCATCACACCGAAAAGCTGCTGACGTTATCAGGCACGACTTTTACGTCGATGATTTACTAACTGGTGCTGCATGTGTCGAGAACCTTCAGACGATTAAGTGTGAAGTATCGCAAATCCTTTCAGGCGCAGGTTTCGAACTATCTAAATGGTTTTCGAATCATCCTCCGCAACAAACGCAGCCAAGCCGATAACGATCTCAGATTCGGGCACAACCAAAACAGTTGGCGTGTTATGGTTGCGAAATGAAGACGTCTTCCAATTTAAGTTAGACGATTCATTCATGGGTCTTCGAGCGACAAAACCGAACATTCTCTCAGTGACATTGCGGTTATTCGACCCACTTGGCCTCTTAAGCCATCTGATTATCAAGGCAAATATCTTGCTCAAGGAGCTCTGGCTTCAAAAGCTACACTGGGATGTATCGATCCCTCTCAGCAAGGGCTACTCGTGGTAGCAGCTGAAATCAACTTTGAGTTAGTTGCAAAGAATAAAGGTACCACGATATGTATTTATTTAGCCAACTGCACCGATCGGGATACGTGGTTTCGCCGACGCTTTAATAAGAGCGTTTGGCGCCAGACTGCAGAAGGTTGTCGCATTTCGTTGTTTATAAATCAAAAGTAGCTTCCTCAAGACAAATACTATTCCTAGACTTGAGTTGTTTGCGGCCCACTTTTTTGCAGATCTCTGTCACCGAATGAGAAATCCTAAAATAATTTGGATTGTACGGCCTGTTCTGTGGTCTGATTCGCTGAATTGTGCCACGTGCCCACAAAGCAGAATCCACCTTTCAAGAGGCTGCGATGTTGAGGAGTTGCTCGCGTCAATTTGTTTCGACTTGCCTGCATTTTTGAAGTAACCAAGAGAATCTTGGCTGGCTAACCAACATCTTATTACAGATGAGATGCGTAATCTTGGTGCTCATTTTTGTTCTTGCGGGTAGGGGGATGACTTGCAAACACTCATATTTTAAATTATGCTAAGTTTACGACGCTCCTCACTTGAAGCTCGCAATTCGCTGGAAGCTACTACACAAGGCACATCGTGCTGGCCCAAGAGCACTCTTGTTCGTGAGTGTCATTGGTTAGTAAACGCTCAATAGGTCTATCGTCAGACAGAGAGAAATTCAAACCTCGTCTGCTAACCCAAATAATAGGAACTTTGCCAGCCGATTGAATATGAGCGCTCCGCTCATTATACCCTGAACCCATTAAAAATGGGTAAAAAGGGTATAATGGTTTTGTGCAAATGTATGTAACAGGCATAAGGAAGCATCTCCGACCATATAAAGTATATATATTATTGATCAGTATCAACAGCCGAGTCGATCTAGCCATGTCCGTCTGTCTGTCCGTCTGTCCGTCTGTATGAACACCGAGATATCAGAGACTACAAGAGCTAGAGACTTCATATTTGGAACATAAGTTCTCCTAATCCCGGGACAGATCAAGTTTATTTCATTTGATCGATAACTCGTCGCATTCAAAAGTTATCGATAAACTTTGATTTTAGACTAGCGTTTTTGGGACATAACTTCAAAGATATAAGAGCTAGAGACCCCAAATTTGGCATGTATAATCTCGAATAGCATACACATGTAACAAATATTTCACTTTTTGGATACCACCCCCCAAACCCCCCAAAAGTTAAAAAACGCATTTTTGAAGGTACGACCTTGCAATTTGGTTTGGTAACACATATTATCGACAATTGCTTGCCCCAAAAATTTCAATAAGATCGGACAATAAACACAGAAGTTATTTGAGATTTAATTTTCCATTGTTTGGGGTTCAGCGAAATAGCAAGCTAACTGCTTAAACCGCTTGCACTGCTTGTACTGCTTGTACTGCAGCATGTGTGTGTTTAGAGTAGTACGAATGATTGTAAGGACTGGGTTCAGGGTATCTCGTAGTCGGGCACTCCCGACTAGAGCACTCTTACTTGTTTTTTCTTAACGCTGTTAAAGCATTTAATTATCTAAAATTTACCCAATATTGTGGTCAAGTGATATCGCTTTGGTTTTTGTGCAAAGTTTTATCAGCTGTGCATAGAATAATAGCAATTATTCAATTTATTAACGCGGCGTCAGTTCTGCACTTGTTGTTTGTGTTCTTTTTTTCTTCTGCTTATCTTGTTTCGGTGCTTTCGTTTGCAAGCATCTGTTTGTGCTTGTGTTCGCCTGTGCATATTCTCTTTGTGCATCGCGCTCACCTAACTTTTTGTTGTTGTTTTGTTCTTCACACGCATTATTATTTGTGTATTGACTCTAGTTTTGAGTTAAACTTGAGTGCTTTTTTATACCCTGAACCCATTAAAAATGGGTAAAAAGGGTATTATGGTTTTGTGCAAATGTATGTAACAGGCATAAGGAAGCATCTCCGACCATATAAAGTATATATATTATTGATCAGTATCAACAGCCGAGTCGATCTAGCCATGTCCGTCTGTCTGTCCGTCTGTCCGTCTGTATGAACACCGAGATATCAGAGACTACAAGAGCTAGAGACTTCATATTTGGAACATAAGTTCTCCTAATCCCGGGACAGATCAAGTTTACTTCATTTGATCGATAACTCGTCGCATTCAAAAGTTATCGATAAACTTTGATTTTAGACTTGCGTTTTTGGGACATAACTTCAAAGTTATAAGAGCTAGAGACCCCAAATTTGGCATGTATAATCTCGAATAGCATACACATGTAACAAATATTACACTTTTTGGATACCACCCCCAAACCCCCCAAAAGTTAAAAAACGCATTTTTGAAGGTACGACCTTGCAATTTGGTTTGGTAACACATATTATCGACAATTGCTTGCCATAAAAATTTCAATAAGATCGGACAATAAACACAGAAGTTTTTTAAGATTTAACTTTCCATTGTGTGGGGCTCAGCGAAAGAGCAAGCTAACTGCTTAAACCGTTTGCACTGCTTGTACTGCTTGTACTGCAGCATATGTGAGTTTAGAGTAGTGCGAATGATTGTAAGGACTGGGTTCAGGGTATCTCGTAGTCGGGCACTCCCGACTAGAGCACTCTTACTTGTTTTTTTTTTGGTCGCTTCAATTTCTACGCCTCTCTTTTCTTTGCGCTCTCGCAAATTTTTGTATCATATTTGTGTAATTTGTTAGACCCCAGTAGTCAATATGTCGTGCTGCAAACTAAATTGCACTATTCAGCAGGCGGATGATGCTGCACAGCCACAATTTATTTTCTGTTTGTTTGTGTGATAATATTATGCATGCTAAATGTGCAGGACTTACTGGTCGCGAATGTGACAAAGTCACCGCAATAGCTAAAAAGGCAGCGGTGGCTTGAAATGGTCGTGCCCAGTATGCATAGACATACAAACTGACTTCTCACGCATGTATAATTCCGTGAGAAATCAGTTTACTAAATTGCAAACTGTGGCTAAGCTTCTTGCGAATGATTTCGAATCAAGCGCTGAACTGCTTAGCCAATATAAATTTGAGTCCCCCCCTGCTCGCCAGTTAGAGTCGCACTTCTTAAGTGTGCCTGTATCTGTGCCGCCTTCTGCTGTCCAGTGTGCTCCGACTCTTTTGGCAACTCCAAAAAATGTGGACGTTTCGCCAATACTTTCTTTGTCTCCTTCTCCATCCCTCCAAATTACTCCACTACCGACCACAGTGGATCCTATCATACCCCCTTCTGTAGATCTGTCAACATCGGTGCGAGTTGTTTCTCGGCGGAAACGCAAAACATCTCATAGCCCGATTACAACTGGAATTAGCAACAATACTAATATTGCAATTTCAGCGCAACCATAAGTTTTAAATGTGATTGCCCCTAGTAAGCAAGTTTTTATATCTAGGCTTGCTTCTGATACTACTTCAGACTCTATAGTCTCATACATTGCTAGCAAAACTACCGCTAGCGTATTAGTTACCAAATTTACCTTTTCGTCACCTCGTGAAATATCTTCTTTCAAAATAAGTGTTCCAAATGACACTTTCCACATAATTTGTGACCCGAAATTTTGGCCACCACACATGATTGTTCATGAATTTAAGCCAAAAATTCGAAACATCCCTCCACCTGTCTCACTTCCAGCTGGTAGTTCAGCATCCAGCAATCCCTCAAAAAACTGAATTTTGATTTAACTACCATTCAATATCAGAATGTTAGAGGCCTTATGTCTAAACTTAAAAGTCTATTCTCAAATAGCACATCTTTTGAGTCAGATATTATCGCTTTCTCTGAAACTTGGTTAAACACTACTGTTTCTGATTGCGAGATTTTTTCAAATAATTTTAATATCTATAGACGTGACCGGCCGACTAGAGGTGGTGGTGTTCTAATTGCCATTAAAGCCACGCTCCAATCGGAAATTTTTAATTTTACTATGCCCGCTGATGTAGAAATTGTTGCTGCTAAAGTAATATTCCCATCAATGGCTCTTTTTATTACTTGCTCTTATATCCCTCCCTCTTCTGATATTCAAGTTTATATGAGACACATATCTTATATCAGAGAAGTTTCTACCCATGTGCGTGATAATGACCTTTTTGTGGTTTTAGGCGATTTTAATCTGCCAAATATCATATGGTCATTTTTCAGCAGCACAAATTATCTTATTCCGTCAGCTCAGCATGATTTTCTTGATGGCATGTTTGATCTTTCGTTGTTTCAGATCAATTCAATTCATAACCAATTGAATAGAATACTTGATCTCGTTTTTATCAACGACTGTCCCAGTGCTTCTGTGTCTAGGTCACTTCCAATAACAGTCCCTGAAGATTCTTACCATCCCACTTTAGAAATGTCTCTTTTCTTTTCAAAGGCCTCCGCCTTACCTTCACCAACCCAACAGGCTACAGCTGTTTCGGGGGAACATAATCAGCCTAATCAAGAAGGACAGATCAACTGATTGGTCTTTGACACACATATAGATAAAGGTTGAAGAGATCTACGAGCCATATATATGTTTGACGTCAGACACAAAATGTTCAACATTCATTTAAAGAAAACCACCATGAACACAAAGATCTTCTCAATAAAACCAAACCAAAACCACATCCTGTCAACATGAGCATTTGTTGAATGAAAGAACCTGACTAGGCAGACGAAGCATATACAGATTTATCATAGTCACCCCAATGATCCATATTGGATGAAATGCCATCCACCAAGACAGGAGCAGTCTGTTCCACAAAGTCAAAATCTCAGGCTTAGAGACTAACATGGTGAGAGGTGCGGATAGTCTCGAGAGCAGAGAGCAAGTATGTGCAATCTATCAACCTAGAAAAGACCATCAGGGAGATGTCAAGAGAGAGGGTTATAACAATGAAAATGAGAGAAAATGTCAACGAGGCTCCATCAGAGGAAGATGAATACTGTATCCATAGTGACACAAACATCCAGTATCAGACAAAGATCAAAGAGACTCACACCTGAAATAAGAAAATAAACAGACCTAACATGATGGAGATATCAGAGCTTCAAGGAGCGAACCCAACAGATGGTGCAAATCAACGTTGCCAATAAAATATTGCCCATATCAAATAACACATTCAAAGTTCATACTGAACACAGACTGGGGTAAATGATAGAACCAACTGAAGATATTCAACAAGAAATACAATGAGGAAGTCAAACTATTCAACATGATCAAACACTACATGGACGTGACTATAGATATATATATTCTTGATCACATCAACAGCTGAGCTGATTTTGAATACAGCCCATCTGTTCAAAATCCATTCACCATCTGTACGTCTATTCATGAATGGATATCAGAGATTGCAGAGCTAGAGACTATGTCGAAGACAAGTCTAGAAAAGCCAGACAGATGAATTATCAATATCACTGATAATCAAATCATCCAGGCAGATTGATACCTACAGACTAGCAGTTTTTGAAGGAGAATCTACAAGTAATTAATAGAGGCCCACTCTCATATACACCTAATAGCATTCACACAGGTACTAATGACACCTCTAATTCTAAAATTGAAAAAATTATTTGAATGCCAATCTTGTAACTTGTTTGGTTACACATTTCATAGCCATATACACATATAGCCAGCATCATATGCCTCCAACAAATTTCAATAGATCGGACACAACACATACTTAGGCTCAGAGTAAAGCTAACTGTTTAAGCGCTAGAAAAGGAACAGTCTGTATCGCCAATCAGTACACAAAGTGCTGGATTGAATTAACGATCAAGGACTTCATTCAGAGATATCTCTCAGTTCAGCACTACCATCTAGACAATTCTTACTTATTATTTTGACACTGAAAATCCATGTCACAACGTCACTACTAAACTGTCCAATGAGGTTATGAAATAATAATATTAGTCTGAAAAGGTCATAAGGGTGCTGAAGGCCATATAACTCCTATACAGAGGCTTATAATCTGATAACTAATAGATTTTTTCTGCCTACAGCAATATATAGGTGAATTCGTCTCTGAGCATCGATGAAAGTTTATTGTCTTCATTCATATCTAGAACTAACTCAAAATTAATTAATACTAAAACCATAAAAATCATTCATATGCACCATATACATTTATAAATACCAATATCTGAATGAGTGATGAATTTTAAGAACTATTTTTCAAATGGTATGTCAATAAATACACAGGCAGCCATTTAATTGAATAACATCATCAATCAAAGACTGGAAAACAAACCTCACTGAATTGTGGCCAAATAATGAGAATAATATGGCTGATAACATTTTATTATTTATACAGAATGAGTCAATATAGAATATGAATAAATTCAATATATTATATTTAAATACATATGATTTCAGAAAAGAAAACAATGAAGATTATCTGTAAAATGAAATCATACTTGAACTTAGTACCACCAGGCCCATATGCTATAAAGATTCAGCCATGTAATTTTTTTTGTTCACATATTTACGCCTATATGAATTCAATTTTTCTTTGAAGATGATATCATGAAGAATGATACAGACTGACTGAACTCAGACCTGTGCTTAGCGCGCCCATACAAGACACTATCAAATCATTTGAAATGCTCTGATGAACTTACATTATAATAGCGTTTTTTTCATGGCATTTATTTTTGTTCAAGACATTGGTATCATATGAATGACCTTTGATAAGGGAGAATGATAGATTGGCAATTAGAATGGAACAGTGTCTATGTCGAGAAGGCTCGGACTATGAGACTTGAACTAACCTATGACCATTCAAGATGCGATCAACATACAGCGAATGCAAGCAGTACAAAGTGGCTGGCTAGCTAGCTTGTTGCTGACTCAAGACAAGACAATGGTGCTGAAACTGAATGACCCTGTATGTTATTATCCATCCATTGAATTTAGCACCATTGATATCATATCAAACCAACTATATCACCTAAATGTAATAGAAGAAGGTCAGTAATCCAAAATGGCCATATGACAGACATCATATCATATATATGTCAAATTTAAATTTAGCTCAAACTGAAGGAACCAAAATCCTGAATGAATCAGAAATTGACTGATAACTGAATGTTAGACATTACTGATCAACAAACAACCGGATCAACTCAATAGGAGAACTATACACCAAATATGAAGTCTGAAATTGTATCTGATATCTGTGTTCACATAGATGATATTTGAATAGATGGACACATATCGTATTTATTATCTGACTGTTTGATAGCCGAATCAATATATACTTTATACTATATTCTCGTCTGTTATGGTTTTACACGATGAGGGATCTTTAACGATGAATGGTTCAGGAATATAAATAAACAGGCAGGCATTCAACTGAATGAATTACATCTATTGTCACACTGATGATAAATTCACTTAAAGAGAACTACAAAATCTATTTGTACTAATTGTATGCCTGTATACACTGTCTTTCAAAGATTAATGACATAAAGGCCTCGGTGAATTTAAGAGA
The DNA here is from genome assembly GCA_035042425.1 of Drosophila flavopinicola. NCBI lineage: Eukaryota > Metazoa > Arthropoda > Insecta > Diptera > Drosophilidae > Drosophila > Drosophila flavopinicola. The sequence continues at coordinate 91,847 of JAWNLL010000234.1, forward strand.
TCTAATCAAAGACAGAATTCTATGACACTGCATACTGAATGGAAAAACTAAATAATGTCATCAAGAGTCTGAGAGATTTTCATTGGCAGCTGAGACTTAACAAGTTGCAAATTGAGCCATCCAGGCAGACCACTAACATCAGGTGAATCAGTCGGCTACTGACGAAAGACCTAATAAGACACTACCATCCCATTGTCTGAAGATCCATACTCGGTTTTAGATTTATTATGTGAGCGGCCTATATCTTTGCAGGTGCCTATTGAGCTAAATCATCCATTGATAAGATTAGCATCTTGTAGGTGTCGATACTTTGAAATTCATTTAGTATTATTTGTTATTTCGATTTCACAGCTCAGTCGTTGTCGTCGTTTCCCTTTTACACTCGAACCACAAATGGATAAAGAGGTATTAGTGTTTTGTGTGCGCGCGTGCGCGGCAGGCGGAGATATTTCGGATTGTGTATCAATGTTGTCGATTGTTGGCACCATCGTCTGTCTGTCCGCCTGTCCGTCGGTCGGCTTTGTCTGTCTGTCGTCTGCTGGCTGCACGTCGACCCACTGTCCACCGTTCGCCCTCTCGGTCAGCCGTCCGCCCGCCGTCGGCTTTCGCCTGGTCGCGGCATCGTCTGTTCGCCTGGCCTGGGGCCTCGCCTGCTGGTCAGCCTGTTCACCGCCACCGTGCAGAGCCTGTTCGTTCGCCACCGCCACCGGCCTGCTGGCCTGCCTGGCCTGTTCACCGTGGTCTTCAGGCCTGTTCACCGCCTGGCCCATCGTGCTGCGGCCTGTATGGCCTGGCCTGTTCACCGCCTGTTCGTGGTCGACTACCGGCCTGGTTCGCCGTTCGTCGGCCTGCCGCACTACCTGCATGTTCGCCTGCTCACCGTCTGTTCGCCTGGTCACCGGCCTGTTCACCGCCTGCCTGCAGGTCTACCTGCTCACCACCGGCTTCTTCGGCCTGCACTACTACCTGTTCGCTGTGTGTTCGTCTGCTCGGCCTGTTCGTCTACGCATCATCAGCCTGTTCGTCGCTTCGTCCGGCCGCCTGCCTGTTCTACCGGCCCGGCATCGCCGGGGTCACCGGCCATCGCCTGTTCTACCTGCTGGTCTACGTCTACCGGCTTCGGCCTGGTCAAGCATCGGCCTGGTCGGCCTGGTCAGTCGGCCTGCCTGTTCAACGGCATCGGCGTTCGAGCATCGTCTATATCGCCTTCAAGGTCAACGACATCATCAACGTCTACGTCTGCTCGCCTACCGGTCAACGTCTGTTCGCCGACTGGTTCGCCCATCACCGGCCGGCCTGTCGCCTGGTCTACCTACCTGGTTCGTCTGCAAGCAGGTCGGGGTCACCGGTCTGGTTCGTCATCGGCTGGTCTGTTCATCGTCAACACCGCCTGTTCGCCGCCTGTTCATGGCCTTCGTCACCGTCATCAGTTCTACGTCGCCTACCTGGTTCGGCATCACCGGCTACTACCGCCGCATCACCTACCTGTTCACCGTGGTCGCGGAGTACGCGCAACTGAACAAGGCGGCGAG
>JAWNLL010000235.1:600000-861681 GCA_035042425.1 Drosophila flavopinicola
CTCCAGGTTTAAAATTAAGGGAGATATAAGGGGTAGAGCCAATCTGAGCAAGCATACTCATACTCATCGTACCTGTCATTGCATGATATTTCTTATCTAAGAGTTCAATTATTCTCTGAAAGAATGCGCAATGCAAAAATGTCAATAAGTGAAAATCGCAGAATCGACAAATTAATCAAAAAGTCGGGAGCTAGTGTCGATATACATACATACATCAATAAAATTTGTCAATACATTATTTGAATACATCTTTTTCAGGTGTCAAATCGAATGAGACTGTAAAGGAATCCCCCCAGCGACCTCGAACGCCCCTTCAATTAGATACACAGCCGAAGGAGTCGCTTCAGATCTCCGCTTCGCTATCGCCAAACGCAATTGAGGAGCCACCAACAGAACAGCATCAGCACTTTGCAGTACTGACCGCAGCTTTGCTCAAGCAGCAGCAACAGCAACAGCAGCAACAGCAGCAACAGGGTCACCCGGATACAGTTGGCCAGACAGCAGATGCCCAGTTGTCCCTGTCGCCAGGAGAGATGCATCAGCTGCAGCTGAAGGCGCAACAGCACGGATCTTTCGCCAACATGAATCAGCAATCGTTGCATGGCCTGCAAAGTCTACAGAATCTGCAGCAAATTCAACAACAGTTGACTGCAGCGGCGTCTGCATCGGGGATGCCCATCAACCCGGTGGACATGCTTAATCTAATGCAGTTCCATCATTTGATGTCTCTAAACTTCATGAATCTCGCACCGCCATTAATCTTTGGAGCCAACGCATCCGGCGGCACTTCAGTAGCCAGTGGGGTCCCGAACAATGGCATTGCCCCGACTTCCTCGGCTGGCTCCTCCACCTGTATGGCTGAGCATCAGCAAAAGTGTTCTGGCAACTCAGGCACATTAGCTGGCGATGCACCGAATCTAAATATTCTCTCACAGTCAAATGTGACTAACAATAACCAGGTAAATCGAAATAAAGCCAATATCATCAATACCATCTATACCATCTATAATATGGCACATTCAACGGCTCTTTATATTTGCAGCAACAGCTGAGTAGCAATCAAAAACGCGCACGCACTCGCATCACGGACGATCAGTTGAAGATCCTGCGAGCACATTTCGACATCAACAACTCACCCAGCGAAGAGAGCATTATGGAAATGTCGCAGAAAGCAAATCTCCCAATGAAGGTACCTCAATATTTCCATGAAATTGGAAACTCCTTATCGATCGCATAATAGCCACATATATAACACATTCTTAATTGTGCAGGTTGTTAAGCACTGGTTCCGCAACACGTTGTTTAAGGAGCGACAACGCAACAAGGACTCGCCATACAACTTCAATAATCCGCCATCAACTACACTTAATATAGAGGAGTACGAACGTACTGGTCAAACAAAGGTTACACCTCTAAACGATACAGCAGTCACAGCCGCTACCGTTACCCCCAACGCTGCTCCAACAACAACAACAACAATGGTGGTGGCGACTCCAGCAGCGCCTGTCAAAAGCAATTTAACAGCGTCGACATCGATATCGGTATCGTTATCGGTGTCAGCACCCGCATCGGCTTCCCGCCCGACATCAACAAACTCAAGTGGCAACATATCTGACTATTTTAAAACGCACGGTGATATGATGAATTCAAAGTCAGAGCAGGAGGATTTGGGCAGCGTGCCGTTGCCGCTGGATGTTCAGATAAAGACTGAGCCGCAGGATGACAATGTGGCAGCCGGTGACTTTGCGTTCCACAAAAATCAATGCCAGCTACAACAACAGGACGAAGTATTTGAGTTTATAAAGCAGCAGCAGCAGCAGCGGAGCGATCAGGTAGACCCGGGGACACCACAGCACAATATCGACATTTTGCATGAGCAGTCAATGCAGGTGTCTGGATCGTCAATGCATCAGTATCAGAACCAGCATCAACAGCAGCGCAGCAGCAGCAGCAGCAGCAGCAGCAGCAGCATCAAACACAACAATCGAATTGCTCCGAGACGAAGTCGGAAAGCGGCAGTTCCGACGTCCTTTCCCGTCCACCAACCCCAAATAGTGTTGCAGCCAACAGTCTGTATAGCAGCATGAACGATTTGCTGAGTCAGCAGTTGGAAAATATGGGCAGCAACATGGGCCCTCCGAAGAAACTGCAAATATCTGGAAAGTCCTTTGAGAAGCTATCGGCGTCCGGGTCGGGAATGATCTCGGCATCTGCGTGCACACAGCTTGAGAGCAACTCCTCGAACTCATCGAACTCATCTTCGTCGACATCTGGGGGAAAGCGAGCAAATCGGACACGTTTCACAGATTACCAAATTAAAGTGCTGCAGGAGTTTTTCGAAAACAATTCATATCCAAAAGATAGCGACCTTGAATACCTGAGCAAGCTATTACTGCTGTCGCCACGCGTAATTGTCGTATGGTTTCAGAATGCTAGGCAAAAGCAACGCAAAATTTACGAGAACCAGCCCAACAATTCGCTATACGAAAGTGAGGAGACTAAAAAGCAAAACATTAATTACGCATGTAAAAAATGCAGTTTGGTTTTCCAGCGCTACTATGAGTTGATACGCCATCAAAAGAACCACTGCTTCAAAGAGGAGAATAACAAAAAGTCAGCAAAAGCACAAATCGCAGCTGCGCAAATAGCTCACAATCTCAGCTCCGAAGACTCAAATTCCTCCATGGACATACACCACACTCATCCTCCTGGTTCAGCCGGCTTGGCTCTAGCGCCACAAAATGTGGCAGCTGCTGTTGCTGTTGCTGCTGCAGCGGCAGCAGCAGCTCATTCCGGGTCGCACCAGTTCGGCTCGTCGCCATCGCCGCAGCATTTGTTTAGCAAATCCTCATCGCTAACCGATTTCAGTCCATCAACTACGCCAACGCCACCCCAGCGGGAGCGCAGCAACAGTCTGGATCAGCAGCGTCTGCCAAAGTTTGACTGCGACAAATGCGAGCTGCAGTTTAATCACTTGGATCTGCTGCGTGAACATCAATTGATGCACCTAATGAGCCCGGCACTCTTTCCCGCTAACCACCAGTCGAGTCAACCTGAGGCCTCGTATGGTCCCTTCGGGAGCATATTGCAAGGCCTGCAGCAGGCGGCTCAACAACAGCAGCAACATCAACCGATTCACTCACAGCCGCCACCAGCAAAGAAACGGAAATACTCGGAAAGCTCATCGAACGCAGAGGAAGCAACCTCCTCTATGGGGGAGTTTGAGACTTCCCAAAAGAAATACGAGTTCCTATACCAGTACTTCATGCAGCATGAAACCAATAACGAAATCAAACAGCAGTTCCTAATTCAGCAGCAACAGCAGCAGCAGCATCAGCATCAAGGCAATGACTCCGATTTGGAGTTGGAATTTTTAAGCAATTTCTATCAGCAGAGTGAGCTGAAAAAGGGCAGCAGCTATGATTTTCTACTACACTATTACCGCAAAAATGAAGAGCCCTCGAAGCACCAGCAATCGTCGTTTAGCTCGAGCAAAAAACCAACTATTGAGTTCCTACTGCAATACTATCAGCTTAACGAGTCGAAAAAGTTTTTTCAGTTAGCTGCCTCGCCCCAAACAACACCTGATGGCACAGAATCGCAGCCGTCGTCGCATCAGCCGAACGCGACGGCGGATGAGACCCTTAAATTGATCGGCAGGCAGGAAATACTCCAAAAGCAGGAGCTGGAGCAGGAGCAGCAGGTGAAAGTGGAGCATGATTTACAATACTATAGCACAAAGGCAATGAAAGGAGAAAGCGATCACGATCTGAGCTCCAAAAACGGACTCAGTGCAGCAACTGTACCCAACGAGTTCGACGATGCTGCTGTGCATGAAACCATGAAGCTAAACAACAACCACATTGACGTTAGTTTAACCGGAGGGCAGCATTTTGATTTACTGAGGGACACAAAAGAAAATGAAAATGAAAGTGAGCGGAGGCATAAGGTCGAACTTCAAAGTTCGACTGGCTGCAATGATGTTACTAATGGCGACAGGCAAACATCACAAATACTACAAAAAGGAAGCGACATCGAAAAGTCTCAGTACTTTCAAAATCTGGAGGATTTTCTCGATGCAACTATGATTGAAAATAACTCACAAATGCTGACATTCAATGACGACGATAATCCGAGCCCAAAAGTTGAGAGTGTCACTGTCAAAGCGAATGATTGCTTGCCTTCTGACTCTTCAGTACAGTTAAGTGCTCCATCCAAGCAAAACAAGCGGCTTCGGACTACTATACTTCCAGATCAATTGAATTTCCTGTATGAGTGCTACCAAACCGAGTCCAACCCCAGCCGCAAAATGCTCGAGGAGATTTCCAAGAAAGTGAATCTTAAAAAACGAGTAGTACAAGTAAGTTGAAATATGTCGGAACAATAGAATAGATTTATGGATATACGAATGACGTATGGTTCCTTACGAACAGATAAGAGAACGAGTAAGAGTGCTTCAGTCGTATATTTATTGATGTGCATAAGAATAGGCTTTTATTCCGACTGACTGAACTTTAATGGTTTTTATACTCTTTTCGAAGAAAATAGTATATTAAGTTTGTGCTGAAGTTTGTAACGCATAGAAGGAAATGTCGGAGTCCTCCAAAAATTACTGCCAGTATGCTTAGAATGACAATACAAATTGATCTAGCCATGTCCGTCTGTCTGTCTGTCTGTATGTATGCAAACTAGTCCCTCAGTCTTTGAGCTATCGCGATAAAACTTTGCACAGACACTTAATATTCCAGGCAACAGCACATTGGTCGGAGCCGGCCGGATCGGACCATTATATCTTATAGCTGCCATACAACTCGAAGTCGGTTTTGGCCATATATCCCATGTTTTTAAATCTATCGCGATGAAACTTTGCACTGATACTTATTATTCAAAGAGACATCACATTGGTTGGAGCCGGCCGGATCGGATCACTATATCTTATAGCTGCCATACAACTCGAAGTCGGTTTTGGCCATATATCCCATGTTTTTAAATCTATCGCGGTGAAACTTTGCACTGATACTTATTATTCAAAGAGACATCACATTGGTTGGAGCCGGCCGGATCGGATCACTATGTCTTATAGCTGCTATACAACTGACAATGAATTAAATATTCTTAGAAAAAAAAAATAAAAATGTTACGCGACAAAACGATTTTGTACAGGTTATGAAATTTCAGTGGTGCAGTTGGCAGTGTGAAAATTGCCTAAAGGTTCGAAAAGAGTATAAAATCTTCGGCACGCCGAAGATAATCCTTCCCCACTTGTTTTTATACCCTGAACCATTAAAAATGGGTAAAAAGGTATTATGGGTTTGTGCAAATGTATGTAACAGGCATATGGAAGCATCTCCGACCATATAAAGTATATATATTATTGATCAGTATCAATAGCCGAGTCGATCTGGCCATGTCCGTCTGTCTGTCCGTCTGTCTGTCCGTCTGTCCGTCTGTCCGTCTGTCCGTCTGTCTGTCTGTATGAACACACAGATATCAGAGACTACAAGAGCTAGAGACTTCATATTTGGAACATAAGTTCTCCTAATCCCGGGACAGATCAAGTTTATTAAAATTTATCGATAGCTCGTCCCGTTCAAAAGTTATCGATAAATTTCGATTGACCAGCGTTTTTTGGATATAACTTACAAGTTATAAGCTAGAGGCCCCTAATTTGACATGTATAATCTCGAATAGCATACACATGAACAAATTTTTCACTTTTTGGATACCACCCCCAAACCCCCCAAAAGTTAAAAAAACGCATTTTTGAAGGTACGACCTTGCAATTTGGTTTGGTCACACATATTATTGACAATTGTTGCCCCAAAAATTTCAATAAGATCGGACGATAAACACAGAAGTTATTTAAGATTTAACTTTCCATTATGTAGGGCTCAGCGAAAAGCAAGCTAACTGCTTAGACCGCTTGCACTGCTTGTACTGCTTGTACTGCAGCATGTGTGTGTTAGATTAATTGAATGATTGTAAGGACTGGGTTCAGGGTATCTCGTAGTCGGGCACTCCCGACTAGAGCACTCTTACTTGTTTAAAATTAATATGATGTGTATCTTTCGTATACGGGATAGCAAAGATATGCGAATATATATCTAGGTCTAGTTACAGGGTATCTCCTGATCGGGGACTCTTCACTGAATTACTAATCCTTGTCGAAGCATCACAAAGGGTTCTAAATTATACATTCACCTTTTACTTTGGCAACATATTATGAACATCGGATCGCTATTATATGTATATTCTTGTGCATTTCACATGATATCAACATTTAATTGATAACTGAAAGTTTGGGGCAATCGCTTGAATCAAATGCCTGGCATTCATATGTACTTATGTCTGCATGAGTATTTAATCTGAGACAATATAAATGTTGCCCTTCTCTCTGTCTCGTAATAGACAGCTGAACAAAACTTTGGCACGCCGAAGAAAGCTGTACTATAAATATAAAGTAAGATTGTATTTATATTTTTATGATTTGTGTAATTTTCTTTTAATTTTATATATTTATTTAATTTAGTGAAATACAGTCATTTACACACACCGTAACCCAATTCATTAGAACCAAAATGGATTTCTCAAGAGTGAGTGAGCTGTGCATTCAATTTAAGTTAAAGCCATGCGGATACTACAAGTAAATATATTTTATGCATTGTATGTATTGTTCCCAAATGTATGTATTTGGAATTTTGACTAGCTCTACTAGTTTTGACTCCTCCGTCAATTTGCTTACAATATGTATTTGAATAATACAATAACGTTATAACGATGCTTTCGCATTGTTTTTCGTTTTCCAGGTTTGGTTTCAAAACTCGCGGGCCAAAGATAAGAAATCTCGGAATCAGCGCCAGTACGCTCACATTTCGGACGACAACAACAGCTTTGACGGATCTAGTGGCAAAGAAGCCAGTAACAGCAACAGCAATAGCATGAAGGGCAAGTCCCTTCCGTTGACCCAAGAGTCAATGGCTTCCACCAGCTCGCACCTTGAAGGCGATTCCGACTTGAAACTGCAAGACTGCCAATTGTGTCAGATCTCTCAGGTGAATATGCACAATCACGCATTCTCTGTTGAGCACATTTGCAAGATGAAGGAGCTGCTCGAGCAGACCAGTGAGCTGTACGCCCACAGCAACGCCAGCGGCAGTGATGACAACGATTCTGACAGGGAGAGGCGCGTTTACAGCCTCTCCAAGGCATTCCTCCTGCAGCACGTTGTCTCCAGTGCCAATGTCAGCATGCAGCACGCAGCAATGCCAGCCACCACTGAGTCACCACGTCTCTCCGGCACCAACTGCCTACTGAACTTCGACGCGAATGCGTCTACTACTGCGATGGCGACGGCGACTGTGAGTGCTGCCAATGACTCGGACGAGGTACCGGGTACGGCTACGGCTACGGCAACGGTCACGGGCCGTCGTCATATGGCCAGCGATATTGGTGTATCTTGTAGTGATGGTGGTGAGCCCATTGTCGAGCCCACTAGAAAGAATGCATCGGGCAATCGGGAGCTTATGCAACAGATGTTCAATCGCAATCACATCACTGGTAAGATTTGCGGAACCATTCCTCGAAGTCGTCTAGCACGCAATCGTGTCAGAATCAGAATTTCGAATGTTAAAGTAACTCGGCAGCGGCATTTTTACTATGATTTGATTTTTATACGATTATGTCAATAAATTTTAATTATTTTATTATATGTATGTATGATTTCGTGATTTTTTAACTTATGCGTTTTTAGTATGTTTATATATGTACACAATTTATTAATTTACGCCCTCATTGATGTAAATGTATGTATGTTTCAGATCGATCATTTTGTTTCGATTACTTATGCATGTATGTAAATGTAAATATGTTCTGAAAAGCGACATTTGGCTCAATTGCATAAATTTTAAGAAATTCCCCCTTAGATACATACATAAGTAAATAATTTTTAGATAATAATAGTACATGCTTACATACAACTATGTAATTATGTATGTATGTAAAGAAATACATGTGCCCAACGATGTAAAGCTAAAGCTACAGCATTCGCAAAATGTAATGTCAAAGACTAAACAAAAGCTTGTTTTAAACAATAATTAAGTACAATTCTGTTTATATTAAAATAGTTATAATAAACATATGCCTCGCAATTTACTTTATTTACAATAGATGTATTCGAATGTTATATACATTCATATTCATATGTAACAACTGATGAAATGTCTTAATTGCCACTGCAAGCGCACAATTGCAGATAACAAAAATATAAGTTTATGTACATCTGATTACGATTACAAGGGATATAATTCTTCCAACTTACACTCGACACTAAAAGTGCTCAAGCTTATATACCGACTTTCATATCTCCAAGTGTACATATATATACTTATAAATGTTAATAAGCACATGTATATACATATACATATATATGTATATCGAATATATGTGTATGTATCCAAGTATTATATATTTAACATGTACAATATATGTATGTGTGTGTGTGTATGTCTGTGTGTGTGTGTGTGTGTGTGTTATGTATGTTATGGAATGAACTCTTTCGTTGTATTCATACTTAGTTATTCAAATTTAAGTAAATGAGAAAATGTCTTTTCAAAATAGATGCACTTGGCTTTGTACTTAAGACCTAACCATTTCATTTCTATTATACCAGTTGCATATCCCCTCAAATGCTCGGCCTAAGAGTTTATTTTTCTTAGTTTTGTTGTCGCATTGAAATAATTATATAAAGTCTTTAAAATATTATCCTAAAATGTAGCTAAATTGCCTCTTTCTGATTCATCTGAGCAAGTCTCAGTCAAAAATAAAAAATAAAATACCTAGCTACCTAACTAACATATTCCAGTATATTTCCCAACATCATAAATTAAACTCAAATATGTATGTGAAACCTTCGCATTGCCAAGTAAAAACATTGCATTCGGACATAACCGAATGCGTAATACTCTGATACCAGATAACTACGAAAATAGTTTGTCGAAAAAAATGTAGCTCATACGGACAGGCGGGCGAACAAAAATAATAAATAAATCTAATACTAATACTAATCTTCTACCTTCGATACCAGAGTATTACAATTGAGATTACAAATATTTGTTGAACATCTAAATTAACTCAAACATGCCATGTTTTGCAAATATAGGAGTTCATATATTAAAGTACTAGGATATATTCGTTCCTTCATTTCTCTATTGCATAGTGAAATTGTGTCTGTGTTTTTAGTATAAAGCTAAGTACATTTTGAACAATTAACTAAGACTTTTTGTAGATCGATTTTTAAAATCTAATTTAATATTGTACGTCAGTATTGACAAATATACAAGTATGTGCACTCGGGTGTAAGTACAACATTTGAATCTGAATCGGAGCACAAGGTTGAAATTAAATATATATATTTAATCTCGATCTGTAGCTTAAGTAGTGCATTCCTCAAACAAAAACAATGTTTTATTTGAGTATTACATAAACACAAAAAACTAATTAAAAATCGGATAATTTTAATCTTTAAAAGTCTGTACAAACAATAAACCAATTATTTGACTAAAATTAATGTTTCATTTTTAAAATTACTTTTTGTGTTCGTAGCCCTTGTTTCATAATTTCTATTCATTTCGATTTAATTACTTTCCTTTTCATTTATCACCAATAATGCCAAAATTCTGGTATCAATTATGACATGATTGTGTCAATATGAAGATAACAGCTTAAACACTACGTAAATCATATTTGTTTATATACATTTGTTATTTAAATGGGATTAAAAAACAATGCTCATACGTGCCAAATGATCCTCTATATATTTTTAAAATCTCCCTCACTAAAGGACAATGTGCAAAGTGCTTGGCTGAACATCCTATTTCCAGATCACAAATAAAATTTCTACATACATACATACATAGATTCGCATTGTTAACTGTATGCTTCAATTGTCCGATCGGCCAAATACGATTTGCGATAATAGTTGTTAATGTTGTCTTCGATTCAGCGAAAGCCCTATATGTCTATACACAAAGCCACACATTCAAACATAACAAGTAAGAGCGTTGCACCCGGACTTAACCGACTGATACCATCGTAAAAACAGCTGATCGGTGGATTTTTGGGTGGGGTCTGTGTGTGTGGGAGTAAGGGTAGGGGTAGGGGTGGGGGTAGGGGTGTGTGTTGTTGTGAGGTTGATTTTGAAGGCGTGAGGGGACGTGTGGGAGTCTGTTTCTTTCATTTTACTTAATCAGTGAAGTACATATGCATCGATTTATTTTATTATGCATATATTTATATTATTAGCATGATGCACAGTATTCTAATCGGACATTCTCGATTAAAACACTCTTACTTGTTGATGAATGCAGGGTAATAAGAACATAAATACATTTCTGCACTCACAAAAAATATATGAATAAATATTGTTTGACTGTAATAAGTAAACGAATGTTTTAACAGTTATAGGTGGCAAATAATTTGGAATAATTTTCAATGGGCTATGCTGGATATCGGCTGGTAGGTAAGTTACGTCATTAAGTATGTTTAAATACATACATACATGCGTATAGATGTACCTATAAGCCAAATAATCCCTTTACTCTTTACAGATTAGGATCGTATTTCTAATACTCAATGCAAACTTGTCCTCATTATCACCTGTCGTAACCTTTCCACGGACGGAGAATATGCAAAAACATGAAAATCTTATAGCATATGCGTATACTATATGCATGACATAATAATATATATTTACATACTATGAAAACTTGAAAGTTCCTATTTTAAAGATATTTAAGGCATGACATTTCATGTGGCTAAATATACATAACTATGTGTAAGTAAATGAACAAAGGAGAGATTACTAATTAGTAAGAATTACAAATTATACGGAAGTGTTCCTAACTATTCAAAATATATGTAGCAATAATCTTAAAAAAAATTATATGAAATTATCATGAATGAATCACTAAAATAATAGAATTCATACCAAAATAATCGTGTGTATGTTCGTGTAATAACAGAAACAGAAACCGAAACAGAAACAGCAACTCTCGTTACACATATATGTGTATGTATATGTGGACTCAAGCAAGGAGTAGTACTTCTTAATTGCCTGTTTCCACACAATACACACACTACTAAAACACCTATTTATGCGTATGTATACAACATACATATGTAAGCAACGGCAACTACATACATACATTTAATCTCATGGTACTTATGTAGATGAGAATGTTAGAATTAGAGAGATGCAAACTGAGTTCCTAGCATTGTATTGCTTTATGCCTTTATTTTCTATTTAAGTATGAAATTAAATCAATATAAAATACTAAAGAATTGCTCTGATTTAAGTTTACAAATTATTTTCGGCGTGCCGAACATTTCGTACACCTTCCAACAGCGACCAGATCCCAAAGATCAATATTTGTGTCCAAAAATAGTGATATGCTCTTGGAAAGTGTGTGACTAGAAAGTTGTATTATCATACATGTAGCATACATGCTGAAGTGCAAACATATTAATGCATGTGTAAAAATATTTTTAAAAATGTGCCAATGTTTTACTTTGCTATGCATTCATATGTACATACATACAAAAATACATGGTGTATATTCGTGTATTTAGAAACTTACAGGCTTTTTCATATGCATACTGTACATGCGATACATGTATGAACAAGATATGTATTAACTTACGCGAAATAATCACATTTATATACATACATTTAACCGTTTTCCTGGCAGATTATGGCTATGTAAATATATTTCATCTAGATTCACCTAGTTCTTTGTATGTATGTATGTCATGTCATTCTAAAAGATTGTGTCGACCGAGAGCCACCCGAATCAGGCATTCGTGGATATTACACATTGTATACTAAAGCACATTTCCATAGATAAATCTGGTGTTTTTTCTATTTGTTTCGAATGTCGATTGTAGCAAAAAAAAAGATCTAAAGTGCCCTAGACACATGCCACATATTGGATGTTGCACGCTTTAGCCAGTAAGCAGGGGATAAAATCTACAACGAACAGCTTTTTTTAGGATCCCGAAGATTGAATACCTTTGCAGAAATGTATGTGTATGTATCTAAAGTATTTGCAATAGTTTTAAACTTCTATCCCAATCAAAATGCATTTACTTATTTTTTTGGTAATTTATGATTTCTATATAATTTTTCGTTAATTTTTTGTCAAGGGCTGGCTCAAAAATGTTTTATACCCTGTCCCCATAAAAATGGGCAAACATAATTTAGACACGAAAGCGTATCTCACGGTGACAAAACTATTTCACAATTATAATTTGAGTTATATAAGGCTTCCATTGCCATTGTCGAGCATCTGATGTGAAAGCTCACCTGGCGAATATAATACTGTTATGTGCAAAACGACCAGAGTTTCTCTCTTAACTACAAATGTACATGCATGTATACATAAATATGTATGTACACATATGCACACATGATAGTATATATATACACTATACAATATGTGCAATGCATGATTCCAAATTGTATTTAACGAGACTTTGAAATATCGCATGAGAGCGTCCTACTTTACTATTGGGAGAATACAAACATATTTTAAATATTGCAAACTCAATTATTAAACATTTAACTAATGTAGATTGATCGTTATAATTGGTTTATTTATTAAACGTTAATTTGACTCACACCGAGCATAAATTATATTTTTGTTACTTACATATTTTCTACATTAGGAAGCTTTTGTCATTTTGTAATATGAGCATTTAATTGTTTTCCATAGGCTACACTAATAGACAACACACATACTGCGACAAAATTCAAGATAAACTCTTAAAGATTTATACACACATATATATATATATATATATATAAATAAATATTTAGATTAACATGCAGGACAAAAGCACGCAGATACATACAATTAATAAATAAGAAACAACTTTAATTAAAAGTTCCTATAGTATTAAATATAAACCATTTTTAGCTATTAGAAAGCACATACATGCAGTACGAAATGTATTTAAACAAAAAATATACATACACGTGTACATATATGTATAATGAATATATACATATATGTTTTAGAACTTGCACTTAAATTCTGTTAACGGAATGATAAATAATACGAAAATAAGATACGAAACCTCGCAGCAAAAAGAATAGTTGAAGTGTTATACACACCAAGAAATTAAATTAATAAATATATACATGCATAATATGATATATGTATGATGCATAAGTCCAATTATTGTGCTTACATCCATATTTAAGTTTATAAGTACTTTGTATTTATACAGGAAAAGAAAAGACAAAAAAACCGTTACACTCTCAGATACATAAATAAATTAATGAAAATAGACTCCCATAAATAAATACATGGCTGATTAAGACCTATCCATCAATCTATCTATCGATTTATAGAGTAAAGATACACATTCAGTAAGCTGGTAAGCATATGACATATCACTGTATTTTGTAAGAAAGTGCTTATGTAGCTGCTTGCCTACATGGATTCCAATGTTAAAAGTAGTACATTCTGCTTCGAGAGACATACGAACATATTTTATTCCTGACTCACATTCTTGTGTGTTTATAAATAGTACATGCATATGTACCTTTGCGTTAAGTAACTATGTACGTATGTACAAAAGTATCAATGAGCACAAGTCGAACATGAATCATTTAATGTATTAATTGAGCAAATAAATACAATTTACTAGCAGCCACCCAAAAACAGCTATGTATTTTATATAATTTTCTTCCAATATGCATGCATGCATACATACCACATCGAGAAAGCATCTGCATCTGCATCTGCATCAACATACATACATACATACATACATACATACATACATTCATGTAACTGTAAGTACAGAATAATCATAATGTTAATCAGAGTTGCTGCAATAATTGCATTGAATTTACAAAATAAAAATACATATTTATAAAGTTCCTATATAAAGAAAGGCAAAGATGTGCAGATATTATAAAATTATAAATAAAGACATGAAAAATATATTCACATGTGTACACAAACATATGTATATATCATACGTATGTACTCATTTGTTTCTTACAACTCATTTGTTTCTTCAACAGGCAAATATTAACCATATGTACATATATTTATTTACGAATGTCAGTAATATTGTCAGTAATATTGCACAGGCTTGTACTCAGGCAGCGTTAAGAACTTGGTACCAAGCAATGTGTATATCTAATTTTGTGTAAGCTTACCACATATTATATAATCTTTTCGAAGAAAAAAGTATATTCGCTTTATGCTGAAGTGTGTAATGCATAGAAGGAAGCGTCGGAGATCCCCAAAGTTACCTCCAGTTTGCTTAAATTGACAAAACAAATCTATATGGCCATTCCCGTCTGTCTGTCGGTCAAAGGGATATTTGCGAATAAGTCGCGAACTATAATCTAGCAAACACTTCTATTGCATTGTACCTAAAATATAAGCTGGTTTATTACTGAAATTATCTTTTCTTGGATTTTCTTTATTGTCGGTCCTGCGTTCCTTTCCAGATTTTCGGGATTCATAATCCCTCGAAAGCGCTGGTCTGATATCGTAACTTATCGATAACTTTTGAACGGGTCGAGTTATCGATAAAAATGAAATAAACTTGATCTGACAAAGAACTACGACAACTTATATTCCAAATATGAGGTATCTAGCTCTTATAGACTCTGATATCCGCGTGTCCATACAGACCGACAGACAGACCGACGGACAGACAGACAGACAGACGGACAGACAGACGGACATGGCTAGATCGAATCGGCTGTTGATACTGATCACGAATATATATACTTTATATGGTCGGATATGCTTTCTATGCCTGTTACATACATTTGCACAACTTCACTATACCCTTTTTACCCATTTTTAATGGGTTCAGGGTATAAAAACACATTTATCTCTTATGCCTCCCAGGTATAAACTGACTGTTAACATGTAAGCTAGCGTAGTGCTCACACCGTGTTGCTATTTAAAAAAAAAAATTTTCTAATTTTTGAAACAACGTGAATTTTTATTTATTTATGTTTGGGCTGTAATTTGGATATCAGACTTCCTTTATTACTACCTGGACTAGACTCATACATATCGGATATCCAACATACAAAGACATGACGCCGAAGAATCACTTAGAGGCAAAAGTCACTTTCACTGTGATAGAGAGAGCTCGCTCTGAGGCAAGTGGCACTCGTCTATCAAAGGCTTGTTTCTAGACTCACCCCCAACTACAAGCCATCATTCAAATTTAAGCATCAGGCTTGCACTAATATACATAACAAATTTAAAATACGATTGACAATGTTCCATTGCAACGTATTTTTACAGTTAAAGATCTTGGAGTCATTTTTGACAACAAGCTTAACTTTAAAATGCATATGTCGACTATCACTAATGAGGCCAGAGGTGTACTTGGCTTTATTAAGCGTTGGTCGAAAGAATTTAACGATCCTTTCACCACAAAACTGCTATATGTTTCTTTAGTTCGTCCTATCCTTGAATACTGCTCATGTATTTGGTGTCCGCAGTACCAAAACTTCCAAGAGCGTATAGAATCCGTGCAGAAGCAATTTCTGCTCTTTGCCTTACGTGGACTTAACTGGGATCCCAATCTCCGTTTGCCATCGTATTCCAGTAGGCTGTTACTTATTAATCTTCCGTCGTTACTTAACCGTAGAACAACGATTGGTGTTGTCTTCCTACACAAGTTAATTAACGGCGACATAGACTCTTCCTTTCTGTTAGCTCGCCTAAACTTTTGTGTGCCTAGTAGGCCAACAAGAAACTACGTCCCCTTGATTTTACCTTCATGCACGACTGATTACGCTTTGCACAATCCTCTTCGTGTTCTTTGCAAGGACTACAACAAAGTGTTCCATGTCATCTCGGTTGAGCTCTCTCTCCCACTAATAAAATCTTATATTCTTTTGTATTTACGGGACACCTCTGCCCGTGTTTAGTTAAATCTATTTTCCCTTTTCTTTCTTTATTTCCCTCCTTTATTTTTCTATATTCTCTCTCTATCTTCTATCTTTCACTTTATAAAATACTTTCTAATATATACTAACTCATTAACTACTTAACAAATTTTTATTGATTTTTGGTTTGATTGGGTTTTTTCTGGGTTTCCCCAATCCTTGCAACAAATGTTGGACCAATGATTTAATTTTGCTATTGATATCCCCAGAGCCTAACGTAATTTTAACTTTATTTCTTTAATTTAATATGTTTACGATTTTAAATTTATTTAAATTCTTGTATATACATTAAATTTTTTTTATAATTTTATATAAATTCTTTTGTGTCGACTGTCAGTAGTCGACAATAAATAAAATAAAATAAAAATAAAAATAAAACATTTGGATATGAGGCTCTTCACATACATAAAACACCATCCAGAATAAAAACCGAAGATGCTACCTGTATCCGCTATGCAGGAAGTCATATGGCCAGCTACAAAGGCTGCCGATGGTATCAGGATTTTCTTCGCCGATCAATGGGCTTACGGTTATGATGGGCAATTCCAGCCACACTCACGTAGTACAGGTGTATTCTACGCTGCAGTAACAAAAGCAATTCAAATGCAACATCTGGCAACAATGGACCGAGTCCGCACTGTCTACATAATATCCAAGCGCAACAATTATTGCCGTAACATCAACGTTGACATTCTTCTTTTGACTAAGATGAAGCTTAACAATTATCACAGCAGCGGGGAAGCAGCGGTATTGGTAAGGAGTTTCCTTCGCCATCTCCCTTAAAGGGTCATTGACACGCGCACGATTCAGATGTCAAGAGTAAAGTTTGCGAAAGGCCTGGGTGACATGGAATTCAGCGTCATCTACTGACCTCTAAGAAACAGAATCGAGGAGAGACAATTAATTGATATTGTCCATGCTTGCGTCAAAGGTATCCAGTTGTGGGCGATTGGGATACGCGATACTGGCTGTGGAGAGATATGATCCTTGCCACAGGATCCCCAAGTACCTACCTATATGTGTCCAGCCCACTTGCATTGATTTTGCAGCAAGAATAAGTGAAAACTCGGACCCTATCAGCTATTGAATAGTTCCCACAAGAGAAGCCACAGACCTTCCGCTCCCAAGACCCCTACGAGCGAATTCTGTGGAACCGAGTACCAAAACAGCTACGAAATCTTTTAAGGGAATTTAAAAGCGACTTCTTTGAGCAAAAGCTGGCTTCCATGGATTACACTGTTAATGCCAACTACTCGCTGTGGAAATGTACTAAAGCACTTAAAATACAACCATTTAGGCAGGTTCCTGTTCGGTGTTTTGGCGGTGACCTTGCCAAGAGTGACGAGGAACTAGCCACTGCGTTTGCGCACCACTCGAAAGCTCGATTGACACCTCACGACTTTGCTACACTGAATCAGGTCAAGGAGACCCAGGGTTGTCTACAGATACCGTTGCAGATGTCCCTACTCATTAAGCCAATCTGGATTGAGGAGATAACCAAGGTAATCAAATCCCTACCTACAACTAGGGCCCTTGGCATCGACAGAGTCTGCCCTGCAAACTGGAAGTCGTATAAGATGTGGGCAACGCTTGTTATACCCTGAACCCATTAAAAATGGGTAAAAAGGGTATTATGGTTTTGTGCAAAAGTATGTAACAGGCATAAGGAAGCATCTCCGACCATATAAAGTATATATATTCTTGATCAGTATCAACAGTCGAGTCGATTTAGCCATGTCCGTCTGTCTGTCTGTCCGTCCGTCCGTCCGTCCGTCCGTCCGTCCGTCCGTCCGTCTGTCTGTATGAACACGCGGATATCAGAGACTACAAGAGCTAGAGACTTCATATTTGGAATATAAGTTCTCGTAATGCCGGGACAGATCAAGTTTATTAAAATTTATCGATAACTCGTCCCGTTCAAAAGTTATCGATAAATTTCGATTTCAGACCAGCGTTTTTGGGCTATAACTTACAAGTTATAAGAGCTAGAGGCCCCTAATTTGGCATGTATAATCTCGAATAGCATACACATGTAACAAATTTTTCACTTTTTGGATACCACCCCCAATCCCCCCAAAAATTCAAAAAACTCATTTTTGAAGGTATGACCTTGCAATTTGGTTTGGTCACACATTTTATAGCCAATGTTATGTCTTACAAATTTCAAAAAGATCGGACAATAAACACAGAAGTTATTTAAGATTTAACTTTCCATTGTGTGGGGCTCAGTGAAAAAGCAAGATAACTGCTTAAACCGTTTTCACAGCTTGCAGTAATGTGTGGTGTGTTTGTTTGTATACACACTATTAGGCAAGTATGAATGGATGTCAGAACTGGGTTCAGGGTATCTCCTAGTCGGGCAGTCCCGACTAGAGCACTCTTACTTGTTGCTAATCGATTATTTGGATTTATAAGACAAAGCGATATCTTACCGGCTCACCAGTTTGGCTTTCGAGAGGGACTTGGCACAGTAGAGCAGGTCTCTAGCTTTGCGAGGCACATCCTGCCAGCTTTTGATGTCCTCGAGTACTGTACGCCTCCTAGTTCCACGTCAGGGTGACAGCCATCTACTCGGCCCCTCGCCATATGAGAGCTGGAGTTCCTCAAAGCGCCATTCTTGGTCCGCTGCTCTACTCCTTATTTACTACTCGATCTGGCCTTACAGGAATCAGATTTCGGGATCGCTGCAACATCAAGCCACACGTATCCAGGTATTGCACAACGGTGCCTTGCCGCCCCTAAATGACCTACCTTCGCCATGACCACCCTCAATCTGCATACCGTGGAAGAACAGATGCGAACGCACACTAGCAGATACAGCGACAGACTGTTGAGTCACCGCAGTATGCTCGCAAGAGCCCTTATGACGGTTAAAAAAAGATTGGGTCTTGCCAAGACGATTGTTCAACCATGAGGTTCCGCGACGCATAAATCGTCATGCGAAAAGCACAAGGTTAGGCTCTAACTATATATATATATATATATATATATATTAATATGTATATACCCTGAACCCAGTCCTTACAATCATTCATACTAATCTAAACACACACATGCTGCAGTACAAGCAGTACAAGCAGTACAAGCAGTGCAAGCGGTTTAAGCAGTTAGCTTGCTTTTTCGCTGAGCCCCACACAATGGGTTTTTTCAAATTTGGGGGGTATTGGGGGGTGGTATCCAAAAAGTGAAATATTTGTTACATGTGTATGCTATTCGAGATGATACATGCCAAATTTGGGGCCTCTAGCTCTAATAAGTTATGTCCCAAAAGCGCTAGTCTGAAATCTAAATTTATCGATAACTTTTAAACGGGACGAGTATGTGTAATGACCAGTCGCGGCTGAGTTTCGTACCCGCGAGCTTTCGTTTGATAGCGCCACTTTACCCCTTACGACACAAGCAGTCTTGATGATCTATGACAAAATTCCTTGGAGAGCAGACTGTCAAAAGCTAACTTCTTTTGTTTTCCTGCAAATAGCAACTCGAGTTTGTCAAACTCGATTATACTGAGCATTTGTTTTTATACCCTGAACCCATTAAAAATGGGTAAAAAGGGTATTATGGTTTTGTGCAAAAGTATGTAACAGGCATAAGGAAGCATCTCCGACCATATAAAGTATATATATTCTTGATCAGTATCAACAGCCAAGTCGATTTAGCCATGTCCGTCTGTCTGTCTGTCCGTCCGTCCGTCCGTCCGTCCGTCCGTCCGTCCGTCCGTCCGTCCGTCCGTCTGTCTGTATGAACACGCGGATATCAGAGACTACAAGAGCTAGAGACTTCATATTTGGAATATAAGTTCTCGTAGTGCCGGGACAGATCAAGTTTATTTCATTTTATCGATAACTCGACCCATTCAAAAGTTATCGATAAATTTCGATTTCAGACTAGCGTTTTTTAACTATAACTTACAAGTTATAAGAGCTAGAGGCCCCTAATTTGGCATGTATAATCTCGAATAGCATACACATGTAACAAATTTTTCACTTTTTGGATACCACCCCCCAATCCCCCCAAAAATTCAAAAAACTCATTTTTGAAGGTATGACCTTGCAATTTGGTTTGGTCACACATTTTATAGCCAATGTTATGTCCTACAAATTTTAAAAAGATCGGACAATAAACACAGAAGTTATTTAAGATTTTACTTTCCATTGTGTGGGGCTCAGTGAAAAAGCAAGATAACTGCTTAAACCGCAGGCACTGCTTGCAGTATGTGTGTGTTTGTATGTATGCACACTATTGGGCAAGTATGAATGGATGTCAGAGCTGGGTTCAGGGTATCTCCTAGTCGGGCAGTCCCAACTAGAGCACTCTTACTTGTTTCGCGTGGCATTGTTTTTGTTCTAAGACATTGGAAGCAAATTAATTTTATTACAGTTATTTTATATTTGAAAAGCAGAATAAGAAACAAGTAAGAGTGCTGTAGTCGGGAGTGCCCGACTACGAGATACCCTGAACCCAGTCCTTACAATCATTCATACTAATCTAAGCACACACATGCTGCAGTATAAGCAGTATAAGCAGTGCAAGCGGTTTAAGCAGTTAGCTTGCTTTTTCGCTGAGCCCCACACAATGGAAAGTTAAATCTTAAATAACTTCTATGTTTATTGTCCGATCTCATTGAAATTTTTGGGGCAAGCAATTGTCCATAATATGTGTAACCAAACCAAATTGCAAGGTCGTACCTTCAAAAATGCATTTTTTGAACTTTTGGGGGGTTTGGGGGGTGGTATCCAAAAAGTGAAATATTTGTTACATGTGTATGCTATTCGAGATTATACATGCCAAGTTTGGAGCCTCTATCTTTTATAACTTTGAAGTTATATCCCAAAAACGCAAGTCTGAAATCGAAATTTATCGATAACTTTTAAACGGTATGAGTTATCGATAAAATGAAATAAACTTGATCTGTCCCGGGATTAGGAGAACTTATGTTCCAAATATGAAGTCTCTAGCTCTTGTAGTCTCTGATATCTGTGTGTTCATACAGACAGACAGACGGACAGACGGACAGACGGTCAGACGGACAGACGGACAGACGGATAGACAGACGGACATGGCTAAATCGACTCGGCTGTTGATACTGATCAAGAATATATATACTTTATATGGTCGGAGATGCTTCCTATGCCTGTTACATACTTTTGCACAAAACCATAATACCCTTTTTACCCATTTTTAATGGGTTCAGGGTATAAAAATTAAAATAATTATTGGGCGACACTTTATCCCTTACGCCACAAGCAGTTTTAATGATCGATGACAAGATCCCTTGAAGAGCAGACTGTCAAAAGCTTTCTTGCGCTTGGGTTTGTTGGCAGCTAGAAGATACAGTGGTCCGATCCGGCCGGCTCCGACCAATGTGCTGTCCCCTTGAATAAGAAGTGTCTTTGCAAAGTTGCATCGCGATAGCTCAAAAGCTGAACGACTAGTTTGCATACATACAGACAGACAGATAGACGGACATGGCTAGACCAATTTGTTTTGTTTTTCTAAGCATACTGGCAGTAACCTTTGGGTGTCTCAGACGCTTCCTTCTATGCGTTACAAGCTTCATCACAAACTTAATATAATATTTTCTTCGAAAAGAGTATAATTATCTGTAAATGTGTAGCTGAAAATCCAAATCCTTATCTCTTGGTTCATACTACGGTGCCTGCTACTGGAACCAATGCCCTTGCCGATGCTAATTATAACCCTCTCATCAAAGTTGCAATATGAAAGAGAAATTTCTTCTTTTAAATCAAGTGTTCTGTCAGAAGTTTTCAATGGTATTCGTTGTGATAATTTCTGGCTTAATTATAACATTGCTGCTGAATAACACTGTATCTTCCTCTTCTAACGTACCTTATGTACGAATGCCCTCTTTTCTACTAGCCTCTAAAAATGTAAGAGGACTTCAGTCTCAACTTTCTAAACTTTATGTAGACAATCTTTCCTTTGAATTGAATATTATTGTCTTTACTAAAACCTTTTTAAATATACACCTTATACAGATGCAATCGTTTATCTCGACTAGGAGTTGGTGTCTTGATAGCCGTAGTTTCACTTGACATCGATCTTATAGGTTTTAAAATAAAAATAAAAAAGTGAATATACTATTTTCTTTTACCTGTTCTTATATTATATATAAATATATATTTATCAGTGGCATCGATCCTCTGTCCAAATAATTTCGTCAATGCTTCTCACTATTATAGGACTTAGAAGACTCCAATTTGTCTGAAATTGTTCGGTCCGCCACACCAAGCTCTTCATGTTCTCATGAATTTATTGACGGAGTCCACAAGCTATTCTTGTCTCAAGTAAATTCTTTTCGAAAATGAAACGGCCGTTTACTCGCATATCTGATCCTCTCTGTGTTTTTCCTGAAGATCCCTCACATTCTACTTTAGATCTTACCATAGAGCTTCCTACCCTGGTGCCTATTGCTACAACTCATCCAACAGCTAAATCATGATGTTTTCGTAAAGCAGATTTTGTTAAACTTAATTATCTCATCCTTCAAAATTACTGGTCCCAATTGTACTTATGTGTAAATATGGATATTACCATTTTACTCTTTTAAAATTCTTTAATCTCCCTTTTGGATGCTTGTTTTCTTCTTGAGTATCATGTGTGGCATGACAAGCCCCCCTGAACAACGTAGCAGCGCGGTACTATAACAACTTTAAAGGATCTGAGTTTTCTCGCTATGAGGATTATCCGCGTCGCTGCAAGCTGCAATTCGCTCGGGATCCTAGACAGTTCTTTAATCTTGTGAATACGAAACACAAATCCTCTTCGTTGCCAGACTTTGTATCTTATGAAAATACGAAAGCAAATACGGATCAGGCAAGAGTCATTTGTTTGCAAAGTTTTAAGTATTTTCTTCTCTTTTGACTTGTACTTGAAACCATGATGCAACTACTAATTTCACCATGCTTAAAACCAAGTAGATGTGGGGTCGGTGTTACGATTTGAAAATAGGCTCAATTAATTGAAATATAGAGCCAAACAAATAAAACAAATAGAGTGTTTATTAATTTCACAATATTAGAATCTCAGTTTTCAACAATAAAGGTCTAACTGCATTTTCAGTCCTGTAATTACGGAACGTTTGCTACTTATCGAACTTAATTTAATTAAGCCTGGGTATTCACGAGTCCCTGATGGAGTACCAATATTTGTACTGAGGTACTTGTTCTTATCTCACTTTTATGTATGCCGATGATCTCTCACTTCTTATCGCAAACAGATGCTTCTCTAGCTTTAACTGGGTTTCAGGCATTGATTTGCCTCATTACTCAAATACACTTCTCTAAATTAATCTTTCCTCTTTCTCTGTTCGTAGTTAAATTACTAATCGGTCGACTCTTCCATGTTGATGAACCAAATTAACATTTTATGTTCCTTCTAGACGTTGTGTTCTATTCCTTGCATGAACACTTTCGAGTACTATGTGCTGATTATAATCGACTTTGTCGGGACTTCAATTCGAATTCGGGTACTCCTACTCTAAAAAACAATGTCTTAAATTTTTATACTCTGATTCCGAAGGTAAAATCGATAAAATGTCGATACACCTCAATACACAAATCCACAATTTTGAAGCTAGAGTCATCATATTTGGTAGTAGTCATCAATATTGGTAGGAGTCATAAATATTACCGGTTACCTCCCCGAAATTTTGAATCCTAGGTTTTCCGGCTACCATAAAATAATTGGAAATGCTTATGTCTCCTAGTATTTTAAAGCTAAAGTCACCATATTTGGAACATATATTTTTATACCCTGAACCCATTAAAAAGGGTATAATGGTATAATGGGTATAAAGGGTATAATGGTTTTGTGCAAATCTGTGGAACAGGCATAAGGAAGCATCTCCGACCATATAAATTATATATATTCTTAATCAGTATCAACAGCCGAGTCTGTTTGTATGCATGCACACTGCTAAGTTAGTATAGATGAAAGTAAGGACTGGGTTCAGGGAATCTCCTAGTCGGGCACACCCAACTGGAGCTTACTTGTTTAGAGCTAGTCACCAAACTTAAAAGAATAATAGAATTCTGGTCACCCCCTCAAAAGATCGGTAGCAGAAATTTGGGTCGTCGCTGCTCACGCCCCCAAGATACGCGAAAATCCATATATCCTACAGTTTTAGAGCTAGGGTCACCAAACTCGGCTGGCTGACTACTATTGAGATTGCTAAAGCCACTCCCACGCTCTCTAACGCGCTCGCCCACACTCCCGGTATTCTTGTAGACTTGATTTATCCGAAAGCGTGCTTCCAATTTGTATGTATTTATTTTAGATATTATTCTTAAATCAAACCTGTATCAGTGTTGGATGACAATGACTCAGCAAGTACAACATTCTTATAATAATCCCGGATAAAAAACATTACCTAAGACTGAAGTGAAACTTACTCTTTCGGCTGTTATGTTAAAGCTAAACTGGCGATTGTCTCAGTGGAGACGTAAATGAAGTCGTAAGTTTGTTGAAATTCAGTTATTCAGCTTTATACACTTTCTTAAATATTGTATTTAATAATTTTTATAGCAAAGCAAAATTATCTTCAAGAGCTTAAGAAAAAATCATGAATAGCTGGGATTAAAACAATCCCTCAAACGGTTTCTGAAGTACGTTAATCAACTTATTTCTTAAACATGTGTACTAACATATGTTTATGTACGTACTAATGACAAAAAATATTTAAAAATTTAATCCCGATTTGGGCTTAAGCTGAGTAATAAAATAATTCTGGGATTGAAAAACCCGTATTTGAATCAAATACTTTGTAGTCGGATTAATAAAACCTTTATATAGACTGATGATAATTGCAAATGTAGGTTATATGCCCTTTTGTCTTTTATTATTTATTATACTCTTTTCGAAGAAAATAGTATATTAAGTTTGTCCTGAAGTTTGTAACGCATAGAAGGAAGCGTCGGAGACCCCAAAGGTTACTGCCAGTATGCTTAGAATGACAATACAAATTGATCTAGCCATGTCCGTCTGTCTGTCTGTCTGTCTGTATGTATGCAAACTAGTCCCTCAGTTTTTGAGCTATCGCGATAAAACTTTGCACAGACACTTATTATTCCAGGGGACAGCACTTGGTCGGAGCCGGCCGGATCGGACCACTATATCTTATAGCTGCCATACAACTCGAAGTCGGTTTTGGCCATATATCCCATGTTTTTAAAGCTATCGCGATGAAACTTTGCACTGATACTTATTATTCAAAGAGACATCACATTGGTTGGAGCCGGCCGGATCGGATCACTATATCTTATAGCTGCCATACAACTCGAAGTCGGTTTTGGCCATATATCCCATGTTTTTAAAGCTATCGCGATAAAACTTTGCACAGATACTTATTATTCAAAGAGACATCATATTGGTTGGAGCCGGCCGGATCGGATCACTATATCTTATAGCTGCTATACAACTGGCAATAAATTAAATATTCTTGGAACAAAAAAAAAAAAAAATGTTACGCTACAAAACGATTTTGTACAGCTTATGAAATTTCAGTTCGAAAAGAGTATAAAATCTTCGGCACGCCGAAGATAATCCTTCCCCACTTGTTTTTTATACCCTGAACCCATTAAAAATGGGTAAAAAGGGTATTATGGTTTTTGTGCAAATGTATGTAACAGGCATAAGGAAGCATCTCCGACCATATAAAGTATATATATTATTGATCAGTATCAATAGCCGAGTCGATCTGGCCATGTCCGTCTGTCTGTCCGTCTGTCCGTCTGTCCGTCTGTCTGTCTGTATGAACACACAGATATCAGAGACTACAAGAGCTAGAGACTTCATATTTGGAACATAAGTTCTCCTAATCCCGGGACAGATCAAGTTTATTAAAATTTATCGATAGCTCGTCCCGTTCAAAAGTTATCGATAAATTTTAGACCAGCGTTTTTTGGATATAACTTACAAGTTATAAGAGCTAGAGGCCCCTAATTTGACATGTATAATCTCGAATAGCATACACATGTAACAAATATTTCACTTTTGGATACCACCCCCCAAACCCCCCAAAAGTTAAAAAAACCCATTTTTGGAGGTACGACCTTGCAATTTGGTTTGGTAACACATATTATCGACAATTGTTTGCCCCAAAAATTTCAATATGATCGGACAATAAACACAGAAGTTATTTAAGATTTAACTTTCCATTGTGTGGGGCTCAGCGAAAGAGCAAGCTAACTGCTTAAACCGCTGGCACTGCTTGTACTGCTTGTACTGCAGCATGTGTGTGTTTAGAGTAGTACGAATGATTGTAAGGACTGGGTTCAGGGTATCTCCTAGTCGGGCACTCCCGACTAGAGCACTCTTACTTGTTTCTTTTAACTTAAATGTATTTCTGTCCATGAATAAAGTAACGTCATATCTAATGTAGCTCTATCTTCCAACCTTAGTGAATCGAGCTCTAACACTGTGTGAGATACGGACTTTCGCGATTTACGGGTGACGTCTCCACATACACAAATGTACAAATTTAATTTGCTTCTGCTAGTTCAATAGCACAGATCTATTTTTATACCCTGAACCCATTAAAAATTGGTAATGAGGGTATAATGAAGTTGTGCAAAAGTAAGTAACAGGCAAAACAAAGCATCTTCGACCATATAAAGTATATATATTCTTGATCAGTATCAACAGCCGAGTCGATCTAACAATGTCCGTCTGTCTTTTTATCGTCCGTGTGTATGAACACGCGGATATCAGAGACTACAAGAGCTAGAGATTTCATATTTGAAATATACGTTCTCGTAGTCCCGGGACAGTTCAAATTTGTTTCGTTTTATCGGTAACTCGACTCGTTCGAAAGTTATCGATCAATTTCGATTTCAGACCAGTGTTTTTTGGACAAACCTTGAAAGTATAAGAGCTAGAGCGTGATGAAATTAGTATAATTTCACCATGAGCTAGGAGTACCAAACATAAACTCCTCTCTCAGTAGTAAATACTTGAAAAACGACCACACTCACCGCTCGCTCCGAGCAGAAGTGCTCTCTGTCGCTGTTGCCACTGTAGTGAACATTAAATTAAACAAGAGTGCTAAAGTCGAGAGAGCCCGACTAGAAGATACCCTGAACCATTACATCCATTCTTACTTACCTCTCAATACAAACACACACATGCTGCAAGCAGTGCAAGCAGTTTAAGCAAGCTAACTTATTCACAAGGCCCCACACTATGGATAGGTAAATCTTAAATGACTTCTTTATTTGGTGAAAGATCTTTGTTGGTTATAATGGTTAAACCAAATTGCAATGTTATACCATGAAAAATGAGTGTTTTTCACTTTGGGGAGGGGGGTACGGTATCCAAAAAGTGATATATTTATACCCTGAACCCATTAAAAATGGGTAAAAGGGTATTATGGTTTTGTGCAAATGTATGTAACAGGCATAAGGAAGCATCTCCGACCATATAAAGTATATATATTCTTGATCAGTATCAACAGCCAAGTCGATTTAGCCATGTCCGTCTATCTGTCTGTCTGTCTGTCCGTCCGTCCGTCCGTCTGTATGAACACACAGATATCAGAGACTACACGAGCTAGAGACTTCATATTTGGAACATAAGTTCTCCTAATCCCGGGACAGATCAAGTTTATTTTATTTTATTGATAACTCGTGCCGTTTAAAAGTTATCGATAAATTTCGACCAGCGTTTTTGGGACATAACTTCAAAGTTATAAGAGCTAGAGACCCCAAATTTGGCATGCATAGTCTCGAATAGCATACACATGTAACAAATATTTCACTTTTTGGATACCACCCCCCAAACCCCCCAAAAGATCAAAAAACGCATCTTTGAGGGTACGACCTTGCAATTTGGTTTGGTCACACATACTATTGACAACTATTTGCCCCAAAAATTTCAATAAGATTGGACAATAAACGCAGAAGTTATATAAGATTTAACGTTCCATTGTGTGGGGCTCAGCGAAAAACCAAGCTAACTGCTTAAACCGCTTGCACTGCTTGTACTGCAGCGTGTGTGTGTTTAGAGTAGTACGAATGATTGTAAGGACTGGGTTCAGGGTATCTCGTAGTCGGGCACTCCCGACTAGAGCACTCTTACTTGTTTTACATGTGTATGCTATTTGAGACTATACATACCAAATTTGGTGCCTTTAGCTCTCATAACTTTTAAGTTATAGCCAAAAAGCACTGCTCTGAAATGAAACAAACTTGATCTGTCCCGCGACTACAAGAACTTATATTCCAAATATTAAATCTCTAGCTCTTGTAGTCTCTGATATCCGCGTGTTCATACACAAGGACGACAGAAAGACAGACGGACATTGTTAGATCGACTCGGCTGTTGATACTGATCAATAATATATATACTTTATATGGTCCTTTTATGGTACTTTTGCACAGCTTCCTTATACCCTTTTTACCCTTTATTTTTAATGGGGTCAGGGTATGAAAATTAATTTTAATCCGGAAAACGAAACAGTTTCATACAACAATTATTCGAATATTTTCCGATCATTGATGCGGATTTTTAACAATTTGAAAATAGCCCGTTCAATACTCTTGTGGTGAAACTTACAAATTGAGCTTGAACCTAATCGCTAGACAGCTAAGCTTTCGCCCATACAACCTTCACCCCTATTTTCCCATGTGTTGAATTTTCTAATAAAAATTGGTATAAAGTTTTCAATTAATTTTTATAATGATCTTCAATCAGCACAAACTCTCTTATATATGTATAAAGATGTATGCTAGTTTGTAAAAACAATTGACACAAAAGCATACTTTCGATGTCGATAAGCAATCCTATAGTTGCACAGAGTCTTATTATTTGTAAGTAACGTTAACGAATCGAATATAAATCGAGCTAAGTTTTATATATTAAATAGCGCAGACCTAATAGCAATTTCAATTAAATGTGTGGTAGCAGAGATAAGTGAGTAACAATAAGAAAAAAACAAAGTTTAAATAAGTGCTCGAATTAACACATTCTCTTTGCTTACATTGTAATCGTATTGATCTGTATGTACTTACATATGTATTCGTACTAGAGATGGACGTGGGCCTAATTTTCTAGGCGGGAGTGCTAGTGCTAAGTAAGGAAACACGGAAGACTAGGCAGAGAAAAACGCGAAAACCCAAAAAAAAAAACCTAAAAAATTCTTACACAAACATATGTATTTATGTGTTAAACACCGTAAAAAAGACTCTTCCGTATCACGATTTTTTTAATTCTGTTACGCCTAAAGTTTTGTTAATATTAATATACATAACACTCGCTTATAGAATAGGAAATATTAATCTATGAAAAGTGTGATCAACATAATTCAAAACAAGAATGCAGCACTCGGTCGTATTCCGCAATGCAATACTCTGTTCTTAATGATGTATTAAAAAATATATATATATATATATTTTTTTTTTTGATTTGCCAGATAAATTCGGCTTGAAATTTATAGAAGCTTTTCAGTTATCTACGTTTAAATTTGCGGGAAAGCTACTTTGCGAATTGCCTGCCCTCTGTGGTCATGGCAATACATTTTTTGCCACGACCAAATTTCGTATTTTAAATTGTGTATAAACCAAATTTGTTCATAAGGATCGGCAGCCAGACGGACATTGCACAATACCAAAAAACTGTTTTTAGTTTTGGGTACAGAGTATAAGAAAAAATAGCTGATAATATTGTCTACAACAAACGTCATCAAATAAAGAAAATATGAGAAAACAAACGAAACACGCAGATAGATATACGCCCATCTCTAATCCGTATCCTTAGCTAATAAAAGTTGATAAGTACATGCATACATTTGCATATGCATATGCATATGCATGTAGTTGTAGTTGTAGTTTAGTTATTAAGATTGTATATGTATGTGTACTTTTAACATTTAAAAGTAAGTCTACTGATAAATTGAGTTGTATGTTTGAATGTAATTACTTTAATATTATGTATGTATGTGCGCACGTTATGTTGTCTCAGCTAGCTAAATATATAATATATAATTTTTACATCGTACTAAGTAGTATAAAACATCAATCTTACGCTGAAAAATATGTACGCATATATGCATGTACATACATATGTACATACATACATTTGTATGATAGAACATACATAAATACATGTACTACTATAATGTATAATATAAATGTTTACACACATGTAAGTAAAGTTAATGTCCTTATCGTTTTGTATGCTTACAAAAGAAATTTATTAGGCGGAGTCTTTGGTTATCTTATTTAATTGTAAAATGTACTTAAACTACATAAGTAAATATAAGCGGCAAAGCCGGAGATTGCAGTGTGTTTAGATAACGCCACTGTATTCGTATCGTAGTGGTTGCTGTTGATGTGTTTGTTGCTGTAGTTACTGTCGTTGTCCTTGCTGATCTGGCAGCCATCAGAATCCACTGTACCCGCTTATATCGGACGGCTTGAGTCTCTCAAAGACGCTCAAATGATGGGCTGCATGGCCGTGATGATGGTGATGGGGGTGCGCATGGGCGAAGCCCGAATAATTACTTTGTGGTGGCGTATGGCCGTAATGGGTGTACGGATAATTGGGACTCGGTACGTGCAATGTAGGGGCGGCACCCTGCACACCATAATGACCATGACCGTACTCGGGGGCCGATGTGCCGTGTTGTGGGCCGTATGGTGGACCATACATTGAGTTGACATTTACCGACGGCATGTGAGCCATGTGCGATGTAATGTGAGCATGATCCATGTACATCTGTGGATGTGGGTGCGGATGCGGTAGCGAATGTGAGTGTGAATGTGAATGCGGTGGCGGTGGCGGTATATGTTGTTGTGACGTTGCCGTTGCCGGCGCTTGTGAATTACCGGCTGTCGCTGTTGCCAGTGAGGCGCTGATCAAATGACTGGCATGATGTGGATAACCAGTTGGGCTATGACTGGGATAGTCGCTAGTGCTGTTATTATTGTTGATACTATGACCGCTTTCGGGCCTGCTGGAGTTACTGCTGCCGTGCACTGCCAAATGATTATCAGTGCTTGTCGATGCCGCGGATGCTGCAAGGCTACTGACTGAGAAATTATTGATCACATTGTTGTTCGCTGTAGATTCCGGATGCGAAGCATTCTCCTCAAGGCAACGCTTTTGCTGCTGCTGCTGTTGCAGTCCCAATATACGACTTTCGACAGCTGCAGCAGCTGCAGCTGCTGTTGCCGAGGATATTGCGTTTGATTCGTGTTCACTTATTGATGGTATCTGATCAACTAAAGACTCTAAGCCAGATAGACTCTTGCGTGACACATCGGAAATAGCTTGCGCTTGAGCCACTTGCCCCGAAGCGTTACTCAACTGCGGGCTCAGATTAATGTGGTGCTGATGGTGTGGGTGAGGATGCGGATGCGGATGTGGGTGTGCGTGTGCGTGTGGGGATGCAAGCATATAAGGTCGACTGTGACTGTGCTCATCGTAACGATGCCAATGATCTGGGGGATCTGCCTGATAGTTATGCGGCTGCTGCTGCTGCTGCTGTTGCTGCTGAGTTAGCGGATAGTGAACGACAGGGACAGGCGATGACTGCGATTGCAGTGATGATGCAATCACTTGGTTGGCCTTCTGGGCGGATTGCTGATTCTGACTGGGGGATAGCCACTGTTGATAATGGTCTTGCACATGCGATTGTGACTCCGTATCCCGTGCTGCCGTCGAATTGGGATATTGCAATTTATCTACCACCGGCGATTGCTGCGGTATTATAAGATTCTTCTTTTGGCCATTGTTGCGTTCAGCAATTGACTGCTCAAAGTCCGGAACAGCACACATGTTTGGTGAGCTTGGTGGCGGCGTTTCGCCCAGATGCGGATGATCTCTAATAGCGGTATTACCAGTGCCAATACCCCCACCCACACCAACACCAACAGCAGCGGCAACAGCTTGATCCATGCCGTGCTGCAAATGCTGCTGATCTGTGAGCTGCGCTACCTGTGGCGGTGTTCCATGTGAGTGTGAGTAGCTGCAATTAAGAGCGGGCGATGCCATTGGCGAGGCGGACGCTGTGTACAATATATGAGATGGTGGCGGCGTATTGTACAGACTAGGTGGCGCCTGGTGGCTACTCTGAGGCGACGCTGTGTGATCCATTGAAATTGTGTGCATGCTGGATGTGCCGCCACCGCCGCCACCGCCGCCCCCGCCAGTTGACTGCTGCGCCGCGTTAAGGTTGGGATTCGTGTGTAGGGCTGCGTTGGGATTGGCATTTGAATTGGGATGCTGTTTGGCGGCGGTGGATAGCATACTTTCAAGTGTGGGCTTTAGCTTTTTCGGCCTGCCCCTCTTCTTTTTGGTGGGTATCTCACCACTAGCTGTGGCGATATTACTGCCACCACCCTGACCAGTGCCGCTACTAGTTGCTGCTATCATGGACAGATTTAATATATTATTAAAATCATGTTGTGGCATTAATTGACCCAGCTGCACCTTGCTACCAGTTGATGGATCAATCATCTCCTGTCCTTTTATTTTCTTCGGTCGGCCACGTTTCTTTTTCTCCGGTAACGATTGATGCGCAGGTGGCTGAGCTTGCTGTTGATTTCCAAATACGGACAAATAGTTCTGCTCACTTATGGAGCCTGCCGTGGTTACCCCTACCATATTTCCACTTCTCATGGATTCATCATTGTTGCCGTAGATAAATCCGTCACGTGGGATCACATTCGAGTTATTTGGGTTAAAGTGCGGCAGCAGCTTGTCAACCTGATTAGAACACACTGTTCCCTCATCAATATTACTACATCCACTGATATTATCACCCAACATAAGACTAGATTGTTGATTGGCATGCTGCTCCATATTATTGACGCTTGCGTTGGTGTTGATGTTAACATTGGTGTTGCTGTTGGTGCTGCTAGTGTTGGGCATAGACAGACTCTTGAGGGGCTCCTGCTGCTCGCAACATTGCCTTATACGCTGCTCTGTGAAAACGCATTCCGAATCGTCCATATGCGGTATTACTCCATTGAGAAAGTCCCGAAACTTCTTTAACGCTGCATAAAACGGAACTTTGTCCGCTGCGCGAGGCAGCTGAGCACAGCGCGCAGACGACGATGGCATTACCCAAATATACTGAAATGCAATAAACATTCAATTGGTTAGACCACGCAACATTTCTAAAAAAATAAATATATTTAGTATTTGTATTTGAAGTAATATTGTAATAAGTAAGATTACTTTAGTCGAGAGCTACTAAGAAGTAGACACGCTCGTAGTTTACCCTCGGACATTAGAAAATTCGCGCGTAACCTAATCAACAATTGTATGCAACTGATGAAATCTTTTAGACAATGTGGTTGAAATAAATTTGTTCTATGAAACTCCGTACATTCTGTTCTATATTTGTTCTTCGACTTATAACAGTTTGGCCGCTTCAAACTAGATGGCTTACACTTAGACATTCATAGTTAAAAACAAGTAAGAGTGCTCTAGTCTTTATAATCAGGCATACTAATATAAACACATACATGCTGCATTTCAAGCTGTACAAGCAGTGCAAGCGGTTTAAGCAGTTAGCTTGCTTTTTCGCTGAGCCCCACAAAATGGAAAGTTAAATCTTAATTAAATTCTGTATTTATTGTCCGATCTTATTGAAATTGGGGCATACAATTGTCAATAATATAACCAAATTGCAAGGTCGTACCTTCAAAAATGCGTTTTTTGAGCTTTTGGGGGGATTGAGGGGTGGTATCCAAAAACTGATATATTTGTTACATGTGTATTCGAAATCTAAATGTATCGATAACTTTTAAACGGGATGAGTTATCGATAAAATGCAACAAACTTGTATTGTCCCGGCACTACGAGAACTTATATTTCAAATAGCTCTTGTAGTCTCTGATATCTGCGTGTTCATACAGACAGACAGACAGACAGACGGTCAGACGGACGGACGGACGGACGGACACGGACATGGCTAGATCGACTCGGCTGTTGATACTGATCAATAATATATACACTTTATATGGTCGGAGATGCTTCCTTATGCCTGTTACATATTTTTGCACAAAACCATAATACTCTTTTTACCCATTTTTAATGGGTTCAGGGTATAAAAAAGAAAAATAACTGTTTGAAAATATTTGGCTCTTGTCTGATCCATCTAAATATTCCCTAGCCAATGTAAATTTTTCCCTTTAAATTGTCAGTGCACTGAGGATTATATTGCTCGTTGCAACCGACTGTTTACTCAAGATTCTATGCAACTTTAAGATTTTTGTTAGATAGAGGCGAAAATCTTGGAATTGAGTAGATGGT
Source organism: Drosophila flavopinicola (assembly GCA_035042425.1). NCBI lineage: Eukaryota > Metazoa > Arthropoda > Insecta > Diptera > Drosophilidae > Drosophila > Drosophila flavopinicola. Next base: position 634,271 of record JAWNLL010000235.1, read on the forward strand.
ATTCATAGTATATTGAGTTTGTGCAATGTCCATCCGTCTGTCCGTCCTTATGAACACAAGTATTTTCGACACTATTCAAGATAGAGACTTGAAACTTAGACTATTATACTTGTTATAGAGATCATAGAAAATATTCTCCTGCACCAGTAATCGCTTAAACCGATATACCTGAAAGCACAAATCGATAGCATGTGCTAGAATCATCGAATAATTATGAAATTGCCTCGCCTACTATATAGTCACCAAACTCGAAAGGTAGCTTTCTCAAAGGTCAAGCCACGTCCACCTGGAACGTTCTTACTTGTTTGCCTTTGGGATGGAAGAAGCCTTCCTCTGTCATTTATACAAATTTGTGTCCTCTGCTTATAAAGTTTCACTTTCCCGACACATCTAATTCTTTACTTCTAGTTGGGTCACCGATAAGTGTTGCATTACCCTAGGAAACAAGGTGTGAAGTCTGATATTTTGAATTCACATATCTGCAAATCAATTATTTCCCCTGCCAACATGGCTTTAGAGTCGGCCTGGTAAATGTATTTATTGACTTCAGTCAAGCATTTGACCCTGTCAACCTTAACAATATTCATTGCAACGGATATTTAAAAACTTTGTACACACGATCTAGCCATGTCCGTCTGTCCCTCCATCCGTCCGTCTGTCCGTCTGTATGTATGAACACGCGGATATCAGAGACTATAAGAGCTAGAGGCTTTATATTTGACAATAAGCTCTCGTAGTTCCGGGACAGATCAAGTTTATTTAATTTTATCGATAACTCGTCCCGTTTAAAATTTATCGATAAATCTCAGACCAGCGTTTTTGTGACATAACTTAAAAGTTATAATAGCTAGAGGCCAAATTTTGGTATGTATAATCTCCAATAGCATACACATGTAACAAATATTTCAATTTTTGGATACCACCCTCCAATTCCCGAAAAGTTAATAAACTCTTTTTTGAAGGTATGCAATTTGGTTTGGTCACACATTTTATTGCCCATTGTATGCCCAAAAAATTACAATAAGATCGGACAATAAAAGAAACAAGCTAACTGCTTACACTGCTTGCACTGATTATACTGCTTGTAGCATGTGTGTGTTTCCTTGTATGTACACTGATATTGTAGTAAGGACTGGGTTCAGGGTATCTCCTAGTAGGGCACACCCGACTAGAGCATTCTTACTTTTTATACCCTGAACCCATTAAAAATGGGTAAAAAGGGAATTATGGTTTTGTGCAAAAGTATGTAACAGGTATAAATAAGCATCTCCGACCATACAAAGTATATATATTCTTGATCAGTATCAATAGCCGAGTCGATTTAGCCATGTCCGTCTGTCTGTCTGTCTTTCCGTCTGTATGAACACGCGGATATCAGAGACTACAAGAGCTAGAGACTTCATATTTGGAATATAAGTTGTCCTTATCCCGGGACAGATCAAGTTTATTTCATTTGATCGATAACTTGTCGCATTCAAAAGTTATCGATAAGTTTCGATTTTAGACTAGCGTTTTTGGGACATAGCTTCAAAGATATAAGAGCTAGAGACCCCAAATTTGGCATGCATAATCTCGAATAGCATACACATGTAACAAATATTTCACTTTTTGGATACCACCCTCCAATCCCCCCAAAAGTTGAAGGTACGACCCTGCAATTTGTTTTGGTCACACATATTATTGACAATTGTATGTCCCAAAAATTTCAGTAAGATCGGACAATAAACACAGAAGTTATTTGAGATTTATCTTTCCATTGTATGGGGCTCAGCGAAAAGCAAGCTAACTGCTCAAGCCGCATGCACTGCTTGCAGTATGTGTGTGTTTGTATGTATGCACACTATTAGGCAAGTATTAATGGAAGTCAGAACTGGGTTCAGGGTATCTCCTAGTCGGGCACTGCCGACTAGAGCACTCTTACTTGTTATTGTATTTCTATTATGTCTTGTTTGCGACACGTAGCCCAAAAATAATATACTGTATATATGTACTTACGGTATTAGTGCCGTCGACAAGATCAGGCTGCCGACCAAAATGAAACTCCTTTTTGCCAGAAAAAACTTCAAATATCAGTTTACCATTAAAAACGGCAACTTTGGGTCGGAACCTTTGCAATTTTTCGAGCAAAATACGACTGCCCTCTTTTATTTCCTTTCGCGTAAGATCAGCTGAGCCTTTAGTAGCACGTGCGACCATGTTGGTAAATCCGATGCCTTGCTTTAACAACGTATAATCGTCATCGGCATTCATTTGTTCCTGCGTGAGTCCAGATAAGTACAGGCACTTCCAGAAATGATTACCAGGTCCTGCGTAATGGTGACCCTTGTATGCAGCGAACAGTCCAGGATTTATGCCGACCTGCAGTTTAAAATTCAAAGTGTTAGTTCTATAAAATCCTTTCTCAGCCAAACTAAACGGCAATAATCTTGCTTCTATTATACAAGACTTTCGCATACACATACGAAATTTACAACTCACTATAACGATATCTAGATTATCACAAAGATGGTCGGGTATGGTGCGCTTTATTACTTCTGCCTCGGACATGCCATTAAATCGATCATGCTTCTTGCGTTCTTTGGGCTTCATTGTCAGGATACCACCAGATACACCAGACACCGATTCATCCCTGTCACCACTGTTTTAAAATAGAATTATGAATGATGTCAGCTTTAAAGTTTCTGTAAAGCTGTAAGCATATGTTTTCGCTTCAAGTAGTCACAACTTTATTATTACACCTTCTAAGAATACAAATGGTTGAAATGAGCATAGGAAAGTTGTACGGAAGGCAACATGCTACAATCAACTTATAAGTCGATTTAGCAATGCCCGTTTGTCGGATTCGGTTTGTCTGTTTAAAAAACAAAAAGTGTGGAAACCGTTTTCGTATACTCTGGTATTTGGCAATATATATATATATATTGATATTGAGTATACGAGAATGGTATAATTTGCTATCTCCCTTCAGCTCTATTATTCTTTGTTCCCAAGGGAAAATCAAGCAAGACTCATCAATATTGCAGTAATCCATGATTTGTATATCTTATATATCTGCACAACTTCACGATACCCATTTCACCTATATGGCAGTACAGGACATTCAAATTGCAGTGCAGAAACGACAAAGTTGCCAGTGATATGGGACATTAATAAGTACTCACCATTGCTGCGGAACTACTATTTGCATACTTTCGGCACCAATTAACTTTTTTTTACGGCCCCGTCTTTTGGGTACCGATTCTGGCCTCGCATTTAAATCGGCATCAAGTGACTGCCTGCTGATTTCCATGTCATGGGACTCCGCAAGGGGCTCGCTGTTGAGTGGACGCTGATCTGTCAGCGATTGCTGCTGATCCTTAATGCTGTACATGTCGTTGGGCTGCGCAGCATCGCTGCAGGAAGCTGGCATTGAAGTTGATCCTGGCAGATCTACCGCAAGCTGACCTCCAGGCGATAGGATGCTCATTTCTTCGCTCATAAAGCTATAAGGATCATTCGGCAAAGAAACTTCAACGTTATTCGAGTTCCTCGTGCTTACGCTCTGTGGCATATTAAGGTGGGCGAGAGCACCTTGGCTATTATTCGGTGCTTGCAATTGCGGGCTTTTCGACGTCGATGCTGCTGAATGATTCTGGTCTGAGTTTTTGGATGGCATCAGCTCTTCGTGCTTGCTCTGTACCACAAGCCCAAGACCGCTATGTTGCATCTGATGTTGGGGTGTAACTGAATGTGTGGACGAGCTATGAGAATTGGGTGTCAATACATCTCCGGCACTCGTTTCATAGCCATCATCTTGGTTTTCCGGCTTTGCATTGCTTGGTGAAAGTGTTCTGCAAGACAAGAAATGCACTCTCCATATTATTACCGTTAGCCACACCGTTAAAATAAAAGAGCTCCATACAAATAAAATAGAAAAAGTAAATAGTACGCTGATACAGAGTATACACAATGTGTGTAGATTAGTACACACAAGTAGAGAAGGATTACCTTTGACGTGCCGGATTCTACTCTTTTGAATTTTTGGACGGATTCACCAGCTTATATGTTACACCTATAAAACTGTCCACGGCTCCTTGTTTAATTCGCAGCTATCCCTTTATATTAATTTTTTGCTGAAGTTTGTAATGCATAGAAGAACGCGTTGGAGACCCTCAAAAGTTACATACAGTATGCTTAGAATGACAAAACAAATTGATCTAGCCATGTCCGTCCGTCTGTCTGTATGTATGGTATCCAGCCCTCAGTTTTGGAGTTATCGCGATGAAACTTTGCACAGACACTTTTTATTCAAAGGGACAGAACATTAGTCGAAACTAGCCTGATCGGACCACTATACCTTATAGCTGCCATACAACTCGAAGTCGGTTTTGGCTATGTTTTTAAAGCAATCGCGATTTTATTTTGCACAGATACTTATTTTTTTAAAGGGACAGCACATTGGTCGGTGCCGGATGTATCGGACCACTATATCTTATAACTGCCATATAACTGGAAGTCGTTTTAGCCATATATCTGATCTTTTCAAAGCTAACGCCTTCAATATGTATACTTGAACATACCTATTACTCATAACTGTCTAAAATTTCAAAACGATTGGGTCCGAAATAGCGAAGATATGCGATTAAATATTTTTAAAGAACAGAAGGCATTTTTTCAATTTCTTTAATTTTGTCAAATTTGTTTTCAAACATATAATAATTCAAAAGAAAAATTTCAATTCATATTATACCAATTCTTAGAAAAACAAGTAAGAGTGCTCTAGTCGGGAGTGCCCGACTACGAGATACCCTAAACCCAGTCCTTACAATCATTCATACTAATCTAAGCACACGCATGCTGCAGCGGTTTAAGCAGTTAGCTTGCTTTTTCGCTGAGCCCCATACAATGGTAAGTTAAATCTTAAATAACTTCTATGTTTATTGTCCGATCTTATTGAAATTTTTGGGGCAAACAATTGTCAATAATATGTGTGACCAAACCAAATTGCAAGGTCGTACCTTCAAAACTGCGTTTTTTAACTTTTGGGGGGTTTGGGGGTGGTATCCAAAAAGTGAAATATTTGTTACATGTGTATGCTATTCGAGATTATACATGCCAAATTTGGGGCCTCTAGCTTTTATAACTTTGAAATCTGAAATCGAAATTTATCGATAACTTTTGAATGCGACGAGTTATCGATAAAATGAAATAAACTTGATCTGTCCCGGGATTAGGAGAACTTATGTTCCAAATATGAAGTCTCTAGCTCTTGTAGTCTCTGATATCCGCGTGTTCATACAGACGGACGGACAGACAGACAGACGGACATGGCTAAATCGACTCGGCTATTGATACTGATCAAGAATATATATACTTTATATGGTCGGAGATGCTTCCTTATGCCTGTTACATACTTTTGCACAAAACCATAATACCCTTTTTACCCATTTTTAATGGGTTCAGGGTATAAAAATGACACGCGAAAAAAACGATTTTTTACAGAATATGAAATTTTGGTGGAGCAGTTGGCCGAGTGAAAATTGACTAAAGGTTCGAAAAGAGTAGAAAATTTTCGGCACGCCGAAGATAATCCTTCTCTACTTGTGTTTACTAATTTATTCTATTGAATATATGGCCACACTCCACTGACGCAAATTACGCTGGCGAACGTACTCTGCATCAGCGTACATGACTTGAGCTAAATAAATTTTCAAATTGCAGTAAGGCTGGGTAAATTCCAACTTAACATGCATCATACGTTACTCACAACTTGTAAGCTGAGCAGGGGTCTTCGTGAAACTCATCCATCATCAGATCGTGATAAACCTCCTGCATTTGTTGTTGTTGTTGATGGGGATGCGGACCTATCTGCTGAATGGGTTGCTGCTGCAAATGACCATGGTATTCAATATGTCGCTGCTGCAGTAGACGTGTCTGTTGATGGTGCTGTTGCTGTGGATGCTGTTGCTGTGGATGGTGGTGATGATGCTGTTGATGTTGTTGATGCTGTTGGTGCTGCTGCTGCTGCTGCTGCTGTTGCTGTTGCTGATGCTCTTGCTGCTCCTGGCACTGAGGCTGGGGCTGATTAGCATGAGTATGGTGAATTGCAAATAGTTGATCGTGGGCATATTGCTGATGACTGTAATTGGCATAGTGAAGTGACTGCCGCTGTTGTTCTATAATGTTTTCTTGGTGCATGCTGTGGTGGTGGTGTTGATGGTGCTGTTGTTGTTGTTGTTGTTGCTGTTGCTGCTGCTGCTGCTGCGGCTGCTGTGGGTGTTGGTGATGCACCATTTGCGCATAGATATTACTATGCAGTTGATTTTGAATATTTGGCGGCTGTTGGTGACTGAAATTCTGTTGTGTTAGATTATGATGTTCTAAAGGAAGCATTTGTCCAAATCCAGGAGTAGGAGTTTCCTTTTCGATTTGTAATAAGAGTTCGGCGGGATGTGGGTGCAATTGCCGTGGCTCTTGGTCCTGTTGATGTTGATCCTGCGTGCGATAAATATCAGACTCACAGCTCAAATTCAAACGATCTGGGTTGCCGTTAGCATTCTCATTCGCTTTCCCAGCACTGTGGCCCTGATGGCCTTCGCTATCCCCATCGCCCATTGACACAATCGGGTCCCTGCCACCAATATGTGTAGGTCCCGCGCCAGTCGCATGCTCATGCGTTTGAGTATCTTTATACTCACCATGCGGTGCCCATATTGCAGCACGCCGATCTGTATTCAAAATATCACCCGTTGTTGTTAATGTTAAATTAGTAGGAATTCTTACATTCAAGTTGGAGGAGTCTGTTTCACAACCATTGTTTTTATCATTTGCCACTGTTGTGGGAGAAGCCGAAGAGTTGAAGAGGCCGTCACTATCGTAATGTAACTTGCTGCCAATTTGTGACTCGGATTCAAGCGCTGTTGCTGTCGATGTTGCTGTCGATGTCGATGTTGGCATCGATGTCGGTGTCGCTGACACTGCAGCTGGAGCTGGCACAACTAGCTCAACTCTAGTTACGAGCGCCTGCTCTGGTGCAATATATTTAGTCGCATACGTATCAGTATGATCGGTTCTCGATAGTTGGGATACGGCCAAGGGATCACTGGAGTCCTCATCGTTGTGAGCACCGTCAACTGATCTTATGTCACTCAGTCCACCGCTTGTGCTTGCTGTCTCGCAAAAGTGAGCGCTGGTTCGATCGCTCTGGACACTCGTCTTACCACGGTCATCCGCATTTTCAGCGGATAGTGGCGTACCTGGATTTTGTTTATCGCTTAGGAAAATAGTATTTTCATGAGCTTGATCGTCATCGTCCTCCTCATCATCATCATCATCATCATCATCATCATCATCATCATCATCATCATCATCATCATCGTCAACGTCAACGTCATTGGCAATGCCCCTACACTTCTTATAATCGATACTATTGCCCAACTTTGTTCGCTTGCGATCTATCCGCATATCAGCGTCACTAACCGATGTACTATGTAATTTCTTGTTATTATACAGCTGCTTCACAATATTGCTTTCATCACTAAGGGGGCTTGAGTTAATATCTCTAATGGAATCATTGCAATCGGGCAAGCACTGGACTGTCTGCGTTACATTTGATGGTGCTATCGTCGTAGTCAGGTTGTCGTCTGTGTCCGCTTTTGAAGCCATCACCGAAGCTGTGGGTGTGATTGCTAAGACCTTGTCCAGCCTATTTTCTACCACGCCAGCTGCAAATACCACTTCCAGGACTTTGAATATTTCTTCCAATTGTGTTTTCAGCCACTCCACAAAAATTGCACTCCTAGATAATCTTCGTATTGTTATCACCGTTATTTTTAGTGTATATATGAAGGAACTAATTATGAGCGGGATGTTCTCTTGCAAAAAACTATCTACTTGCATTTCCCTTTCAATTAGACTTCATAAAGTGGTAAAAGTTTCTGCTCGTTGTATGGTTTTCAGTTGAATTGTCTGTCGCCTCTTATATTTCAATATAAGTATTACAATTTGGTGCATTTAATCTGAAATAGGAAGCGATATACAAAAATTAGTAGATTAAGGGCGATATACAAAAATTAGTAGATTAAGGGCAAATATTTAATGCAAATTACTCAATATCATTTTTAATATCTGAGAAACGAGGATCCGGTTTGTATATAGAGCTTGGAATAAAAGTTGAGGTCAAACAATTTTCTGAAATCTGATATCACATTTTAAAGCGTCTTCACTCCTTGCCGAATCCTGCGCATTGCAGACTGCAATTTCAAGATGTACGATGCCTCAGTAATTCATAGATTTTATAGTTATATTTGTTTTTTTGTTCTTGCATCGGAATATGTACAATCACACATGTATGTATGTACATATGTACATTACCTGTTCATAAGCTCTGTATGTATTTATGTTTACATGTGTATGGTCCTAAAACACACATACAACAATTATGTGTGTATCTTTGTATGTAATGTGTACTGTGTAACCTTCATGACCACATATATACGTTTACATACATACGTATACGTATAAAACACAGTATATTTTTACATTTGTAGTATCACTAAGAGGGGAATCGCCGGGCAAGCATACCCCATCACTAACACTAACACAAATAGACAGGCAATTTTCAGATTTCTCTGAACCTACCTACACTGTTCGGACGCATGGTGCATTCTGCATATACGTACATATGTATATATGCATGTGCATTCAAAGAAATATATATATATTATATATATATATATATATATGTGTGTGTGTGTGTGTGTACCTGTGTAGGTATACAAGTATGCAAATGCTGTTAAAGGGGTCGGGGTTCAGTTCTACCGAGTGCATTAGTTTTTGTGTGCGCTCTTCGTGAGTTGATAGTTGTTATTGCAGTTGTAGTTGTAGTTGTTATTGTTATTGTTGTTGTTGTTTCTACTGCAGATTTTGCTTCCATTTAAACCATATGATGTTGGAGCCCATATCGTAGTTATCCGCATGTGTGGAGTGCTTGGAATATAAACACACGGATGCACATGTGTGTATTGTATGTATTGTATATGTACTGATGTATGTACTGATACATACGTTCATGCATACACAACAAACGTATCAGATACTACTGCAAGTACGATGAGTTAAATGTGTATGTATTTATCCGCATGCAAGATACGCGAATATTATCTTCAAGGATTTAAGGGTACTTTTGATCAGTGCCAAATGCGTTGAAAAACAAATATTTTTCTTTTCGTTCAAGAACGTAACTTTGACTAGTCTATTCTACGAAAGTCGACGCTGTGTTTAATAAATTGAGTTATACTTCATGATAAAATTAAAATATATTTGACAACGCAAATGCGTGTCAATAATTAATCAAATAAAAACCTTTACATGGGGTAACTATCTATTGACAAAAGCATTTTCACGCTACAAAATTTCTGATATTAAACTTTGTGATAAAGGATATTTAATTAAATATATGAACAATTCGAAATTATAAGAGTAATTCGGCATTCCGCAAGTTGTGCGAAAAAACCAGCCATAATACGAAATAATCTCGCACAGTTTGAGAAAGCTATCTCAACGATTTGATATGAGCAAACAAGATGTTCAATCTGATTTTCGAAATGATATTACAAATATATCTTTATAACTTTTGGACGATTTTAGGATAAGAATGATTAAGGTTATCGACAAAATAAAGTCAATAAGATGTTGAAAATAACCGAAAATAAATTGATAGAATATCATCGCCCCTACAGGAACCTTTGCTTATAACAGATTATTATACTCTTTTCGAAGAAAATAGTATATTAAGTTTGTCCTGAAGTTTGTAACGCATAGAAGGAAGCGTCGGAGACCCCCAAAAGTTACTGCCAGTATGCTTAGAATGACAATACAAATTGATCTAGCCATGTCCGTCTGTCTGTCTGTCTGTCTGTCTGTATGTATGCAAACTAGTCCCTCAGTTTTTGAGCTATCGCGATGCAACTTTGCACAGACACCTATTATTCCAGGGGACAGCACATTGGTCGGAGCCGACTGGATCGGATCACTATATCTTATAGCTGCCATACAACTCGAAGTCGGTTTTGGCCATATATCCCATGCTTTAGAATCTATCGCAATGAAACTTTGCACTGATACTTACTATTCAAAAAGACATCACATTGGTTGGAGCCGGCTGGATCGGATCACTATATCTTATAGCTGCCATACAACTCGAAATCGGTTTTGGCCATATATCCCATGTTTTTAAAGCTATCGCGATACAACTTTGCACAGATACCTATTATTCAAAGAGACATCACATTGGTTGGAGCCGGACGGATCGGATCACTATATCTTATAGCTGCTATACAACTGGCAATGAATTAAATATTCTTAGAAAATTGCCTAAAGTTTCGAAAAGAGTATAAAATCTTCGGCACGCCGAAGATAATCCTTCCCCACTTGTTTTTGTATGCATTGATTCTATTTTGCTTAAAATCTTAACAGTTTGTCGGACGCAGATACCCACAATTGTGTATACTCGAAATTTCGTCAGACGGACGCACGGACAGATTGACGGACATTACACAAAACCAAAATACTGCTATATTCGGCATCAGAGTACAATGAATTTTTCCAAAAGGAAATTTTAAAGCTGATTTTGGCGGTTAGGCAGAAAAGTAGGAAGTGATACTTGTCTGATTATTGCAATCACATATGGATGTACATATGTATATAATTCATTGCAAGGATGGAGAGTACCGTAATAAAATGATATGTGGGTAGAGAATGTGCATATTTAACCAATATACACTGTATACATATTGTGATTAATAGTGTTTTCTCATATTTAAATATAATTTGAAAACTCGTGTTTGGATTTAATTGATTTTACAGTACCATTTTGGGTAATTAACATAAATGTTAAATGAAGTGGAAGATCGCGATTACCAGCTCATTTCATTATATTTGAAGTGAGCTAAGGCTTTAGAAATGAAAAATATTCAGTTTTGTCATGTATTCGCATATAAGCGCGATTACAAATACAAATTTATTTAAAACAAGCGAGAGTGCTCTAGTCGTGCTCTAGTGCAAGACTAGTAAATACCCTGAACCCAGTCCTTACATCCATTCATACTTACCAATCAATGCACATCCATACAAACACACACATACTGCAAGCAGTACAAGCAGTTTAAGCAGACTAACTTCTTCGCAGGGCCCCACACTATGCAAAGGTAAATCTTAAATAACTTGTGTTTAGTTCCCGATCTCTGTGAAATTTTCAGGACACAACATTGGCTATAAAATGGGTCATCAAACCAAATTGCACAATTAGTGCTTTTCATTTTTGGGGAGATGGGGGTATGGTATACAAAAATTTAAATATTTGTTAAATGTGTATGCTATTCGAGATTATACATGCCAGATTTGGGGCCTCTAGCTCTTATAACTTTGAAGCTATGTCAGACAGACAGACGGACATGGCTAGATCGACTCGGCTGTTGATACTGATCAAGAATATATATACTTTATATGCTCGGACATGCTTCCATATGCCTGTTACATACTTTTGCACAAAACCATTATACCCTTTTTACCCATTTTTAATGGGTTCAGGGCATAAAAAACGATCGCCTTTAATGCAATGCGCGCGCTTTCCCACGGAGGTTTTACACATTTATTCCAAGAGACAACTAAACTCTAACATATGTATATGTATGTACTTATGAGTGGTGTTCCAAATGGTTATAATATTAAGAACAAAAATTTAAAAACAAAATGGTATATAAAGATAAATAGTCATTCTGATTTTGGAACCCCGTTATTTTGCTTAGCATACATGTCTATATCGACTCATATATTTAGACTGAACCTGAATATGTAAATAGCTTGTATCGTTGAATATGGTCCGAATGTCTGTTATGCTCTCTTTACACTGCACAAATTGATCATACCCATTTTTCCTTCTTATCTTAAATTCGGTGTACATACTTGTACAAAGAAAAGCCAAAGTCATTACAAAGTTAATATAAAGAAGTATGGAAGGATTATCTTCGGCGATCTTTTATGCGTTACACATTTCAGCACAAACTTAAAATAATATTTTCTTCGAAAAGAGTATGATGATAGTTAATGATGTCTTAGGCGGTATTTGAGTCCGAGAACATTTCCGCAGCGCATCAGTCTACCATTTTCATCACAAATCCGTTTTGATGTTCGATGAAAAGCTCGCTTAAAGAGCCTTGCACTTGTCTTTATTTGTCAAAAGCATCTGATCTTTAAAAATATTTAATGACGCATATCTTCGCTATTTTTGAATGAATCATTTTACAATTTTAAACATTGATGAGTTCATGTGTACAAGGAAATTGAAGGCGTTAACTTCGAAAACATGGGATTTATGGTTAAACCGACTGGCAGTTGTATGGCAGTTAAAAGATATAGTGGTCCGATCCGTCCGGTTCCGACCAATTTACTGTCCCTTTGAATAATAAGCCTTTGTGCAAAGTTTAATCCCGATAGCTCAAAATATGAGGGACTAGTATCCATACATACAGACAGACACCTTTTTTATTAGATTTATTTTACCGTACATTGTCTGCGACTGCTTTTTATACCCTGAACCCATTAAAAATGGGTAAAAAGGGAATTATGGTTTTGTGCAAAAGTATGTAACAGGCATAAGGAAGCATCTCCGACCATAGAAAGTATATATATTCTTGATCAGTATCAACAGTCGAGTCGATTTAGCTATGTCCGTCTGTCTGTCTGTCCGTCCGTCCGTCCGTCCGTCCGTCCGTCCGTCTGTCTGTATGAACACGCGGATATCAGAGACTACAAAAGCTAGAAACTTCATATTTGAAATATGAGTTCTCGTAGTGCCGGGACAGATCAAGTTTATTTCATTTGATCGATAACTAGACCCGTTCAAAAGCTATCGATAAATTTCGATTTCAGACTAGCGTTTTTGGTCTATAACTTACAATATTTAAGAGCAAGAGGCCTTAAATTTGGCATGTATAATCTCGAATAGCATACACATGCAACAAACTTTTCACTATTTAGATACCACCCCCCGATTTCAATAAGATCGGACAAGAAATACAGAAGATATTTAAGATTTAACTTTCCATTGTGTGGGGCTCAGTGAAAAGCAAGCAAATTGCTTAAACCGCTTGCACTGCTTGCAGTATGTGTGTGTTTGTATGTATGTACACTGCTGATATGTTAGCATGAATGATTGTAAGGACTGTGTTCAGGGTGTCTCCTAGTCGGGCACTCCCGACTAGAGCACTCTTGCTTGTTTAATTTCTATCTACTAAACTTGTCTTTTTTTATATTCGCTGTTTCTGACTCAATGGCTTTTAAATGATTGAAGGCAGTAGCTATAGCTATAGGATATAGTGTTCCGATCCGGCCGGCTCCGACAAATGTGCACTATCTTTGAATAATTCGTATACACACAGACAGACATGGCCAGATCAATTCTTTGTTGCCACCTTGAAGTGATTTTTTGGGGGTCTCCGACACTTCAGACAAAATGAATATACATAGCATAACAAGTATTTGTATTTGTATTTGTATTTGCAGTAAGTAAGGCACAGGCTAGGGAAAGATTCTTCATCTCCAGTTCTGGCATACTTACTATACGGGAAGAAGGGTTTGGAGTGAAAGAATCACATGACAAATCCTACGGCTTTTAAGAGAGCATTATGGATATGTGTTCTTTAGTACCTCTTATCGGCCCTTGATGCTAATGAAGAATATACATTTGTCAGTATATTTACTTTATGGAATCGGAGCTATTTCCTTCTGCCTGTTACAAACACTAATATGTTCATTTTTGATATTGATATTTAAGCGCTTCCAAAATTCAAGCGTTACAGGTAACACTCTTCACTGTCACACATTTGCAAAATTTGAGCTGGAAATGAGAAGATATAGATACATACATATGTATATGCGTACATAAATGTATATATAAATACTCAAGTACATACAGCCCCATATATGTATGTGTATGTGTATGCGTATCTGTTTGTGATTGTGGGCAGACAAAAATATATGCACATATGTATGTATGAATGCATATGTGTTTTTGAGTGTAGTATATGCATGCTTACATGTGTGTGCGCATATGTGTGTGTTCGTTGTCACGAACGAACACAAAAAGCGATGAGCAAAATTGAGTCAGACGACGAGAGTCAAAAACACAGAAGCAGCAGCTGCATCAACGCGAACAATGCTAATACAAAATCGAAGCAAGATAGAAACAGTTGCATCGAACGCTAGCGCACACTGGGACAAAAGTCGGGGAGTGGATTACACTAGTCAAACTACGCACATACATACACTTTGTGAAAGCACATGAAAGCACATACCTAAGCACATGAAATTGTTACAAAATTAAAAAATGGTTAAATCTGTAAAAGATATGATATTTGATGTATGTAGTATTTCATTCAACAAAGTACCTTAGGTAATAAATAAGTAACCAGCAAGTAATAAACCAGCCTTTTACCGTGTTTTAATCATCGCAGACGTTAGATACAATTTCGAAGTAGGCCCACGGCTAAAGGCGCTATGCCTCTAGCTCTCTCTGTCTCTGTCTCTCTCCCTCTCTATCTTGTCGTGGCGTGAGAGTCAAATGTGTCGGCGACGGTGTGTCAGTGACTGTATGTATGCCTGTACATATGCATGTACATACAAACATCCATACATACATACATTTGTATTGTATGCAAACCACACAAAATGTCCAAAAGCAAGCTAGCTTTGCACAATATTTGGTAGGATATATACATACATATGTATGTACATACATACATATTCATAAATATATAACTACCACGTACACATACATACGCACATCTGCATAAATGTACATATTAATTTGAATTTGTGCACTCATATTTATTGGTGTAGATGATTTTCCAATTTGCCTGTTATGTGACCAACAGACTTCCTAACATACACATGCGTATATATTAACATCCTTATGTACACAGTTGTATATAGGATATACATACATAACATCATTCAATCTTGATCCTGATGCTATATAAGATATGCTCGACAACGGTGGTTCAGATTCGATGTTTACCTACATATGTATGTATGTACATATGTATATTTTTCGATCTTCTTCAGTTATTGACAAAATAACTTGTTTATATATATGGTATACATATGTATGTATGTACATACATATATATCATCTACATTAAAATTGTAAGCTCTAGCTCTTATGGTATTTGAGATCGGCGCTACTTAGGGCTCGTTGTCATTGTAAAACGAAATGATGTGCGATTTTTTGTGTTCTACATATATGTACATAGAAGCATATACATATGTATGTATGTACACATACATATATACTTATGCTTGTATGCATAAGTAAATGCTTATATATACACATGCATTTGTCTTTCGTTATTTGTATATTTAATAGCTGAATATATATTTAGGAAAAACCATTATATAGAAAGATACATATACATATACATATGTATGTACGTGTATGTATATAGTCTACATTTACATAGATAAAGTTCAAAATCATAGACAATGCACCTACAATTCAGAAAATGTCGGGCGAAGGAGACGACTGCTAGTACATACTAACACATACATACATACATACATACATATTTATACGTACATACATATGTAAGTCTGACTTTTTGATAAATGCCTGTTTCTTACGGCCAGCAAAACCACTTTCGAAGAGCTTCAAACCAGTTTTGGCTTGTGTGATATAAATGCTCTGTACTCAAATTGAAAAGGAGCTTATTAGCTTTGTGCAATGTCTGTCCTTATGAAAGCATTTTTTCGAAGCTACTGAAGCTTTAGACGCAAATCTCTGAGGTTGTTAGAGGTAGGAACACCAAGTTTAGTAGGCTCGTTTCCCGTAAAGAATAAAAAGAGCCAAATATTTGTTTACGTTCCGAGCGGTGCTCTGAAATTTGAATGTACCTTTTGCGCGAACAATTTATCGGTAAAATAAAGTTAGCTCGATCTGATGGGGGAATGCGTGAACCCAATAAAAAGTCTCCAGCCTGTATAGTCCCTGAGATCTGCGCGATCATCCAGACACACGGACGGACAGACAGACATACAGACATGGCTAGATCGACTCGGCTGTTGATGCTGAACAAGAATATACATACATACACAACGTCGTTTATACCCTTTCATTCAGTTTTCAATGGGTTCGGGGTTTTATAACATAGATGTATGTGTATATATTTCAATTTGCAATGATCTTCAACCAGTGCGTACTAGGTAAAACAAATAGATTTAGATTATCCGGCTTTAAATATAAACTTTCAGCTATATATGCAATAATTAATGCATATTATTATTAATGTATGGTATATTCATATCGAGTGACGACGAGTATCGGCAAACGTAACTTCCACGGGATTCTCGATGTCTGCTCTCTATAAGCTCAGACCAGAAACCTCGGAGCAATGGTTTTTGGCTTTGCTTTTCAAATACGTACATACATACATATGTATGTATGTACATGTTTGTGAAACATTGCAACAGTAAAACAGGATAAAATCTAAGTTAATATGATTTCAATACCGAAATAAATACGTGTATATGTATTTGAATGTATACACATATTTTATGTTTTATTTACTTTGCCAAGACGCGAGATTTGGACAACATACATACATATGTAGACACATAGATATATGTATATGTATGTATATACATACATATATACTAGTAGATAAGCTAGCACAAAAACAAGTGGACCGTCTGATTTTGATGCATTTCAATAATACACACACACACACACACACACACACACAATACTTAAAGAGTTGTATTTTCAATAATTTGTTTTCGTAACATTCGGCACATAACATATGTATGTACGTAGTAGTATATATGTATGGCTGTTGCACTTAAACATATACAATGCATATACATACATACATATATAACACTGTAACCAAATACATGCATGTAATACATCATTATGTACGTACATACATATGTATGCAAGCTATTTAGACACAAAAATTAAGAAAAGAAATACGAAAATAAAAGATTCTATCGGCTTGTTGCTACACGTAAAGGCACACATGTATGTATGTACATGCACATGTACATGCATACATATGTACATGTGTATTTATTATTTCTGTTTTGTGGTTTTGGCGAGATGCTTTTTTAGCTCTTCATACCATTACCAATTCAATACCAACACAATTGTCATGCATACACACGAAAAATGTACGTATGCTGTATTTTTGTATGTACATTTGTATTTATGTCCGAGCTCACATTTAGTATGGAAGTGGAATCATGAGCATTGTCCATGCAACGCGCACAAAAATACTCAATGTGTGTTTGTGTGTGTGAATGTACTACGAGACTCACACATTTAGCCATATTATATACACTTAACAATATACATATTTATGCATGTATGAATTTATGTACGTTGGTTAATATGAACGCATTCTCATATGTATGTACATATATTTATTTATAAGGCACTCACACCTTAGGCGGCAAATTCAATTTGTTTCGATTTGTGGCACACAGTGAATTATTTTATATATACATACAATGTGCACATATTTATATATATATATATATATATATATATATATATATATATATATATAAATATGTGCACATTTGTATATTTATAAACATATACATACATATGTGAGTATGTGTATTTTATTCGGCATATTTGAAATTATAAATATGCAGATATTGAAAATTAATTACACAACAAAATATTCTCAAAACACACACGCACGCAGAAAGTAAGGCTGTGCATTTTATATTTTAGTTTGAGAACAAAAACAAAACTTGAAATAAATCCTTTGAACGTTACCAAACTTGGCTTTTATGTGCACCAACCACGAACCGAGCGACCGAACAGTAATGCCGCAAATATAAATACATACTATGTATCTACATAAATACATATGTATGTATATACATATGACAGCACGGCAAATTATTACAGACGTCCGCGGCACACGACCGTACGGATTGACTGTGGATTCTCTTTTACAGTTTTTTAACACTCCACTTAATGTCAATGTAGTTTAGCAAGGGCATGACGCACTTAACAGACTGTTAAAAAGAGAAAGTACATTGTTCCATCGGATTGCTCGAATACCAAATTTAAAAAAAATACTATACCGCATATTGAATTGCACTGTTTTCGGTTTGTAAGCATTTGGTATCTAAGGTGCTGTTAGTTAACATACATATTTGTTATATTATAAAAATATTGCTGTGTAAGTCCAAATTAGTATAGAGTGACCAAATCTTCATAGAAAAAATATACAAATTTCCACAACAAAATATATTATCCCAGCGTATTGTAGGCATGATCTTTGTTGTAATCAAATTAGTGATGTGACTTCTAAGTAATCTGTTATTTCTAAAATGATCTGCTAACATTTTGATTTCCTTTTTTCCGCTTAAACCCATCTGCCAACTTCAAATTTAATGAATTGAGCTGGAAATCTAGATTTTCGAGCTCAACTAACATTTTGTTAGTTACTCAATATGGTTCTGTAACTGCGATTTATCTGTTGTTAAGTGCATATGTTCACGAACTGTCATTTGAAATATGTAAACAAACAGAAGAACACTAATATATTATTCACAACATACACTTTAGAGTAATAAAATATTAATTTTCTGTGAGTGTTGTCTTATTTATGTTAACGTAAATATAAAATAGGGGATTTAGCCAAACAAATTAATTGCATAGCAATCAGTATTTAATGTATTGTGATGAAGTGATTTCTAGAGAAATGAAAAAACTCTAGACAAAATTAGGAAGAGAAAACAAAAGTAATTTTTAATCTGGCCTCGTATGTTAGTTGCACGCTGATGCTGAGGAATGTTACGTGAGCAGTGGAACGCATGCTATTTACTTATAGTGTTGTGGATTCTATATTTCCCCAAACAGCTGGCGAAGCGCGTAGATAATTAAGAGCGAAACCTTATTTCTTATTTCGACCCAACTTGTTTAGCTTGTCAGCCGCATCTCTCTATACGTTGATCACAAATATGAAATATCGCATTGGTGGGCTCTTTGTCTTTCACCAATTATTCCATTGGTGTAAAAAGAGCTAAAAAGCAAGAAGTAGAGCTTTTGAAATGAGCGAGCAAAATAAAAAATGCATTGGCGCAGGCTTGGACATTCAGTTTTCAATAAAAGAAATTTCAAAAATTATTTCGGTTAGTTATTACAGAAATAAAACAACACACTGAAAATACATACGAAAATAAGTAACGGTAGTTTTTCCTGTAATTAGTCAGAGTGCCCACAATTACTTAAGAAACATCCAGTGTGTCAACCAAATTTTTTCAATGTTTTTTCAGTCATTGAGATCGATGGCATTATTACACTATGATATAACTGGGAGCTGAAATTTGAAGAAAATTATAGTTGGGTTTTGAGGGAGGTAAATTATATATCGCTCAAATATATCGATATTTTCACAAAGCTAAAGCAATTGAGTACTTACTTATACTAATATATGTACTATCAAAATACATTACATATATTTTATAGCGATAGATGTAAATTCAACATACATGTACCTAGTTGGTCGTGACCTGCGTAGCGAACATTCGATATATTATTGTGATTGTACACTTATTATGGAACTTCGCAATGCTTGTCGTTTTTAAAAACAAACTAAAGAATAAATGTAGATGTAGTGAACATTCATGGTATTTGAAAGTACCTATTCCAATTCAATTGACATTTGAATATCACGATTTTGCTAATATTAATTGCAGTTTGTTATCAAAATCGAAAAGGGGCTGCTCATGTGCCATCTCGAACTGAGCGTCGTCGTCTAACTGTGTATGCGTGTAGGTGTGCGTAATTTTTGCAAATTATAACATAATTCACCATTCAATTAATTTCGATTTCGTTCTTTACATTTCAAAGTGTAAATGCACATTTTGGCAAATAATATTCACAATTTAAGAAAGACAATCTGTGCAATTGTGCATATAATGTTGTAATTAAACATGCATGTGCATATACATACATATATGTATACAGATAGTCGTTTGTGTGTGAATTAAAGTTATTAACGCCTTTACATTTATCGGTAGCACTAGGTTTTGGGGCCATACCTTAAAGTGCTTAAAATTTCATAAATACATTCACATGCAGAATCGGAATAAATTACATAAACGTAGGGGACACGTCGAATACATATGTATGTATATAGATGCAGATGTTTATATACATTCGATATGCATGTGTGCATGTACAGCGTTCAAGGTTTTTGCAAGAGTAGTTCAATGAAAAGTTCCCATGTACTTATTTATGATTGTGTGTACGCGCTAGCATACATACATACGAATGTAGTTAAACTTTTACGTATTGAGTCTGTTACATACATACATACATATGTACATACGAAGGTAGTATGTATCCATGTGCCCGTGTTTTAGATGTAATTCTTTTATTTACAAATCCAACAAAATTCGTAATGTTCACTTTGATATACATACATTTGTATATGCATGGATAATATACATATGTATGTATAGATATCAATAATAAATCCATCTACATATGTATGGATAAAGCGGCAGAATTTGGAAATATATTTAAAATACATAAATATTTCTGAATATGTATTTATTTATTTATTTGATTTCCTTTATTTTAGTTGGAAGAGTGCTGAGCTGTGATCCGGCTGAAACGTTAAGTGAACCTTGTTAGTCGGTGAAGGCAGAGGAAAGAGAACAGGAAAAACGGACCGGCGACTTAAGCGCGATAGCTAAACACAACACGGTCTTCTCGATAGTTTTTTCGTAATGTCTGATCTTGGAAGCGGAGACGAAGGCATCTCAGGATCAAGTAAGTGTATACAGTTGACGCTTGGAAATTATAGTCTCTTGGTTAATATTACAAAATTGTGTTGTGCTAACTACTTGTGATAGTTTTTATAACTATCCTCTGATACTGAAGGTAGAAGAGTATATAATATATAATGCACATCGTCCGTCCGGATGAACGCAAGTTTTGTCGGCGCTTTTGTAGCTAGAAACTTTGAATATATGATAGTAGTTGTGTTGTCTGCTTCCAACTATTAAGAATTTTGTGCCACGCACATAATTTCCCATAATTTTAAGGCTTGTCAACATATTTGGTAGGTCGCGGGTATTGGTATCTCACAGTTTTAAAGCTAGAGTCATCAAACTTCGAATGTAGATTACTGTTAAGCTTCTTCAAAGCTCAGGCCATGCCCACAGCCAATAATGCTCTCGCCCATACACCCGCAAAAAGTTTATTTTCCACTTGTTTTCAGCTGTTCTTACAATGTCGGAGTATGACGCAAGTAAGAACTTGTTTTTAATGTCTTTTTGTGTTTATATGCATATTGTTTATACTCTTTCGAAGAAAGTAGTAGATTAAGTTTGTGCTGTAGCTTGTAACGCATAGAAGGAAGCGTCGGAGACCCCCAAAAGTTACTGACAGTATGCTTAGAATGACAATACAAATTGATCCAGCCATGTCCGTCTGTCTGTATGCATGCAAACTAGTCCCTCAGCTTTTGAGCTATCGTGATCAAACTTTGCACAGAGACTTATTATTTAAAGGGACAGCACATTGGTCGCAACCGGCCGGATCGGACCACTATATCTTATAGCTGCCATACAACTGGAAGCTCGGTTTTGATCATAGATCCCATGTTTTCAAAGCTATTGCGATAAAACTTTGCACATATACTTATTATTCAAACATATGTACATCACATTGATCGGAGCCGGACGGATCGGACCACTATATCTTATAGCTGCCTTACAACTTGAAATAAATTTAATATTTCACTAGAAAATTTAAATTCATATGATATCAATTTTCACAGCTAATGAAAGTGCTGCAGTTGGCAGAGTGAAAATTGTCTAAAGGTTCGAAAAGAGTATAAAATTTTCGGCACGCCGAAGATAATCCTTTCCCTATTGTTACAACAAAAAAAAAACAAAAAATTAAAAACGAAATTTGAATATATGGACCTTCTAATTTCTGGAAGTTTTTAGTTCCGAATGCTCTAATTGTATAACTGTATAACGATAATAATAGCATTATTGTATAGTACATTTTTAAATGTTTCTCCAATTTTTTTTCTGAATTGATAACCAAAAATATATATATATATATTTTTTTTTTTTTTGATATGGTGCTTGGTGTTTACTGTACTTATTAGAATTTGTGTGTATATTAAAAATGAATTAAAAACATTTATTTGCAGAGTACAATGCGAGCAATATGGAAGGTTCCTCAAGCAGAAATGAGTTCGAATCGTCTGGCAAGGGTATGACATTATACAAAAATTATTTGAATAATTTGTAATTTGCCACTGTATCATTTTCATTTACTATCAACGTGTGCATAAATATTTATTATTTTGCAGCTGGTAATGCAGTTGAGCAGGAGCTGGCTACAAAAATGCTCCAAATACAATCAAAACGATTTTACTTGGATGTAAAGCAAAATCGTCGTGGACGGTTTATTAAAGTGGCTGAGGTAAAGTAATCTTCTTATAATGAATTTTACTCAATTCTAAAAATGTCTTTTAGGTGACGTTTTACATATTACGCAATTCATAGATTTAATTTTTAATTGCTTTGTGGCATGTTTCAGATCTATAATTTGAAATATTGTGTGGCTTGATCCAAATACTCAATACCCTAATTTCAGATTGGAGCTGATGGCAGACGAAGTCAAATATATTTAGCGCTGTCGACAGCAGCGGAGTTTCGCGACCACCTCTCATCATTTAGTGACTATTATGCTTCATTAGGTAAGTCGTTATTACAGAAGTGTGCTTGAATTAATAATCGAACAATCTGATCATAACAAAGGACCCCCAAATACAGACAATTTGCCGGAGGACGGCAAACTAAAATCGGAGATGATGATAAAGGACAACAGAAGATATTATTTGGATTTAAAGGAAAATGCCCGCGGAAGATTCCTTCGGGTAAATAAATATATACATATGTATATTTCTTATATATTATGTATCGTGCACATCGTGATGAGTGTCTTCTGGTCCAGCAGTTTTACAAAACGGTATTTTCATTATGGTATTGAATATTTCAGGTTTCCCAAACAATAACAAGAGGTGGACCCAGATCTCAAATTGCATTGCCAGCTCAAGGCATGATAGAATTTCGCGATGCGTTGACTGACTTGTTGGAAGAATTTGGAGCTAATGACGGGGGGTAATGTATTATAATTTATTTTAAAGGCTTGGTCACTTTTTCTTTCTTTCTGTCTATCCAGCAATAATTATTTTTCTTAATAAAATTTCAGTTTTAAAGGTGATTTACCGGAAGAGCGTCACATGAAAGTGGACAACAAGAACTTTTACTTTGACATAGGTCAAAATAATCGTGGAGTTTATATGCGAATAAGTGAGGTATGAATGTGTGCAAGTATTTTGCCATTTTTAAACTTGAATCAAGACAATACCAAGCATTTACTTTCGTCTCTATTTAAGGTGAAGAATAACTTTCGCACTTCTATTACTATACCTGAAAAATGCTGGCTACGATTTCGTGATATTTTTAACGATTATTGCGATAAAATGAAAAAATCGTCCGACTCAATCACTGCCGATAGTAATCTACCGACAACTACAAATAGTCTTAAATAATTGGCAAGAATCCCAGATCTTAGTAGATATCAAATATGCACACCATATAATGAACAAATTCAATGCTTTTTCAATTTCTGCGTTCAAGCCTTGGAATCAAGCAACTGAGCTATCGTTTGGGGAATAACTACTAAAAATATATGTATTGTTCCCCAAAAACAAATCAATAATTGTGTAACGACATGTAAATATTATGCCAGCTGCTAATAAGATATGTGATTAATGTCTTAAATATTATTTCTTGAAAATAATTCGATCGTGTTAACAAAATCGCTTTTGATTTAATCTAATATTCTTTAATGTAACTACATGTATGTATTTATATTGAAATATACAAAGGTAGCATTTAGCATAATGATATGTACATTAGTAAACTTTTTATTTATTTATTATCTTTACTAATTAATTGAATACTTAAACATTATCGCATTATATAAGTACGCATAAGTCAACACACTGACCATACTCACACTACGTTTAGAGACACGAAAACGATACTAATTGCTTTCAATTTTTAAAAAATGTAATCAATAAGAATTGCATCAGTTAGTATAAATTAAGAAATGTGAGTCAATCCGGCTATACGCAGTTTATTGACATTGTAATTTTAGTTGGGTACCCCCAATAACACCCGTGGCTAATTTACACATGATTTAGAATTTAATACGCAATTGTGGATATACAATTTAATACATAAGAATATGTATTCAAAGACCGTACATACACATATATGTATTTATTAAATTTTGTTATATTGCTCTGTACCTTGGTAATACTAAATAGCAGCGAAAAAACTACAATATTAAATCACATGAGTGTGGTCTGTTTTAAAATATTTTTATTCCGTAATCTGAACATTGTGACCAATTTTGTGCGATTCTACTCAGTTGTAGCCATCAGCTTTATATTTTAAATACATACTATATCGGGATCCATAATAGAATACGCCCCGAGAGAGAAAATCTCGTTTATCTGTTTAATACTGTGCGATTATCATATATTGGGTATGATATTGCGGGATAGAGCAATCAGTTATTCGTTGAATCGATTTGTAGAAAAAACACTCAAGCTCGTAAAGTGTGTTTAGTAGATGTTATAAATAAATTAAGAGTGTAAATTTCGTCATAGCATATATCCGGTTAATGTAACTTTAAATTTCATCGTAAATATGAATGTTACAAAATTGTTAAAGCTTTTAGAAATATGTTACAAATTACAAAATGTCTTAAAATAATTACTAAAACGTTTATAAAACAAAAGTTTCAATGTGATCACGTAGAATAAAACTTATTAGGTACGATACAAATGCATAGCAAAATAAAACAAATATAACTCAATAGTATGTGTGCATGTAAATCAATTGAAATACGCACACATATACATATGCCTATGTATTGACAAAAATAAGATCATAAATATGCAAACTTAAATGTTATATTAATATCAAATTTCAGCCTATTAAATGGATACACTTTATAATATTTATTATTGATAATGACATCAAATACACAATGCAAAACGTGCGCTACACTAATACACTAATACAATATGTATGTATGTGTCACGTAAAAATGATTATGTACATACATATATAGAGATAAATCTGTACATTCAAATGTATGGCAATTTCCCAGGTAGGTATGAAAAGCATTAGATCACAAAAATATTGATTGCAGATCGGAATATCGACGGACTTATTGTGTTAGCTCAATGTTGAGTAGGCCTAAGGCCCATACCTAATACTTACTAGCTAATACATATATACATACAAATGACAACAACAAATGATAAGCAGATACCATATGTGACAAAAAGGTTATTTATAATACAGTGAATTTATCTTTGATGTTGTTTGTCAAACAAATATTTTAAGAAATTTGTGAATGATGTATGAAAATAAAGTTAAATTAAATACAGTCTCCAATGCAATTTAACATGTCTGGTTGATAATAAATAACATTCGCTTTCCATAGGAACATTTCCAATACTTTTATTATACCCATGAAGCGCATAATAGTGCAATGAAATGTGTAAATCATACAAAATAGACAGTTCCTCTCTCTGATCAATAATACATACATTGAGTTTTGAAGTAGTATAGAGTATACCTACTACTTCAAAACTCAACAAATCGGGTGGCCTTGCGTTTGCTGGGCTGCTCAAGAAACGATCGTATCGTCACAGTCTCAATACGGACCACGTACTTAATTAGTAGGTCAAGCTCCCCTGTCGAGTACTCTCGGTTAGTTCTGATGCTTTTTCGAAACATTTGAGAATATATAGTCTCAAAACAACCACATATTTTACAAATCGAAACGATTGTTTTAAGTTTCCACTTTTATATTTTCATTGCAAGCTTCACATTCTAAGTCGGTAATATATATGTATATATAGTAGTATAAACAGGCTAACGATCAATCTCGCCAAACACAACGTCCAGGGTGCCAATTATGGCAACAACATCGGCCAACATGTGCTGCTTGCCAATTTTCTCAAGAGCTGCCAAATGAGCAAATCCTGGCGCTTTGATCTTGCAGCGGTATGGGCGGCTGGAACCATCAGATACCAAATAAACTCCAAACTCGCCCTTCGGTGCTTCGATAGCCGTATATGTCGCTCCAGCTGGTACTTGATACCCTTGGGTGAAGAGCTTAAAGTGGTGTATGAGCGCCTCCATGGAAGTCTTCATTTCTGCGCGGGATGGTGGAGTCACCTTTGCGTCGTCGGTCTTGATTTCGCCAGCCGGCATTTTGTTCAAGCACTGGTCGATTATGCGCAGGGACTGACGCATTTCCTCGATGCGGCACAAATAGCGGTCATAGCAATCGCCTTTAGTGCCAATTGGCACATCGAAGTCAACTAGATGGTATGCATCGTATGGCTGTTGCTTCCGCAAATCCCACTTGATTCCAGATCCTCGGAGCATAACGCCGCTGAAGCCGTAGTTGAGGGCTTCCTCGGCCGACACAATGCCAATGTCTTCGGTGCGCTGTACCCAGATCCGGTTCGTGCTGAGAACATCCTCAACCTCATCGAGTCGCTCGGCGAACTTCGACGCAAACTCATAAATGTCGTCCATGAGCCCCAGTGGCATGTCCTGCAATAAATTGATGTCGTTAGTTAGATCTCTTTCACACACACACTTTACATTCCGCCGAATGTTGAACGTTGTATTACTAGCGACACACCGCCGGGTCGAATATAAGCAGCGTGCATACGTGCTCCTGAAACGCGCTCATAGAATTCCATCATTTTCTCGCGTTCTTCGAATAGCCAGAAGAATGGAGTCAGTGCGCCAACGTCAAGAGCATGAGTGCCCACTGCCATGATGTGGTTAAGGATACGCGTTATTTCAGCGAACAGGGCTGCAAAATGCGAAATTCGGTTACTCGCTCTCCGCTTAGTTGTACTCTCTATGTATATTTAAGACTCGTCCGTTATGGCACCTACTTCGTATATATTTGGCGCGCAGAGGCACATCGATGTTGAGCAGCTTTTCCACGGCCAAGGAGTAGCACTGCTCGTTGCACATCATCGACACATAGTCCAGCCGATCAAAGTACGGCAGGGCCTGCGTGTAAGTCTTGTACTCGATTAGCTTCTCGGTACCACGATGCAGCAAGCCAATGTGCGGGTCGGCACGCATCACCGTCTGCAACAAAACATATTACACATTAGCACATTTGAAGCTGACAATCCGGAATAGGCCAATATTGAAACTAACCTCGCCATCGAGTTCAAGCACTAGTCGCAGGACGCCGTGCGCTGCAGGATGTTGAGGTCCAAAGTTGAGCGTTAGGTTACGCACTGATTTCTCAACTGGTACCACCTTACCTTTTATTTATATATTGTGGTGAATTGGACATAAGAATTAAATATTGACTTACTGTTCCATGGCGGCACCTTCCACAGCGAGGTGACTTCATCGGGATACATCACCGGACCGCTAAATTGCTTTATGAACTCAGGATCTGGGTACCATTTTGCAGCATTGCGATTCTGATTTGAGCTGGGCAAGAATACACACAAATATGTACGATATCATTGTTTTACCACCGGATTTATTGTGAAAAAATGATTATGTAAGCGTCGATACAGATTGATTTTTTACCTCAAGATGCTGTTACCGGCGGCTACAGTTACCGAGTGCGTCTTAAAAAGCTGCGCTCCTGCGCCGACCGAACGTCTAACAATATTGTTTAGCATTTCCGAGTCCAAAATAAGTTATTGGATTAGACTTTTTAACACAAACAGAGCTGTCAACCCAATGGTACAACCAGACAGCTGTTGCGTATGTCAAGTGTGCGGCACTGTGTGCGACGCTGTAATAGCTAATAGCTATCGATAGTTTCGCAGTTTCTTACTAGAAATTTATTACAGTTTAAAGGGTCTTCCGTAGTTCGATTCTGCCACGTCTTAGGCAAATCAAAATCTAACGACGGAATGACCCCAATACACTCAAATATGAGTTTGATTTTGTAAAACTAATAACGAATAGCATGTAAATAGCTTATTTTGCTTAAATAATCGAAATAATATATTTAAAAAACCGAAAAAATACCCTACTAAATTAAAAGTAGATCGAAATCAGCCATTGATTATCTGGTTAACCAGCCTTTTCCAAAACTTTCTTATGGTGGAGTGTCCACCCTGGCACTTTGTTTTTTATTTTTAATGCAACAGCTGATTGTGTATGAGCACTAGAAGTTGATAGAAAATCAAAATGATATCAAAAACAAGCTACAGAAGTCCCTATATATTTTATTTAACTAACACCTCTGCTAAAAGGTGAGTTTTTCGATGATCGGATTAGTCCCTAATCGTCCCTAATATATCAGCTCAGCAGCCGTGATGATAAAACAAATACTGGCATTTAAATCCGAAAATAGTATGTTGGTATTTTGATGAGCTAGAAAAGTATATGAGCTCGCTACCTTATACATACAAATTTCACACCTGCGACTCGTGACTTAAAAATACTCTTGTAACTAAAAAATACTCTGTAAAAAAATATTTTCATATACAGATACAGATACATTTATCAGATACTGTCACACTGTCAGTTTCGTATTATTTTTTTTACACCTAACACATAGCTCTTTAAATACTACATAATACTTATTTATATACGTATTTTAATAAATTACTGCGGAAATGCTGTGGATACGAATACGACATCGCGGCGCCTACCATTAACAAAATCAAATGGGAAAAATGTGATTCGCTGAAAAGTAAAATAAGATTTGAAAATGTATGCAAAGTGGCACTGTGCCTGTGTGCGTGTAAAGTGTCTACTATGTGCTTAAATTGAAGAGACTAATGCAAAACAAATTGGTTTATGTCTGAGTCATGAGTCATTAATTATCACGTATTCTATACCGTATCCTTCGCGTTCATTTCGAGTATTATTTGTAAATTGTTAATTTCACGTTTTTATTCATAGAAGTTTTCGTTTATTGTATCGGGTTTGTGTATGTATACAGAAAATCGTCGGGTTCAATGTTTATGTATTTGAGTCTGCTCTATGGAGAGAGAAAGAGTACGAGAAGATGAGCGAGAGCGGAATCAGTCTCGCTCTCTCTCTCTCTCTCTCCCTCCCTCGGATTTCAGTGCAGACCAACAACAATATTATTTGTCTTGCCAAAACAAGCCATAAAAGTCCTGAATTGAACAAAGAATGGCCCTGGGATTGCTTTTATAAATTTTTTTATGAACATACATATGAAAGGGGTTTCATAAGACTGCGAAACGTATGCATCTCATGAGACATCATGTGAACATATAGATGAATTCAGTGTACATCATGTGTATGTACTAAGGATCAGTAAGATACAGGAGAAAGGTGTGCGAATGCCGCGTGATTCCTTTTTGTATTATTACATAGATTAATACATATGGATGTATGTACATACATAAACTTATGGCCTGTATACATCTTGATATGTATTGTTACATAGGCAAATGCATGTATGTATGTATATACAGATATACTATTAGCCTGTATACATTTAAACATCGCCGGCATTCATAATATTATTACTAGTGAATTACAGAGAACAAAATTACCTTACCTGTTTTACCTCTACTGTTTAAGTCAAAAGACTAAAAGAATAATGGGAAATTCGAGATGATTTTTAAAGACGTATATTCCAATATATCAACAACATATTAAAGTTAAAAACAACCTCCATTTTATAAACGCAACATAAAACGAATTTTAATTTTCCAAACGCATGTACATATGTGTGTATATATTTTGTATGCGTCCAATATGTGCGCTTTCGCTACGCTTTATGCATTCAAATATTTAATGCAATGAAAAATATTTGTTGTTTATTAGTAAATTTATCGTGTGGCTTTATGCTTACACACAATTTGCAGAGCATCTGTTCAATTCCTGTTCATGTCAGTTGATAATTGTTTTATGCTACGTGTTTGTATAAATGCAGCAGATACAGGGTATCTCCTGGTTGAGCCCGCTCGGCAGAATCACATTTACATACGTACATACATATGTCCCCGTTTACCATTACGTTAGGATCATATTAATATTCCTAATAATCCCCACCGTTTGTCTGTCTGTCCGTCTGTTTTGAATATACATATATTGATTTACATGAAGAAACACTGTTGATAAGATATTTTTAAGACATACTCCCCAAAATGCCAAATTTGGTGGCCTTGTTCTAATGATTGAGTGCTGATTAATAAACTGGCCAAATTGCCATTCAAATAGGTATTAAAAACATCAAAAGCTCTGCTGGCTTGACGTGTACCTAATTTACTTGCAGAGACGGGCGAGATCCGCGTGTTGCCGGCGGACGCACCTTTAATTTGGTCAAAAGCAAGCAACAACAACAACATCAATTATTGGGTCAACCGGGTACGCAAGGAAACAGCTACGGCATTCAGTCATATCTACTGCTGGGACAAACAGGCAACAAAACAGGAGAAAACCGCCAGCAAGCAGGACGCTTAGAAGCGAAGTCCATTCTAGTTTAGTCCAGCATCGAGCTTGCCGGAGCTCGGGCAATAGGACAATAGATTGCGACAAGTAACTGAAATACTGAGACTACCGAACGAAATGACGCTGGGTCGGACTGTTAGTTTTCGATCGTTGTCAGCAAGCACATACCAGCAAGGACCTGTCCGCCAGATAAGGCCGAAGTCGAGACCCAAGCAAGCCACTCCCAAGAATCCTTTGCCGCACTTCCGCTGTATTAAGTGGCCACGACCAGTTAATGGTGAGAACGTTGATATTGATGGTGATGCTTACAAATGGACCGCCAAGTCCTTGATACTCAGGCAGCAACTGCAGCAACAGCAGCCGCGAGTGCCTGAGCCTGAGCCTATCAATATTAATATGATTAGCAATAGCAATAGCAATAACAATAACGATAACAATAACAATAGCAGAGATAGAGCCAACGCTAAAACATCTCCACCGACGATCATTAACAAATATATGCCAAACCATCGAATTCGAAACCGAAACCGAAAGCAAGCATCCAGCGCGCCTTTAATGCCAGCGATGCATCGAAAGTCCAAAAGTAAAAGCAAGAGCAAGGAATCAACACTGGCTTCTGGCTCTTGGACTGGAACTGGGAATAGGCTTATATTTAATGCCAATCCCACAACATTTTGTGCTGGCACACAACACATTAGGCATGTTACAAGCGCAACGCAGTCCAAGATCACATCCCCACAGCCCCGTCCGATGGCCACAACAGAACCTGCAAAAACGTCCAGAGTTATCGCAGCAGCAGCAGCAGAAAAACTTACTACGACCAGCTCGAGGATTAATAGAAGGAATAACAATAGCAAGAAGAGCAATTCGGTGCGATGCCAAATGTTGGTTCCGTTGCCTACTTTGGGTGCTACATCGTTCGTCACTCTTCTTACTATAATCTGCATAGAGACCGTGCTGCTGTCGACTATGTCTAGCTGTGCTAAGACATTCTACATGCATTGGAACACATCGAATAGCATGTAAGTACTTTTTGTCCTTGTATAAGTATACGAATAACAGTAGATTGATCGCTCGAAAATTACAACATTTGCAAACTATAGTTTCCAGGACTTACTAGGTCACAAATTAAAACCACCATTGAAACTAAGAGATTCTCATTTTCGAGCGTCCCCTGTTGAAAGAAAATCCAGACCCTTCCCGTTCCACGTTCCCATTAATTCTATAGGAACTGACCATGTGAAGACTACAAATTGTTCAAAGAGCTGATCAAGAATATTACTATATAAGTGATCGCTTTTTATTGAAAAATCATACGAGAGTCTCTTCAAAGGATACAATAATGTTGCACGTTATTTTACCGGTATTCATACATACATACATACATATGTATATTCTTAGTAGTGCAGAGTTGACTTGGACTTTCTCGTTCACTTTCTACCGAACGAACTTTAACTTGAGTCTCAAATTCGTTCAGTAGGTCAAATCTTTCAGTTGTTCATTTCCTACAATCGTTGAGTTGTTTAATTATTCTATTATTCGTTCTGCTCATTATTGAGCTTAAAATATATGATTAAATTCAATTCTATTAATTGAAGCTATCGAAATTTGATTATTCGATAATTGCATTTGCGAACGACTGAAAGGGATAGGAGTCACGAACGACTGAATGATTTGTTAGGAGCTAGTTCAGTCGCTCAGCTTAAAGTTGATTTCAATAAAACCTAGTCTGACGAGTCTATACAACTCTAGTGCAGAGTAGAAGTTCCCCAACGTCGACATAATGCAATGGATACGCATAACAACGCACCTTAGTAGCTCCAGGGCTCACAAAAGAAACGCGCACGCACATATGCATGTATGTATGTATGTACATTTGTACATACGCATGACACATGTACATTAATGTCCACCCTCAAAGCAGTCGCAACGCAACCAACAACGTTCATCCCGTTGGCACACCATGATGGGGACATGGACAGGGACATGGACAGAGACCGGGAAGTGCATAGAAGAATCGTTCAGCGTCTTTTTACATAAGCTGCGAGGTGAGTGCAGGCGGTTCGCTTGTTTCTCGTTCTCTATGTGACAAGGTGAAAGTGATATACATATGATATGTATATATATATATCTATATATATATACATATATGCATGTCATTTTTCTTTTCTACATTCGTTATATTCTTCTTTAGTGCAAACACGCTGACCAGTATAGGGAAATCACGGACCGTAAATAATAATTATTTTGATATGTTTAACAATAAATGCTCTAGTCGAAAATGCTCGAAAAGGACATACTAGGTAGGAGAACAAGTGAGCACGTTTCAATGTGGGAGATATGGTCCGTAGAATTTTGTAACAATCTGTAAATACAGTCACCTAAAGCTGTGTGAAATATGTACATACATAGATTGACTCTATCTATCTATGTGAGCCTGTGTACTGTGTTTGTTTTACCAACCGAATATATTTAGAATGTTGTTTTAAGAAAAGAAAACAGTTGGGCGTTGGTCAAAAACCAATTTAAAATCGTATTTGAAAGGGATAATTTGTATGCTGATTTAGCAAATTGTCTAAGCACCCCTCGTGCATATATGTGTGTATATATGTATAGCATAGAATAGTACGACTGTGTACCTGTAACCCTGTCGCACGCTCGCATTTATAAGATGGAGTGTGTCGCCAAAGCGAACATGTAAAATATGCGTGCTTCATCATTAGGGGGTGATTTTTGATTTACAAAACTCAACAATAAAATGGAAGGAAAAAACAAAGAACAACTTGAAAAGGCACAAGGAAACCAAGGAAACATGGAGGAAACAGAGGCAGACATACATAAGTGCGTGCGTCGTGTTAACCAGTACTTGATTGGTGAAGGGGTGTGGGGCGGTAGCGGGAAAGATTGAGAGAGAAAGGTGGAGGAGGAGGAGCCGAGCCTCATGTCCTAGGCCACAGACTGCCACTGAGCCTCTTTTGCAAGAATCGGCTTTTCCCCTGGCTGGCTGAGCCGAGCGCTTTGCACTTAGCATTCTGTTAACACACCACCAGCTCTAAGTCGAACATTTGGAGGATAAATAAATGACGTATTTTGTGCTCGCGGTTAGCAACTGAGCGCAAGCTTTACCTACATATGTATGTATATACCATATGTGTACAAAATAATAGTAGGAGGGTGTAGCGGGGAGAATAACTTGTTGACGTGTTCAGTCTTCTTCTCTGTTGCGAGATGTTTCGCTGGGGCGTAATGTCTCCTTTTTTGTATATTTAACAAGTGTTCTACTCGTGAGTGCTCTACTGGGAGATAGACTGTGTTGAGGAGGATATAAGGATGACATTTCAATTTAAAAATCGGGATATATATGATATATCAATATCAGGGTACACAAAAGTAAGAGTGATTTAGTTGAGAGTGCCAGGCCAGAAGATACCCTGTACCCTGCCCTGCATACATTCTTAGTTACTTAACTGTATATAGTATATTCAACAAATCAGACACTGCAAGCAGTGATTGCAAATTTGAATTTTGAATAATTTCGGTGTTTATTATCCTATTGTCGTGAAATTAGGTAGGACATAGGGATGTTGCTTCAATTTTGTAGTATACAACATTGCAAAAGAAAGTGTTTTTTAACATTTCGTGACTCTTATAACTTTTAAGTTATGGCCAAAATACGCTTGGTGTGATTTCGAGACTGATCGACAAATTTGAACAGGACGAGCTATCGATAAAAAATAATATAAATCTCATCTGACGGGGAATAGGACA
This sequence comes from Drosophila flavopinicola, assembly GCA_035042425.1. Classification (NCBI taxonomy): domain Eukaryota; kingdom Metazoa; phylum Arthropoda; class Insecta; order Diptera; family Drosophilidae; genus Drosophila; species Drosophila flavopinicola. The sequence goes on from JAWNLL010000235.1 coordinate 668,645, forward strand.
GCTTATACTCAAAATATACTCTAGGTTTTGTAGTCTCTGATATCGATGTGCTCATACAGACGGATGGAAGGACCGACGAACGGATAGAAGGACAGGACTAGACAGACTTGGCTGTTGATATAGTGGTCGGAGATGCTTACTTACAACTACATAATAACCATTTGGCCGATTTTGAATGGCTTTGCGCTGGTCACCAATTAGTCATTAAGCCAGGTTCAACCGCTTTATTTATATAGATGTATTAAAAATATATGTATATTTATGACTTTCTTGCAGATTTCGAATTGATAACACCGATCACATTATTGACGTGAATAAAGGCAATCTTGCATTTGAGTTCGACCAAGTGCACATAATATGTCCAGTTTATGAGCCAGGCGCATTTGAGAATGAAACAGAGAAGTATATAATATACAATGTGTCTAAAGTGGAGTACGAAACATGTCGCATAACAAACGCAGATCCGCGAGTAATAGCTATATGTGATAAGCCTCAAAAATTAATGTTTTTTACGATTACTTTCCGGCCATTTACACCGCAGCCAGGTGGTTTAGAGTTCCTACCTGGAAATGACTACTATTTCATTTGTAAGTTCCTCTTTGTTGTTTGCTGTTGTTTATGGTGTGGGTAAAGTGTGCATTATTAATTGTTCAAACTTTGTTTTTTCTCATCTTTTGTCCATAGCGACTTCATCGAAAGACGATTTGTACCGTCGCATTGGTGGTCGCTGTTCCACCAATAATATGAAAGTTGTATTCAAAGTGTGTTGTGCTGCTGAAGAGAAGAATAGGACAACGGAAACTTCGCTCGTGGGCAGTGGTGGCCCAGCTGAGAGTGGTGCTGGATCAATTGGCAATGGCGTAGACAATGCGGGGGTTAACGTAGATCTGAACCTAAATATGAATGCAAACCATGGACATGGCTACAATGGAGTGAATAATATTGGCCTAAATGGATTTATTGCCGGTGGAGCAGCAGCTGGCAGTGGCAGCGGCAGCGGCAGCAGCAACGGTGTCCAACTAAAGCCGATTAACGGAATGGGCACTTCGATCAACACAAACATTGATCAATTTAATCGGATACCAATACAACCGAACATAATAGGCAACAATATTGGTGCAGGCGGAGGTGGCTCTGGGACCGGAGGCATTATGTTGTCACCTGGCCATGGCAGCATCAATATGCTGCCCCCCGGCCGAGGGGGCGTGCACATGGCCTATCCAGGACATCATCACATACAGACGGGCATCCGCATTAACAATGTGCCAACGCAACCAAATAATCCGCACCACAAGGGCAATATCAATGTTAACAGTAATGGTAAGGATACATTAAAAAAGCAGGCAGAAGATGATCAGTACTACTTACAAGAAGTTGGCACCCGTTCGACCGGCAGCGGCGGTGCCATTCCCATCAACATTGGCAATGATATTCATTACCTGCCGCCAGTTGTTGACACAAACCACAGTAACATTGTACAGAGCACCATTAACTGGCCATTAACGGCTTGGGGCATTGGCTCGAGCGCGGACGCAAATACATCATCGAGCAGATTATTAACACCAACATCTACTAATACTAATACTAATACTAATACTAGTACTAATACCAATACAAATAGCAAGCAATTGTTCCATCCGAAACACACCAATGTCAAAATTATCACAACCTCAGACAGTCATAACAATACAAGTATTAGTAATTACACACCATCATCCCACATTCCGCCAGATCTTGGTAATGATAAGATGAAAAGTAAGTAGAACTTCAAGAAATGCAATGCATTTGCTATTACCCACTACCGTACCTGCGACAATTTCCCCCTATTCCCTCCCTTATGTTCTGATGCTGCGTTTATTATACTATATACGTTTTGATAAGATTATTGAATAGGCCAGTTTAAGAGGGCCACTTCTATTAATAGACCATTTTACTATTCATAAGGTGGACCCACAATAAATTCTTTGGTGCCACATACCTCTTTTTGGAAATATGTCTTATGCACCAAACAAACACTGAAGCTAATTTCGGCAAATAAAAAATAATCAAATTTCAAAATTTGTCAAAATTATAAGTGTCATCAATATAGTATTTTGAAACGCGGCAGCTTACAGATAGAAGCTATATTTATTTAATCCGCCAACATACCACACCACACCAAATGAAACACAATTAACGTAGCTCAAATGATATAATCAGATGATGTATGATGAGTTTAAATTTGTGTTAAACTAATACGCCCATCATAGCAAACAATATCGATGAACTTAATACCGTTAAATAAAGTAAAGTCCGCGCTGTGCCCACCCCGATCAATGCCAACCAACTTCCTACGTATGTAGGATCACTTTCTAGCCAATATGCATTAAATATAAGGATTTTAATTGGCATTAATTTCGCTATTAAAGTGCCAACTAAAATCGAATTGAGATTATCTGCCGACTTACTCGTTTTACAATTACAGATGACCACAACAATTATGACAAACATCCAAATGAGGTAGTTAAAAACGAAGAGCTTACCTACAACAGTGGATCAGGACGAGCATCTAGAAGTCACATTGACGCGTATACCTGGATCTGGTCTTGGTTACCAGGTGGAGTCTCCAACATCAGTTTATCCGCTATGCGTGCCAATGGTATTAATTCAACGGTGTTTGTGGCCATCATAGTGGTAATCGCATTTCATTACCTATTTGGAACACGCGCCGAGACTTTACCAAGTTGGCCGGAGACACTTGGAATTTTCCGGTGAATTATGGCTGCCTCGCTGTAGATGCAAGATAATTTTGAAAGCCATAACATCACACAAGTCCCATTGGTAGCACTATGTATACATAGATAATAATTTCGAAACCGATGACGTACGTGGGAGATTAATTTATGTATTTCCAATAGGATCGATTCAAATCGAGCCAAATCGAAACAAGAGAGATTAGTAGAAAAGAAGGAGAAAGGTGAAATAGAATAAATAAGTAAACAAATGAAAATTTCAAGCGCATTAAAACATAGTTTATAGCGATATAGACTTAACTTTTATCACTTAAGTCAATAAGAAGGGTAGCACGCCGATGTACGAGAACCGATTCAAGAGAGGATTAAGTTTAATTTTCCCAGACTATGCCTATGGCTCTGGTCCCGTTGCAGTTAGTCAAAGTATCCCCCACATACAATCAATAGAACTTTGCCAGTCTCTGCAACGCCTTTGAAAGTTATGGAAGCAAGCTTTCTATTGTACACCATTTTATTATCAGTCTAAGATATGCAAATGAAATCACGAAATTCTTTTACTTTTATTTTATAATCTTTGTGTTTGCTTATTTAATGAGTATTCAATTAAAACATACATGCGACTGAGTTTATGCAACAAACTTCGTTAATGTTATACAAATGGTGTGCTGTTAAATGATTGTTGGGTTTTAAGCACAACTAATTCGTATACATTAATTTTTTTTGTTTCTTTATTTCCCTTCATGAATGCCGCATTGCCAAAAAAAATATTTTTATTTAAATTGTTTAATTCAAAAGCAGTAATATTGTTAACGTTCCTGTTTGTGCATAAATTTTTGACTAACTTTGATTATATCATTTTGCAAAATGGACTTAGAATAATATCAGTATGTATACTTAGTCATCCTCATATCCTCACCGTCACCATCTCACAAGTTCAATATCTGTAACTCAAAGGCATTCTCACATTAAACATATACTTCTCGTACAGCTGCCTTGTACGACGACAGTTTTGACTGAAATTTAAAAATATGTATTAGCGTACGTTCATATAGAACGCGTGTAGGAAATTAGAAACTAAGTGGCTCCAAAGGCAGAATCGATAATGTAAACGTAAACGTGCATGTACCCGAAAGTAAATGTTAAATCAAACCTATGTATGAATGTTTCTTATGCATTAACTTTTACACTTACAATTACAATTATATTCGTATTAAGTATTTCGAATATGGGAAAGGTGAAATTCAAAGAACTCAACTGTAAGTTTTACGTTCTTTTGCTTTTTGTTTTTGTTTTGATGGCTTATAGTTTTTTTTTTAATTTTGTAAATGAACCAAGCAGTATATATAGTAGAAGTTACATGAAAAATGATCCTAAAACATGCATTCAAATGAATGGTATGAGTATAAGAGGACACAACAAAGCTTAGGTGAAACGTTATAATGATTGTATATTTAATAAAATAAATGTGTAAATCATGTATTGATGCAGCATTTGCTCCATTCATACATCAAAGAAACTGACAAAATATTTACATACCATTTAAGCAAGTATTCTTATACATACATTCGTAAAAAATTTGCACATTTGAAGATAGAGAGGCCTATCGCTTAGGTGTATAATTTACAAACCCAGTTCTGATTATGATGTATCATCAGTTAAAATGAGTTCACTGTCACACATTCTGTATAAACTAACTGTGAACCATTCTGAAATAATATTCTTTTTGATTTAGGCAAGGTACTTAAACATCAAACAACGATGAAAACAAACTTACATAAACACACCCACATACACACATACATACATAAATAGGTCACCATCTTCAGCACTTAATTACTAAACGCTCTTAGCTCGTTAGTGGAGCGTAACACTATTCCCCTTGTATCTCCTGGCACTCGATCCCTGTACTGACACGCAATAGCAAACGCTCATTTAAACAAATCGAACAACTTACGACTAAACCGAATTTATATCATGCGACGACCTCGCCCAGACAGTAGTAAAATCGGGCAGCACCGGAAACCCAGAACCGAATCCAGTTTGAAATGATTTATATAATGCTTTCCAAAGCTTACTCACTCTCACTTAAGAAATCATTCATACTTGTAGGGACTATTGGATCTTTTCACATGCAGATTGAGATGATTAGGATTACGCTTACGATTCAATACAATACAATACAATACAATACAATACAATACAACTCAATACAATACATACAAACAATCATATACATACATACATACATACATACATACATACTCAAACTTATCTTTAATAGTGTTTTACTAAGCAACAAAAACAGTTCAGGCAACTCCTCGATTGCCATTTTAAAATGAAAAGGAGTTGACGACGGATTGTATATTTGACCGCTCGACAATTAAATACATGCCTAAAAAGTGTAACATATTTTTAGTTGGATTTCACTTAAATTCGGCCAGTGAGATTACCTTTGTTCTTTCGAAATTATTTCAGAATTATCACATACAACATTGTTCATACATAAATTGTCCACATGTAGCTATAGCCAGATTCCGCTAGCTAAATGGTACCATTAATTCCCCTGGAGAATATTATATGTATAATTACTAACAATACACTTTGTAATACTTATATGGGAATGCACATCGTTCAATATATATCGAATGACGAATATGATATGCAGTAAGGTTTGACTATAATCCGGAAAATGATTTCCCGTTCATGCTTTGAAATTCGGTGCAGTTTTTATGATGGCCTAATTTGCTTTGCCATTCAAATATGTACATACATATGTAACTCATAAGCCACACATACACATCCTGCTTAAGCAATGTCTAATTTTCATGCACATGTGCCTCTTTTTTTGTAGTGGAAATTTGTACGTAAAGAAATACGTTTATTTATACACAACTCATACAAAATTTTCAGTTTAGCCCGAAAAGTTAAAATATCGAATTATATTTAGTTCTGTATGACATTGGGGACTGGTGCCGTGTAATGAGAACCGCCCTTTCATATTATAACTGACCCTTATAGATACATATGTACATATGTATACCTTAATTATCCGTGATCCGTATCTAGAACATAACACCAATACGCAAACACAGACATACTAAAACATAGACACAGACACACACACACACACACACACACACACTCGTGACGCATACGATCAATGATAAATGATAATTCAAATAATTGAATTCATATACATACATACATACATACATATGTAAGCATGTATGTATTTATAAACGAAAAGGTATAAATGTAGGCAAGGGGTAGAGAAGGACTAAATTGTAGTTTTTAACTGTAGCACAGCAAATTTATATCTACTTATACCATTTAAGGGGTAACATAAGCAAATGCATTAAGAAAACACGAAACTGCATATGTATGTATGAACACGAAACACGAACGAAAGCAAGAAAGCTAGAGTGGAGAAATGAACAATGTATCAATGCAAATAAAAACAAATTTGAATTTACAACTTGAGTGCTAAATGACATGTGTCTACCTTAATGGGTGCACATTGATATTGGGAACAAATATTGTAAAAAAACGTGCGGAAAATGTATCTTTAAACAAAATGTAAGTAGAGAGTGCCTGACTAGCAAATATAGTGCACGCAAGCTCATTTTCACAGTAGTCTTTGACTCGTATGATGTAATCTCACGCAAGACAGGTATTGGTAAAAATCGTTTCAATTAAAGGTGTTGATATCACCACCACCCGGTTGAACATGAATCAAAGTTGTTAAATGCTATGATGGTTCCGATTTAGACATCTGGATTCGCATTTGTCCACTCGCATACTATTATCTTCTAACATATGTATATATAAACAAGTAAAAGTACTCTAGTCGGGAGTACCCGGGATACCCTGAACCCAGTCCTAACATGCACTCATACTTACTTATTAGTGTATTACAAGCGCATATACTGCAAGCAGTTCCAGCAGTTTGAACAATCTTGCCCATTTACTGAGCTCCAAACTATGAAAAGTTAATTCTTCAACAACTCCTGAGATTATTGTCCGATCATATTCAAATTTGTTGGGCATCAAATTGGCAATAAAATGTGTGATTACCTCTTATAAATTTTAAATTATGGCTCGAATCTAAATTTATCGACACCTTTTGAAGGGGACGAGTTATCGAGAAAATGAAATAAACTTGATATGACAAATTACTACGAGAACTTACATTCCACATATGAAATCTCTAGCTCGTATAGACGGACATGGTTAGATCGACTCGGCTGTTGGTCGGATGTGGTTTCTTGTGACTGCTACATTTTGCACAGCGTCGTTATACCTTTTTACCGTCCTCTTCTTTGGAAGAGGATGGCGCAAAATCTCCTGATCCAATAAATATTTTAAAACGTAATATATATGTGATGTAAGTTACTAGTTATTCGAATAAATGGTTCCAAATTAGTCTGACAAACTGTCCACTTTTTGAAGAGTAATTGACAGGAAAACTCGATCACTTGGCTTTCGTTGTTAGATCTTTCTTATCTATGTGCTCAATTATTATCTTATAAGACTCGCATTGCAAGGAGAAAATATTATTTGCAATGCCCTCTAAGCGAAACTCGAACATCGGATAGTCGGCAAATCAATCAGAAAGTAGCGGGTGACGGAGCGAAAAATTGGCACAGGTATAAAAATGAGAGTCAACATAACGAATCTCATGCAAAATCTGTTTGTAATACAGCTAAAAGTAAATATACGGCACCTATCTTCTTGATACAGCTATTGTATTGAGTTAGCTAAGCCAATTTCACTGTAAATATAAAACAATTTTCAGATTGACGATCAATAAGTACATTGTTTGTTAAATGCTTAAAACTATCTGCCAGTGCATAAAGAGCTATTATCATAATCGACGCGCAGGTCAAGCTTTTTTCAGAATTTAGATTTGCTTGTTGATTTAAATAGGTGTTGAAGCATCTGTTTCTTACCCACCCTTAAATTCAATTGAGCAACCCCAAAACATTCAAACGGTAAAATGTGAACTAGTTCTGGTTCCAAGTACATTGTTTTCATAATTTTGGCATCCCTAAAAGAAAAGAGGGCAAACGTCAACTTTCGTTTGGTCACAGCATCCAGACAGAAAGTTTTACCAACCCTCTGCCTTTGCATTTGTTAGCTTTTTGTGGAGTCTGTTAAAAATAACAGAAGCAAGAAATTTAAGACAAATCAGAGTTAAATAATAAATAAATAGTGAAACCAATCAATAGCTCTAATCGTAACAATACCTTAACCTTGTGGACACCATCACCACATACGTGTAAGGTAATAATTACCTTAACTGATAAGGGCGGACGTCTACCACAGATGTGAAATCAAGTACTTTCACAACTATAGGGATAGGTTTGCCTTGAGAGTTGCAGGAAAAAGTGCATTCGGCAGTGAAGCTGCTTGTGAGTCCTGCAAGGTCATGTGTATTAAACATCACACAACCGCCGATTTACCAAAAATCTGCTCAAGGTCCACTTCCTGAAGTGCGTAAATATTTATTTTAAGGCTTAATTCTGTTTGCGTTGTCTTTGGCGAGCACGGTATACCAATAAATTATTTATTTATTATGCTTTTATTTACGACGTTTTCGTTTAGCAACTACCCATTTTGAATAAAAAAGTATTAATTATTGAAGTTACTTAAAAGTTCATCAAAAAAAGTTATTTTCTGTAAAACTATAAAAGGAAGGGATTAGTAGCGACAACGCAAGCATACCTTAAAATAAAAGCATTTAAGTCGAGATCTCAACTTGATCATTCTCCGATTTATTTATTTATTTTTTAACGAGTTCACCCTTTATATTTATATTTATTGGTGGGCTGAATATATGTGTGTGTACTGTAAGCAACGGCAACAGTGCACAGCGAATTAAGGAAGAATCATGTCATGGGAGAGTATCGCATCAAAGGACCTGCTTAGGTAGGTCATTATGGAGAGCTTAATCTACAATTATGCATATATGCATAATGTGTTATTTTTAGCATCCCGCCAAGTCAAAATTTATCAGTAACACATTTACTGGCGTCGCCCGACGGATCGCGATACTTGCTGGATAATTCCAATGGTCTGTTAGGTAAAATATGTATGCCAAACAAGCCCGACAAATGTTTATTTATTTACAGACCTGTGCCAAGTAGACGAGAATTATTCAAGAATTGCCGGATATGGCTCGAGCCCTGATGGTGATATAGGATCGCGATCACTGTGGGTACGAAACGGTCTCGCTCGTTCCGGTCAGGTCAATACTGTAATCAGTTGCTTTTGGGCATGTCAACGAAGCCTACGTCAGTACATTGCAAAAAAAAAAGTAAGTGCATCTACTTATTTTCTAAGTGCTTTCTATGGATGCCAATGTAATTATGAGCCGTGATAGATTCAATTAATGTTATCCAACAGCAATAAGTGTAATTTATCAATAATTATAATTACACACGGACTGCAAATAAGATGTGGAAGTGTAGTAAAACAAATTTGTAAAGCTAAGTAAGGCAAAAAAACTTAGATAATATATAAAGCAAACTTTCAATATAGAAGATTTTGATTTTCATTATAATTTTGCCAATTACTTTTCAAAATACCCATTGTATTTGCATGCGTATTAAATCCGAGTCCACAAGATCGATGTGGACTCGTAATTGGGATCATGCTACCTACATTTATTATTTGATCTCGATTCACCTCCTCTGTTGGCAGATCGAACGCGGCTTGCGACTTTACGAGCAGCACAATCAAACTGCGGCTGTTCGAACATGGCGGAGTGCCTTGAAAGGCACCTGTCGGCGGGAGGACTGCTTCCAGCTGCTGGGCTATCTGTACCAGGCACACATGGACTGGGGAAAGTACCGAGACGCCATTGACTTTGGCCACCAGCAGCTGGGCATATCCGAGGAGCTCGACTCGCCAAACATGCGCGCGGAGACCTACTTGAACCTCAGCCGAGCGCATGCCAGTCTGGGTGGCCTGGAGCGGGCTCTTGCCTATGCACGGCATTCGCTATACAATGAGTCTGGCACTAAGTGCCGCAGTGGCTTGGTTCACTTGACTGTGGCGCGGGTGTACCTGGAAATGGGTGGGTTTTCCAGGGCTTTGGAGGGCTTGCAGGGAGCGCACAAAATAGCTACAGCGATTGGCGACCCCTCGTTGGAGCTACAGGTTTATGTGGCACTCTCCGAACTTTTTGGTCGCCTGCAGGACAACGATAAGAGTGCAACGTATGCATCCAAGGCGTACGATCTGTCCCGGTCGCTTCAACTGGGCGACCTCAACTCGTGCCATCACAGGGCGGCATTATTACGAATGGCAGCTTCATTGCGAAAGCAGGGCGACCTTGGGGATGCTCACGACTATTGCATGGTATGTGTATTTATTGTACTCTGTCTGTACTCGGATACCTAAGGTGAACGAGTATATTGGTTATCAGAGTATTGCGCAGTCGGTTACGTCCGACTGCAGTGTTCGTGTGTTTTTATTGAAGAGAAACAGGGTCCTTCAACCCTTTGACAAATCATTTTTCTGACTATAATCGCTGACTCCAAATCAAAGTGGTGTCAATTGGATAATAAAATTACAGCAACAAAATACCAAGAAAAATAATTAGTAAAAAATAATAATAATAACAAGCGATCGGTTTGCAGCCCTGCTCAGATCCTTCTTAATCTTCTTTGGGAGTTGGTTGCTGGCGGACACCCCGATATATCTTCTTGGACCAGTGAACGGCCTTGCGTTAGTGATCTGTCTATCTGAAAATTACTGTCTTCACATTGAGATCCTTGTGTAGCGCTCTATTTCTATGTTTACAATTCTTTCTTTTTTCTTTTAGGAAGCAACTAGGCTCTCACTTATTTCCGGAGATCAGGCCACATACACACGCAGCATCCGTGTCATGGGGGACATTTACCGCAAGAAGATGGACATTGATGTATGTATTTATTTCGGTTCTAAGATCGTAAAAATTTCCTGCTGTACATAGGTACATGTTTATATTTATGCATATAAATAGTTTTCTAAGAACGTCTTTATTTTATGATTAAATGACTAACAAGTAAGAGTGCGCTAGTCGGGAGTGCCCGACTAGGAGATACCCTGAACCCAGTCCTTACATTCATTCATACTTACTTATCAGTGTACATGCATACAAATACATACATGTGACAAGCAGTGCAAGCGGCTTAAGCAGTTAGCTTGCTTTTTCACTGAGCCCCTCACAATGGAAAGTTAAATCTTAAACAGCTTCTGTGTTTATTGTCCGATCCTATTGAAATTTGTTGGGCATGCAATTGGCAAAAAAATGTGTGCCCACACCAAATTTCAAGGTCATACCTTTAAAAATGCGTATATATCGATAACTTTTGAACGGCATGAGTTATCGATAAAATTAAATAAACTTGATCTGTCCCGGTACTACGAGAACTTTTATTCCAAATATGAAGCCTCTCAGACAGACAGACGGACAGACAAACGGACATGGAATATATATACCTTATATGGTCGTAGATGCTTCATTATGCCTGTTTTATAGTTTTGCACAACTTTATTATATTATTTTTTATACGTACAAATCGGATCATAGCAACTGATTTTTAACTATTGAACCGTTGAGTGGCCCACTAACATAAGTGATCTTTCTTTCAACTAATCGAAACGTGTTGTTTTTCAAATCCAGAGAGCATTTCGTCAGTACGAGCAGGCCATGGGAACGTCAGCAACTTTAGGCGATCGCATGGCTCAGATGGAAGCGATGGATGGCGCAGCCCGATGTCTTGAGACTTTGCGCCTGCAAAATAAGATCTGCAACTGCAGGCCTTTAGAGTTTAATACGCGACTATTGGAGGTTGCCAGCTCAATTGGGGCGAAGGTGCTGCAGAGTTTTCAAGTCACTGGGAAAATGATTGCTAATGAACTCGTTTCATATATTGTAGCTCCTGGTTCGAAAAATTCGAAGTCGCTTAGCTCTCATATATCGGGCATTGGGCGACGAGGACCAGTGCAACACACATCTCCGGTTAGCCGATCAGACTGACGCCGCCCTGGGCTTAAATTGTGGCGCGTGTGGAGAGGTCTTCGGTCTGCAGCCTGCCAGCCTAGAAGCACTGCCATGTGCGCACATACTCCATGCCAGGTAATTATATGTTGACCATGTCGACTTTAGCACGCGGCTTTGCGCCCGACTTTTGAATTGATTTGTCGATCGTCCGATGTTGCACGTTCGCTTAAAATACATCTTACAAGCGCGTCTTTATGCGTATGTAAGAGCGAAGCTGTCACTTTTTATACTCTTTTTGAAAAAAATAGTATGTTCATTTTCTCATGAAAGAGTATGAGATCTTCGACACGCTTAAGATAATCATTCCCACTTGTTTAAATTCAAGTAATCATGTAAACATGCATATATACAAATATTCCATACAAATATACTCCTTTGAACTAATAAATATTGTAAAAAATGTTTCAGATGTGCTCATGAAATTTTCCGTCGTCGGGATAAAAATATATCTACCCGCTCTTGTCCTGCATGCAATAAATTGCTGAGCTCTCGCCTTCATCTCTGTGGGAACGAAAGTAGCGCTGAAAATGAGAACTTCGATGGAGACAGTGTCACGACCGTCACGCTCAACGCCAATGGACTGGCCGTTGATGGATTTATATCACTAAACACCGAATCTCTTTTGCCCCTTCCAGCTCCTCTTCCACCTCGATCTGCCAACGATTCGACAGTGTTTTGCAAAAGCTTGAAGGATAAGTCTATGCCTAGTATCGACAGCACTGCGTTGCTACTGACAGCCAATGCCTCTCCACAGCCTGTTTACCGCAGCAACTTGTCGCTGGCTTCGCTAAGTATGCGGGCTTCTAGCCTTACTATTGACAGCGGGCGGAACGCGACATCGTCTGTCTAAGTTACGCACTGTCAGGTTACGAACTGTTTGTTCGTTGGGTACTCCCTAGCTTAACAAAACTCAACCAAAAGAAACAAGCTGCTTACTATATTCCCTGTACCTATTACAAATTGGTAAGTGCTCTGCAAATGTATGTAATAGACGAAAAGATTTACCGCTGATTGCATCCGCTGATCTATATATTCTTGAGCAACGCGACGACCAGAATCGACTTAGCGATGTCCATGATATGCATATATTTATATATGCTTCAATGCAATTTCTAAAATAATAATAAAAGTTAAACGAAAATTGAGTAAAAACCTAACTAAATTATATTTGATCCCATCGACACAAATAGATAGTCGAAAAAGAATAGAGCAACTCTTCCGATCAAGAAATAAGAATAATAGGTCGCTTTAACTCATTAATTAGTTTATTATAAATTACTAAAATGGGTATGCGAATTGTGATGTTATTAAATCAATAGGTAGATACATTTGCGTGTGTATAATAAAACTTAATTATCTGTAAAAATATTCGATTATTTAAAAAAAAAAGATGCAGCAACGTTCGCTGTGAATTCATATCTTACAGCTTCTAGAATGTTGAAGAACGCCCTGCACTTTCTTTTCCACTTACATACACATTCACATGGAAAAACACGCGCTTCAAGCTTCGCTTATCGGGTAGCCGCAGCCCAGCTGCATTCCTTTGCTCCATTTTAATGGGTACAGGGTAGAAAAAGTGACTACAGTACCTAAAGTATAGTGACATATAAGATGTTAAAGTTTCTAGGGTGTAACGTACTACGTGTTACTCAAACTTCTACGATATATTTACCATTCGTTACACTGAACTATAATACAAGGGTATACAAGAAAGTTTATATACCCGAGTACCCGCATTAGATACATAATTATTCTATATTCAATATAATTCAAATCAGTCGAAATATTTAATGAAAATAAATAAAAACCTTAGTTTAAATGTTATTGTTGATACACTTTAAGAAAATATATATATGTATGGACACATGTCCGGTATATGTACTTGGTACACCTGAATTTCAAAAGTCATAAGGATTTATTCAATTCCAGATTTTAACTATTCTTATCTATGAAGCACAAAAGTAATTAGGCACCCCTAACATTTAAGTGTTTATTATGTACAGATTGTCATATATGATAACTGTAAGACAAAGTCAATCACTGATCAAATCAATTGTATTTGCTGTAAAATAGTTGTTAATAAAATGCCGTTGGAAATCTCAGTCTTCTGATTATTATTTGAATATATATATGTTGATTGGAGACACATATTTGTAAAAGAAACAATTTTTATTGGCCTTCTCGTGAAGACTGACTTCGTTCAATGTTTGGTGGGAACGTGCAAATTAAAAAAATAATAAAATGGTTTCGCTAACATTTTTAGAAGAATCGTCCGTTCTTTCGACATTTCACACATATAATTTCGATATGATTACCAAAATAAACTATTCAAATCATTAATTTTTTTTAGGTACAATCTCACAACGTAACAAGTACTAAGAGTACTCTAGTCGTGAGTGCCCGATTAGGAGATACCCTGAACCAGCTCTTACATCAATACCAGCTCTTACATTAATTTAGCTTACCTATCACATATATACAAACATTGATATATTGCAGGCAGTTTAAGCAGTTAGCTTGCTTCTTCAATCAAGCTGTTGGTATGATTTTTTACTGAGCCCCACAGTAAACCACTTCAGTGTTTATTGCCCGATTTTATTGAAATTTTTTGGGCATACAATTGGCAATAAAATGTGTGACCAAAACAATTTGCAAGGTCATACCTTCAAAAATGCGTTTTTTTTTCTTTTGGGGGATTGGGAGGTGGTATCCAAAAAGTGAAATATTTGTTACATGTGTATGCTATTCGAGACTATACATGTAAGATTTGGGTCCTCTAGCTCTTATAACTTTTAAGTTATGGCCCAAAAGCACGAAATTTATTGATAACTTTTGAACGGGTCGAGCTATGGATAAAATTAAACAAACTTGAATAGTCCCGGGCCTACGAGAACTTATATTCCAAATATGAAGTCTCTAGCTCTTGTAGTCTCTGATATCCGCGTGTTCATACAGACAGACGCACAGACAGACGGACAGTCAGACAGGCTAGATCGACTCGGCTGCTGATACTGATCAAGAATACATATATGGTCGGAGATGCATCCTTATGCCTGTTACATACTTTTGCACAAGACTATTATACCCTTTTTTTTAATGTGTTTTAATGTGCGATGATAAACTCGTTTAAGGAGCAATCTGTTGAAAACTAACATGAACTTGGCTTTATTTGTCAAATACACCTGTTCTTTCAAAATATTTAAGAGCATGTCTTCGCTATTTATGACTCAATCGCTTTGAAATTTTAATTTAAGAAATAAGGATATTTCTGTGGTACAAGGTATTTGAAGGCGATATCTCAAAAAACATGGGAAATATAGCCAAACACAATTCGATCCCGCCGGATCCGACAGATTTTCAGAACCTTTGAAACAGGTGTTAAAGATAGAAATTTATTGAACCCTGATCGAAAATTCAATAGCAGGGAGGTCAGCATCAATCTAAGTTCAAAATTTGGTGACTAGTTTTAAAATTGTGGACATTATACACGTGCTATCGATTGTGATTTCAGGTATATCGATTTAAGCGACTATGATGACGGGAGTAGGTGTGGAAGGGAAATTTCCCAGTAATATATTTCAAATATGGTGACTCTAGCTACGACTGTAAGAAGCATTTCCAATTATTTTGGGAGGGGTGCTGGTGGGCGTTTTAGAGAGGGTGGCCGGAAAAGTTATGTTCATCCGGACAAACAGACATAGCACAAACCCAATATACTATCAAACACTTCGGTATCAGAATATATTAATGATAAAATGTATACTTGACCTGTAGTGCGAGCTGTAGCTTTGGTGTGCTGCGTGTGAATTTGCTTCGTTAGGTGGTTTAATATGCAGCTTCCGTACGCATCGTAGAGGACATTGAAATCATTCACGACTGTTTGTCTATACTTATTAAACTAATCTTAGTAGGGAATATCACTAATAATTCCCGCTTTCCGGCCGATAAATTGTGGCGGATAGTCGATATATTCATTTTCTTGAATTTTGTGTTGTCCAACACTTAAAATTAACTAACACATGCACATTGATACAATAAATATACAATGAAAACATCAAGCTCGTCAATGATGGCTGAAAAATATACTTCAGATCTGTTAGGCGTCGTTATAGCTCAAATAGCTCAAACAATTGGGTATAGCAGCACTCAGAGTGCGCCCTTGGAATTACTGGAAGATATTTTGCAACGCTTTATCCAAGAACTCGCCCGCGATCTCCATAGTCAGGCCGAGCACGGTAAATATACATATGTACATACTACTATATATTTACATACATACATAAATATCTACGTTTTTTATTGTATACCCATCGTTTATTTGATACTCTGTGCCCAATGTTGTTTTCATCTACCATCTGTGTGTTATTACAAGCTCTAAACTTCCACAACTGTATTATCAGTTTTTAGCCACACTCAGTCACGCCCCGCCAAGTCACGAAAATATGCATATCGCTTGGTTTTGGACACAAATTCATTTAAAACCCACCTGCCTACGCCACTAGTATATAGATTTAATTAGATAACTATATATATTTTTATTGATGATAGCAAACCGCATTGAGCTCAATCTGAAGGATGCACTTTTGAGTCTACGAAATCTAAACATTAACGTGAGCGAATTACTCGACTATATTGGAAATGTTGAGCCCATTCCATTCGTCCGAGAAGTGCCAGCGTACCCAGTCAAAAGAAACTCAAATTTGAATTTTCTGAAACCCGGCAGTGCGGAGACTTTGAGCAGACCAGTGCACATATTCGAATACTTGCCGGCAATGCTTCCCACAGAACCAACTACAGTATCCTCTGTCAAATCTGACCACGAACATGTTCAACTATCTACGCTGGACACCAGCCATAAAGCTGCAGCCAAGTTATTGCAGGAAGTGAAAGCTGACTTTTCAGCTATTGGCATGCCCAAATGGTGTAGCCAGAATGACTCACCAATGCCGTTAAGTTCTTCATCCAGGGACAACATGGATCACGATGGTCATACGATACGAGAAATCAGTAGCGTAGTAATGACAACTGGAGGTTTTATTTCGCCGGCAATAGAGGGAAAACTGCCTGAAACATTCGTGCCCGATATTATTGGTAAGAATTGCTTAACGTTCACCAATTGTCTTTAAAATCTCTGTCGATTAAAATATATGTAAATACTTAATGTATTCATGTATGTCATATGGCCATAATCTAAGACTACGCTCCCACAAAACATACAAATTTTGGTTGCTTGGGAGTCAGTTGCTTTATTGTGTATTCCAGAACCGAGACAAGCGTCTACATATATTTCTAATGCCACTATCATAGCAGGATTTCCTGATTAAGTTATTTACAAGTCAATAGACTGAAATCAGTCCATAAATGCCATTATAGTTATTTATCTATATACCTACATATCCAAAAACTGACTCACACATTCTGAAAACTGGGAGCTTTGGTCAATTGCTGTGCTAATTCTTCTGTCTTACGTGTATATTGTGCGATTGACATGAAATTGAATGGGCATAAAAATGGCAAAAAGATGTTTGAATAAACCGAATTACAAGATGTTTGTGTTTTGTGTTACGAAATAGGTGTTTTCCAATTTTTGTATGATAGGAGGATATATTCAAAGTTTCAAGTTTTGGCCAAAAACAGCTTCTCTGAAATAAAAACTGATCGATCACTTTTGAACGGGTAAGGTAATCAATAAAATTAATTAAACTTTATCTGACCCGGAAATATGAATCCGTACAGACGGACGTTTATGGCTAATTCGACTCGGTTGTTGATACCGATGAAGAATATATATACTTTATGAATTCGGAGGTTCTTCCTTATGCCTGTGTCATATTTATTTATATACTTCATTTACCCATTTTACCCAATTTTAATCTATAATTTTATTGTAATTTTAATTGCGTGATTCATAATCTTGCACTCTTGTGAATATTGATGTATATAGACAAATTTAAAGGACTGGATGCACCACCCGTGTCGCCTGCGCCAAAAACACCGGAAGCGCAAAAAAATGTTTCTAATGAAGTCGTCCCCGTATCAATTACAAAGAAAATGGATGCCTCCGAGAACACGGTACGCTTTGTTCAGCAAGCCTCTCCATGCCATCAGCCATCAAATGACCGGAATGAGTTCGACTCTGTTATGGTAGCTAGTACTACATCCGTTCCAGCACTGCCGAATACCAAGACAGCAAAGAAGAGCAAAAAGAAAAAGCTACTTGCTGTTCGGTCGAGTGATCAATCAGGAGATTTTACTGTTAATAAAGCGCAGGAGAAAGCACAGAGAAAAGCTTTAAAAATATATCAAAAGCTATCCAAAAATCAAGTTGAAGACGGCAACAAAGTAATGATTCCATTACAAAAATCCATAAAAAGTATAAATCGTGGCATGTTGTCGGCTTTGCCGGACGGGTCAGCGGAGCGGATACATCTAGAAAAACTGATCAAAAAACAATCGAAGCAGCGGCAAAAACACCTAAGGAGCCAAAAACAGCAAAGGCAACTTCAATCGGCGTCCAAGTTGTCCGGAGTTGCACTTAATTCAATCGCAATGGTTCCTGTGTCGAGTACAGATCCTGAGACTCATTTAGCGCCATTAGCACAACCCTTGGTAGCCAATATTGCAGATAATGCTCTCGGTTTTGTCGGTACATATCTTGGGTCAAGTCTTGTTGAAAAAAAAGATTCATTTGCACCAGATTTAGTTATATCGTCAAAAGATATTTCGAATACCGTTGCGGATGCAAATGTGGTTATTGACGAAATCAAACTGTTCAGCGAACCAGACCGAAACAAATTAAATATTTTTAAGAAAATATCAAAACAGAAGGTACCCAAAGCATTATCACCAAATACATTAAATATTGGAAAACATCTATTCGAAAGTGCAAGCACCGGCTCGCCATTGATTACTCTTCCAACTGGAACAACTATAACACCAGCTCCGGCCTTGAGTGCCACTGAAAATATAAATATGCCACCTCACAATCTCAACATGTCAATGAGTAATATGCCATCGTACGATTCGTTTGGAGACTTATCAGCTCCTCCAACAATAAGCAATCTCATGGCCATCGATGTGAATAAGCCGAAAAAACGCGGTCGTAAGCCTGGAGGCAAAAATCAAGCCATGTCTCACTCATCAGCTAGCAACACCAATCAACCAGTATCTATTCAATCGCCAAGCAAAGCCAAACCCACGAAATTGAATGCAATGTTTTCATATGCATCGGACTCGTTAATAAACAAAATTCCAACGATATTCCCGTCTTTGGCTTCATCCATGGAGCCACTTAATTTGAGCAACGTCGATCAACTAAGGAGCACTCACGTTTCGGACAGCGTTAGTTTTATGGCTGATCTCAGCGGGACAAGTGCAGCATGTGAGCCTAGTAACGCGATAGCTATCAATAATGCCCTTGGTAACATTAGTACCTTGAAATTTCAAAAAACAAAAGAAAAAAAAGATAGAAAAAAAGGTAGAGCAAAATATAATATTGATCGCGATGACAATTTGCAAGTTACCAGTGTTGTAGACAGCGTTGGCGAACTCAACAAGAAGATATCTTTCATGGATTCAGAAAAAAATTCTAACAATCCATCTCTGCAGACAAAGCTTGCAATTAATGAGTCTCCTGGCAGTATTGACAAAAACTTGCAAATCGCATGCTCAAAATTGTCTGATGGCATTTCAATTCCAACCCATGGATTTGTTGGCAACCTTGGGCCGTCAAATTTGCCCAATTCAACTACATTGTATGCAAGCAATCAAGCAAACATGATGCCAATGCTACCGCTCCTGCATTTCCCCCCTCGCCCAGGCCTTATTCCCTCCGGCCCAGGTATTTTTCCACCTACAAGTTTAACCAGCTTCAACAAAAAAGTTGCCTGCAGTACGGGCACCAATATGATCATGCCTCACCAATTCATGTCCTTTCCGAATACATGTCGATCGACAACTATTGGTCACAGACCGTCGCTAATTGAAACGGATGGTAAGTACACTTATAAAAGACAACCGGGTTTTTTTTTTAATGTTTTAAAATCAATTTGAAATTCGCAGATAAGTCAACGCTTTTGGGTATGTTGCCGCTGGCGGACAACCATTTGGATCGAAGTTATTGCAATGTGGCTCCACTGATGCCCGAATCGATGAAATTACCATCTGGACAAATCAACACAAATAAAACTAGGTCGCCAGATCGGTATATGTTTGACGCAAAGCTAAGCAATGAATGCAGTGGAGAAGATGGAAAAAGCCACACTTCGTCCCATTCGAGTTTTATACCTGTCGCCCACGGTGTTGGACTTTTAGGCATAGACGAAGCCCTGACTAACCAATGTTCTAGATCTGCTAAAACGATGAAGTCCACACCAGCTGCTACTGGAAACCTCGGGGATCCTATTGAGGTATCGGACGATTCAAACGATGAAGAATCCAAGGCCGCAAAAAATAAACATATCGTGGGCTTCTCACACTCCCATGGTCTCAAATCATGCTTAATTCAATCTTCAAATCTTTCAAATTCAGGACAACGACAACACATTGAAAGTTCGCATCCATGTGCGATGAACACAAAACCCTTGCATTCGCCTATTTCGGACTGCAAGCAATTTAAGAAACAAGCTAAAGCAGCATCCTCAAAAATGAGCCAACCTGAAAGCAATATATTGGCCCTCGCTACGTCACCACACCCACACGCCCACCCGCACCCATCACCATTTAACATTAATTTCATGAGCAGTGACAAATTTAGTCTGGCTGGTGGCGCCGATCTTATTCCTTTGTCACGAGTCGATAGTGGTCTGGCCTACTCGTCGCTAGCTGTGCCAGCTACAAGTCTAGCGGCCGGTGCAACATCTGGCTCCATGGCGGGTAACACAGCGTCTCATGTTCAGGCTGATGACCAGCATTTTGTGCCCCACTTTGTTGGTTCTGGTAATTATGATGATATCACGATTACTCCAACCAATAACTTGTCAATAAGTGAACTAAAGCTACACAAACTACATAAGAAAATTAAAAAACCAAAGGATGGCAAAATCAAAAAGAAGAAAGACAAAAAAGACAAAAATCGAAATAAAGACAAAAATGACGAAAAGAATGCACTTAATGTGGAGAAGCCTAAGAACCAAGATAAAAAACCGAAAAAGGATAAAAAAAAAGAAAAACAGGTAAGGCTTCAAATAAATGCTTACCTGTAAATACACTACAGTCGAACTTCTTTATATCTAGTGGCAAAAGCGTTAAAAACAAAAATTCTATACAACTTTATGTTTATAACTCGAATTTCTCCATGACTCAAACAAAATATTGTGACGACTATTACATACGTATATTTTACTGAACCCAAATTGACGTTGAGTATCGTTTAATATTAAATATATCGCAATTTGTTAAGTTTTGAAAGTGGCAGCTGAAGGTTTGATTTAGAGAAGTTTGTTTTTTTTGTATTTATAAATTACATTTAGTATCCTAAGGAAATATTCACATTAATTTACCGAGTCCACAACGTTAATTTGCAGTTGACACCAGATGGGCTGCAGATTTCAAAGGATAATACACATTGCAGTATGCCTCAAACGATTAACATCGTTCCAGTTTCCGTCGAAGTCGCAGTTACAGACTCTCCTATGTCAAAAAAGTCTCAAGCAACAATGACACACCTGATAGTGTCACCCAAGTTGGATCTTTCACCTAATCAGGTGCCAAAACTAACACTTAAGCTCAGTGGAAAGTCTACGCCCACTCCTTCCACATTTGAAGGAGATCATCATTCAGCTATAACTGATTCAATGGCTCTGACTCCGACTCAGACAAAAAAGGAACATTCGCCTGAATTAGCTCGGTTCTCACCACTTGTCACCGGACCCCCGAAGCCAAAACAATGTAGGAGATCGAATTCGTGCACATTTCATACTTGATGCCTTAACTGTTCTTGCTTTTAGGTGAAGTACCAACAATGAACTTATCAATGGCCACGTGCTCTTCGGCTTCTGCGCCTACTACTAAACCTCAGGCAATGCCAATGTCCATGTTGAGTATGCAGGCTCCAGGATTAAGTGCATCTTCAAGTGGTTGGATATCAAGTGCTGCTACCGTCGCCTCCGCAACACTATCGGCAAGTTCGGTTTTACTCCCACAACAACTGCTACACCCGTCAAAGCAGATCCCAAAAGTGACGCCGGTGCCCGTCCCAACATCCGTTGCAAGTATGACGACATCTACTTCGCCAATAAAAACCGAAGGACCACAGACATTGCCATCATGTGCAGAATTGAATAGACCATCCTCATACGTTGATGCCGAAGGTTATCGTATTTGGATTTGCCCAGCGTGTGGAAAAGTTGACGACGGCTCGGCAATGATTGGTTGCGATGGCTGCGATGCATGGTATCATTGGTAAGTCTGCTCAACCACGTGTCTCAACTGTTAATAATGATGATCTAATGATTTAGGACCTGCGTGGGTATACATGTTGCTCCAAACGACAATGAGGATTGGTTCTGTCGCGTTTGTGTAACTAAAAAAAAAGTGAATGGATCAGATAAGAAAAAGAAGCGAAACAAAAAGAAATAAGTTTCTTGGCTTGCACTACTTGTATTCAAGAGTAACATATTATGAATAATTTAATTCGCATATTTGAAATGTATTTTTTAATTTTACTTCTTTTTGAAAGAGTAAATTTAACAATAAATTTTATTATTTATATAATAAAGTGTTATTTACGAATAAAAACCTAAGCATCTGTAACATTATCTGATATCATCGAATAACTTGTGAATTTTTGTTGGTGTCGTTAAAGAAAATTGTCCAAGCCTCGAATACATGTGCGTAGGAGTATGGAACAGGGTATCTCCTAGTCGGGCCCTCACGACTAGAGCACTCTTGATGATATATCAATAATTGAATTTAGACGGAGGCAGGTGAGCTGGTTAGCCTGCAAGCGTAGTAATCTTCGGCGTACCGAAGATTCCTAATTTTTCTCGTTATAATTGAAACTTTTATTATATTTTCTTTTAATTACATTACCACCACTGTATATCTTGGGTTATTTTTATAAACAACAACACCCACAAGTAAATTTTGTTCACAAGTGCGAGATAACTGGTAAAATAATTATTTAAACAAAATTTGTAATTATAATAAGTACCATGAAAAATATAGAAATTCATATAGCTACATCATAAAGAAGTTAACACATTTTTCTGGTCACCTTTTTCAAATAACTAACTTAAAGTATAATATAACGCTGAGTAAAATAATATGTTCTTCAATTAAGTGCGAAGTTCCAGCTTGATTGGCTTAAAACTATCTAAGAGTGATGGACGTGGCTAAATTGCGTCAACTCAACATGCTATAGATGCCCGAGTTACTTTCGTACGTTTTGTTTTGTAATAACAAAATAGAATTACATACAATTACAATAGCTATGTAGCCCCTCCCGATAGCACATCATTTGCATTAGTGTTTTATGCCAGTGCACATGCCAATCATAACATTACTCAACGTTTGTTTGTACAAATCTAGTTTGATTTGCCGCTGCTACAATTTGGCGAGATTCTTTGGTGATTTTTGATGTCGTTGTGCGAGCTCAAAGGTTGTGCAGAATCAGTTAAAGTCGCAGGCGAAGCTGGATCAATGGATCCGGCAGCTTCAGCTGTAGCCGAGACTCGACCGTTGCCATTGTCAGAAGATATATTAATAGAGGATGCTCCATCGGCTGTAGAGCTACTGTTGCTATTAAGCGCCATTCGCTGCATTTGTCGGATTACTGTCGCAGCGTAATATGCTTGCTGTAAGAAAGCGATAAGCAAGCAATAACAATAAGGTCAAACATATTTATTGAGGAGATTCGCACCTTCCAGCGAGACTTGGCAAAATTTTTCTTAAGCTGCTCCGATACAGTGCCATGAATATTTTTGCTGCTGGCTTCATTTCCAGATATCCTAGAGGAAATTTGTAATTAGTCTTACGTGTCTAAAATATGCCATATGACATGTTGTCTATCTACAATTAATCGTTCGTTATCATTTACCAAGGATGTCCCAATGCTTGCTTGCATGTATAGCGTTTCTCTACAGTGACACACATTAAATTTTTGATAAAGTGCTTGGCCGACTCGCTTATTTCGTCCCAATATGGTGAATCGAATTCAAATTCACCTGTAAAAAAAAATTAAGCAGATCACATTTCAATGTCTGGAAAATATAACTGGTTGCTCGGGGCAGATTTTAAATTTTCTAGATTTACAGAGGTTTATCAAGGTTTCTTTAAATTTGACAAAGATAATTTAATGTTGTATACCTTTGAGAATTTGTGCAAACAAATTGGCATCGTTTTCATCGTAGAATGGAGGATAGCCACAAAGCAGTATATAGGATATTACGCCTATACTCCACACATCAACGGCCTTGCCATACGGCTTTTGGGCCAGCACCTCTGGCGCTACATATCCCGGAGTTCCGCATGCAGTTGCCATAATACCAGAATCCTCCATTTTTGATAATCCGAAATCGCTTATCATAATTTTGCTTTCATCGTCTGGACTATAGTATAGTAAGTTTTCGGGCTGTAAAAATTAATTAGGAATTCAGAATACGCTTTTATAAAAAAGAACGCATTTTATTTACCTTAAGATCCCTATGTACAACGCCCTGCTCGTGCATATAGTCTACAGCTTCTAAGATTTGCCTAATTAAGTGAGATGCGTCCCTCTCAGTATACGATCCTTTCTCTACTATACGGTCAAACAATTCTCCACCTGTTACTCTATAAAGAAATAATTGATGTTAATGAGACGAGTGAAAGCACTAAGCATACAATACATATGGGTGTCAAATCTGAAAAATTTGATTTCAAGTATTTTTGCTCTAATGGCACTCCACATGGTGCGCTTGCCCAAATTTATGTGGCCCGAGAAAGTAAAATCACTGAGAGCGATTTGACATATATATGTATTGTGTGCTTAGCGCTGCAACCCAAGAGCACAGCATACAATTCCATGACCAGATACACCTTTGCCTTATCTTCGTACGTTTCAAGAAGTTGCACTATGTTTGGATGAGTTAGTCTGTAAAGAGAATGACAAAATAAAATATATAAAAAAAATTACATTCTATCGTAGCTTTACCGCACTCAATAAAATTTTTTTGACTTTACAAGGGACTAAACAGTAATTCAAATTAATTACAAGTTTGTTGGGGCCTACTTCCGTCGTGTATGTGAATAGTGGATTCTGGACCGAATGGATTCCAAAATTAATGACATTAAAATAGTCTAAAAGACTAACTTAAGACGTACTTAATATTCTGGCATTTTCCAAGACAGGATAGGGTTCGGGGTCATAACTCACCGCGTTCCATTCGGACTGTTGCCATCGAAATGATTCGCACTGAACCTACATAGAAAGAAAGCAAATTAAACGAAGAAAATTTTAAAAATTAAACAATGAAACCAAAAATAAGTAATATGCAGACAAAATACAAATACATCATAGGCAATTGTGCAATCTCAAATTTTAAAGCTACTAATATGTTTCTCATAGGTAACACGGATTCATAACCAGCAAGTACATTATATACCCCCATAGCACTAGACCCCAAAGTTTGGGTTAGTTATAATGCAAACATAGGAGGAAATAAAATTAAAAAAGCAAATGAAATTTTTAAAGTAATTGCATAGAATAAGAACAGAGTAGTAGATTCCTCGCTATTAACTCCTAGCCATATATTTCAACAAATTTTCCAAATCGTTTTTATTTTGTGAGTAAGCCACCAAAAACACGTTCTACAGTTGAAATCATTTTTACAATATTCGGCAAGTATCGAGCGATGCTTAAAGAAGCACGTTCTTGGTCGTAGAAATTAGATATGTACAG
The DNA here is from genome assembly GCA_035042425.1 of Drosophila flavopinicola. Taxonomy (NCBI): domain Eukaryota; kingdom Metazoa; phylum Arthropoda; class Insecta; order Diptera; family Drosophilidae; genus Drosophila; species Drosophila flavopinicola. The sequence goes on from JAWNLL010000235.1 coordinate 694,308, forward strand.
CAATGGAAACGCACATTCATATGCACACTAGTTGTATACAAACAAGACAGAAAACCCATCTTCGGCGCCCCGCAGATTAAATACCCTTGTAGACCGAAATTCCGATGCATAAATATACATTTAATGTTCAATATAAATTGTGAGTTTTGCCGGGATATCATGGAACATAAAAATGTTTTTCATACAAAACTACATCTTACAAGTGGGAAAGCTATTACAATACCTATACAATGTTATTTAAATCGATAAATGTAAGAGTTGTGCTTTGGGTCCAGACTCTTCTTAGGGGGAATGTGTGTGTAAGTGTGTGTGTGTGTGTGTGTGTGGGTAGTGGCATTAATAAACCCTAAATAAATATTGTATTTGTGCAAATTCTACTCACCTTCTCAATACACGTATTTCATTTTCCAATGATTCCTCTTTACCCTTTAGAGCTTTTTTATCGATTATTTTTACTGCAAAGTGATCCCCCGGTGAATCTTTACTTTCTGCTAAGCGCACTTCAGAAAATGCGCCCCTATTAAAAGGCATACAATGCAGAAAAAAGCGTACAATATATTTTTGCAAGAAATTCACAGTCATATTATATACTCACGTCCCTAGGAGGCCATGCATGTTGTATTTCTCTTCAATTGACACCTGTTTGCTTAATTCCTTCGTATCCTTAGATTTGGCTTTTTTGCCAGAATCTTTTTTGCCAAACAGAGGCATATTTTTAAAATTGGTCAAATTCTTTTCAATGGTGTATCATCTAAGTTTTTCCCAATTCGAATATTCAACTTTCTAGAATATCTAGCAAAAGTTAGTTCAAAGCAAACGCCTGCCTGTTGAGTATAACGCCAATAAAAATAGCTTAATATTGCAAGGAATATGCTTATTGAATAACACTCTATTAGAAACATTGACACATTTAATGGAATGAAAGTAATAAATTATGCAAAATTCAAAATACCTATTAATAAAAGTATGATAATCTAATAGCTGTATGTAAAAATATAGTAAGTTGCAATCATTTTTTCCAGTCAAAGGTGACCTCGTAGCTGATTAGGTTATAAAAAAAAACATTTAAATAAGTACGTGCATGTACCATGTACATAGATTAAAAATATCAATAATCCCATGAAGGAAAAAAAAAATATATATATATATATTTTTTTTTTCCTTTACAAATGTTCAATCTTTTACTTATTTTTAGGCATATTAGAGGTTTGTGCATACAAAGGTGTAAAATATGTACACACATATGCGTCCTTAAATGGTGTAAATAGTTATAATCAAAATCAAGTTGCTTATTAAAGGTAAGTTAGGTAAGTTGACTAACGTGTACTACGAATGAATGAAAGACTTGATTTTTAGAAAAGACTTCATAAAATTAATCATTAACTACGAATTGGTATACGATTTTGTGTAAAAAATTTACACTCTATGGTACATATGTATGTACTTACTTTATGCCTCTGAAACAATTATATGTACATATGTTTAATTTCGTCACTTGTGTATTTGGCACTGGAACAATTTCCAGTTCTGATTTGGTACAATCAACAATTCCCCTTGTGGTGTGCTCTTATACATAATACACAAGTGCATATACATATGAACGGCTATTAAAATGAATGTATAATTTTTGTTTACGTTTGTATTTTTAAAACAAATAATCTGATGCTTGCAATACACATATGTCTATATATGTAATTACGGTACAAAATTTGTGTGTTCATATATGTACATACATATGTACATAGGTGCGCGAAGTCATGAGTAAAGTGCGATCGATTTATTCGACTTAACTTGAAATGAAACAGATTGCGGTCCAAGAATTGAACGCTGTTAATAGCATGCATGTTTGACATACATACATATGTATGTGGCACATGCATACGCACACAAAAAAATACATATGCACCTGTTTATTATATACATTCATATATATACAAATATAACATGTATATATAAATTTATGAACATATGTATGTACATATTGTATATAGATGTTTAAAACTAGTGCACATACAACTTACACACAAATCACGACTTGAGCTATTGAATTCACTTCACAATTTTATTTTTTATTTACCGCGCTGAGTAACTTCAGAAAGAGTTTTTATTGTTCTGATTTCGAGTTTGGTTAATAAACGAACTTTCCCATTCGCAATAATAATGTAAAGTGAACTTTATTGATTTTTCAAGTCCGTGTAGAGTTTTTACTGCATTATCCACCAATCAAAGTATGGTCACACTCTCGTTACAAAGTAAACACACTTTCTGAGCAGTAAGATAACAAAAGAAAAAATACACTCAAAATTCATTTATCAAACCCTGAATATGTTTCTTTAGTGAAGATATACAACATTTTTAACATTTGTGGAAAATCTTGTATTTTTTTCTTGTTAATAAACACTCGATTGCTATCGATGCTATACAAATTTAAAAATTGTCATCACCAATCCCATAATGTACCCCAAGAGAATTTTAAGACTTAGATGCTTTTAAATGTATTTAACAACATAATTTAGGTATATATGCAATAGAAGGAGTATAAATACATATAAAGGTCCCTAAAAAACAAGTGTGAATAATTCTATCTACAAAAGTCATGTACTCATAAAAACATATGTGACCTAGACGTAAACAACAAATCAAACGAATTTATTAGTTTCTATTTTTCTTGCATAACCTAATTAAAATATACATTTATAATTATTCGAGGAAGTATGTTCTTAAATTATAAGTATGTTTATATCGAATACTCGATACTTATGACAATTTTGTATCGATAAGCCAAAACTTTCAAATGCTCATCTTGATCTGTTTCCGATAGTACACAAATATCAGAAGCTACATTCGTGTTTTAATTGTGGTTGTAATTTACTATTTTTCATCGATTTGTTGTAAAATCTACAGATGGCAGCACCGTAAAGATTTTCCAGTGAGGCAAAACTCTAGTGTTGGAAAACACGAAAAAATTGCCCACTTAAGAGTATAAGTACAAGATGTGGTAGCACTGTCGCATTTCCTTGGAATGTATACATATACCTGTATGTTTAAGCAAAAACAAAAATTACTAAATACAAACTTCAAAAATGAGCTGTTTTATGTGATAAGTGGATATCGTGACGTCTTTTTATTCAAAGTAAATTTTATATTTTAATAAATCTGTGTGACGGATGCCTGCGGGCACCTGAAAAAATAAATTTGTGTATATGTATGTATATACATATCTATGCACTTATTTACATATTAATATCTATGTTGCTCCATGTGTGTGTCGCGTGTGCCTTTGTTGAATGTTTTAATAAACATCAATAGAGAAATAAGTATACATTGCAATTACGGTTCCTCGTTTAGAGAACTCAGACAGCGACAGACATACGACCGTATATATGTATGTATGCATGTGCATATGTATATACCTACATATATACATATGTATATGTTCTGCCTTCAGCCATATATAACAAAAATAGATATGTACATAATTTAAAAAACATTTTCCGTATTAAAAAATAGTAAAAACAATTTAAATTTTTTGAAATTTTACGTATTTATTGTGAACAATTAAAAATACTTACGTACATATGTAAATGATGCAGTAATCCGATCCCAATCGAAATCGTTTATGCGTTTTTATAAAGACTGCAGACAAGACGATTCAATAGCGTACTTAGAAGATCGCAGATGTCTCCTTATCCCGGAAATACTACTACTATATTGTACATTGCACAGAATTTGATTGGGCTCGTATTATTATGATATGACATATGTACGTAGTCTTAATCGTATACACGAATAAGTAGATGTATAAGTACTCGAATGCTTTAAAATTCTTATGATGTAGAAATTTTTATTTTGATCAGCAGCCCAAGACGATTGGTATTTATTGATGAGAAGATACAAATAACTTGAAACGAATGCAAGTAAGACACATGAATTGAGATCGAAGTTTTGCTGCAATATATAAAGCGCATTTAATAAAATCGAAATGCTATCAGCGCATTGGCGATTCCGACTTAAAACGAAAACGAAGAAATATGATACAACTTCCTCTACAAATAAACTGGCTTCCACACAAATTCCTGTGCCAATAGTGAACTATCAGATGCCGATGCAGTGCTTTACTCGACACATTGAGTCTAGACAACTCAGTAGACTTACAATTTTTCAGTTGATATGGATAATTGCCATAACGTATAGTTTAAAAATTGCAAACGCTGATCAAGGTAAGCAAGAGATATTTTCCGATGCTGCCGTCAACAAGTATTAATGTAAATATATTATATTGTATTATATTTACATTTCTTAAGTTGTTTTGTTGGACACAACGAGAGAAGCTACACTGGAGTGGACACGGTACCCATACGGACCACAGGCCCAAACTCCAGGCGTAAGTATATATGTTGCGTTAAAAGAAATATTTATTTAACTGCTTCAAAATGAGGTGAAAATATAATTTGTAAATACATTTAAATAAGTAAAAACAGCGTAACATTTCCTAGGTTCACATACATACATATGTACTCAGTGGCGTAGACAGGATTTTGTCAAGGGTGGTTTACAGTCAAAGTTAGTTCTTAAAATATAAAAGAAGAGGGTTTTACCCCCAAGACCCCCTATTTGTTTTAATACTTATATCAATGAAAAGTTTGTTAAAACGAAAAGAAAAGGATTTTCAAAGATTTTAGTCGAAAATCACATATCTAATTTATTCAAGGGGTCGCTATTTGCAAAACACGAATCACAAATAGATGATTTTTAAATAATTTGTCTTTTGTTTCTTCCACTATCCTCTTAATGCAGTGGGTAGAAGAATCTTTTACTGATTTTGTAAAAGGCATCAACTGGCGTAGTTATGTGGTTTGCGATGTTGCTTATCACAACGTTAACAACTGGCTCTGGTCACCATTTATTGACCGCGGACCTGCTAACCGGCTTTATATAGAAATTCAATTTACAATTCGGGACTGTTCATTGTTTCCAGGTAAGAAATCTATAAATCTATCTTAAGTTTTTTTTATTTTGTTATTATTTTACGAGCCAAGCCAACAACAACAATTAAACAAAATAAATAAACCCTGCAATCAATTTGATAGGAAATGCCTTGTCCTGTAAGGAAACGTTTAGCTTACTGTTCTACGAATTTGATGCAGCAACACGAGAGCCACCGCCATGGCAAACAGACAGTTACAAACTGATCGCCAGAATAGCGGCTGGGGAAGGGCGCTTTAATCAAAACTCAGATGTGGATATAAATACGGAAGTGAAGAGTATAGCCGTAAGCAAAAAGGGCGTTTACTTTGCATTCCGCGATCAGGGAGCTTGCATAAGTGTCCTGGCGGTGAAAGTTTACTACATAACGTGCCCGGCGGTTACCGAGAACTTTGCACACTTCAATGAGACGCCCACCGGCCGGGAGATCACAATAATTGAGAAACAAAATGGGACATGTGTTGAGAACGCGGAGCCATATGAGCCACCGACCTATCTATGCAAGGGGGACGGAAAATGGACTATTTTAACTGGTGGATGCCGTTGCAGGGTCGGGTTTGAGCCAAATCATGTTAATAATACATGTACAGGTAACTAGAACTGGTCGCTACTTGTATGATTTAAATACATATAATATAACGTGTGTATTTCAGAGTGTCTTGCTGGTACGTTTAGATCGGATGAAGTGCGTAAATGTGTGCCATGCCCACCTAACTCAAATAGCTCTAAAACTGGATCACCGTTGTGCAAGTGTATGCAAGGGTTTTATAGACATCCAGCGGACGGAAGACACATGCCTTGCTATAAACCACCAGGAGCACCCATGAATCTCACTCTTTTATTTGTGGACCAAACAAGTGCAATAATATCATGGAGTGCTCCCGCAAAAGATGAATTATTTCTAGCAAATGGCGTAGAAAAATTCCGCAGTGATGTCGTATATAAAATTCGTTGCAGTATGTGTAGCTCAAATGTAATGTTTAATCCATCAACAGACACGTTTAATGAGACCAAAATAACTCTCACTAATCTGGATCCCGTAACCACTTATACTGTCCAAATCCATGCGACTAATGGTATCTCGTATCCAATAGAGAGCGGACCCTATGCCAACGAAACGTATACGAACAGTGAAAATTCATTTGTCAATGCTTCGAGTTTTTCAAGTAGCAGCAGCCAACAATTGGATCTTAGCGAAATCAAAACAAGTCATGCGGAGATTGTTTTCACCACAGAGTCCGTTATGCTCTCAACAGTATTTAATTTACGAGTACTTGCTATAACTAACAAAGACGCCGATCTCATTTGGGACAAGCCGATCCAAGGTGATACTCCAATTGAGCTATATGAAGTGCGTTGGTTTCCCAAATCCGAATTGGACACTATAAATAAAACTGCAATAAATACAAAAGACACGAAAGTTCATATCGTTAATCTGATGGAAAATACTGAATACGGCTTTCAAGTGCGATGTAAAACTATTAATGGATTTGGGTCCTATAGCAATATGGTGTATGCTCAAACCCATCAATCTGTTGGTTCAGGTAATTAGTTAATTAATTAAAAATGTAACAACAAATAATTGAACTGGTCCACAAACACAAATATCTAACTTAATTATTATCCTTATTGTTATTGATGACAATGCAAGTTTACGACGATTCAATTCAAATACGGTTTATTGCTGGAGCCATTGTGACAGGAGTTTTCTTTCTGGTGATCTTTATCGTTGCGACTGTCTATTTTATGAGATCCAAACATCAAGACGAGCTCGACAAAAAGTCCACAAACCATCTGCCATTACCAATGGATTACGCTAGCAATGAAGGTAATTTACGATACATAAACTTTCTTTAACTACTTTTGAATATATATTTATAAAACGGTTTGTGTTGGCGGGTTTATCAATTGTGAGATGTCGCTGCATCCATCGACCCAGCTGAGTGACTACAAAAACAATCGCTGCCGCTTTTGGATCAATTTCCTGAATTAGTTAGCAGCTTTGAACACATAAATTCTTGCAACCAGTTCGTTTGTTTTTTCTTCTTCCTTCAAATAAATACATTAAGCGACTGATTTGCAAATGTAAGTCCAGGAGGGTATTTGCAGTCTACATATTAATAAGACACTCGATATTTTGAACTGCTTTTATTAGGCCAGTCTTGATAGTTAAACTGTAAGTTGTAAGTTGTGTGCTTTAGTAAATTTACGAACATCCTTTACAATACAGACAATAATCACATACTATTTGTTTATATCCCTATCCATTATTACTGATACCGATCTCTTTTTAAGGACTGGTTGTGACATATAGTAAGTTTTTTAAACCTTTAATTCTTCAACGTACTAATATTTTATATAGTTATACATACAAATATGTTCGTTCATATGTTTTAATACATTTGATCCATGAAAGTTTTTTTTACTTTATTTATATATAAATACATCATAATCATGAAGTCTACGGATATTTTTGTATTTAGTTTGCCAGAATGTAGAACTCTTCTAAGCTCGCCGTGCGTCAGAGAAATTTTGTGTTGAAGGCCATAGCATTTCAGAGATTTCTGTTTAAGCTTATTGTTATTTAAATATATTTTTGTAAAATTTGTGATAAATGTGTTTTTATCTTTACTTTTAGTAAATGCCATGGATACAACTCCAATTGTCAAGACTCTGCATTCGAATGGTATATAATTTATTTATGTTTTCTGTTTTTGATCTTATGGTGTGGGTTTAATACAAGTAAACAAACTTAAATTTGATGTTTAACCGCCAGAAAACAGTATTTTATATTTCCATCCTTATTATTATAGTGTTATTTTTAAAGAATGAAGAAATTTTCACATACATTATATTGTTCAAGTCTGTCCCTGACACGTAATTCATTGTCCGTCTTTGTTTTTTAGTGACGACACCCCTATTTGGGAACAGCCGAAGCTACGTTGACCCGCACACTTATGAAGATCCCAACCAGGCAATTAGAGAGTTTGCGCGCGAAATTGATGCAAATTATATCACAATCGAAGCTATAATTGGTAAAACAATGTGTACAATTTGCTGCTGAACAGTTTTAGTTAAAATACCATTTTTTTAGGTGGAGGCGAATTTGGGGATGTGTGTCGCGGTCGTCTCAAAATCCCGCCAAATTTCGTTCAGGACATTGATGTAGCAATTAAGACACTAAAGCCAGGTATGATCTGTGGACCCAAATGCATCTTCAAACATGAAAGAAAATATGAAAATCCAAAAATTAAATAAGTTTGCAGATTTGTTTAGACAAATTGTATTAAAATGTGTTATGTGTATATTTATCAACATATATCTTTGTAATGGAAATGTTGTCTTTTGGTAGGTTCTTCGGAAAAAGCGCGTTGTGATTTCCTGACGGAAGCTTCGATAATGGGACAGTTTGATCATCCGAACGTTATATACCTTCAAGGTGTGGTTACCCGCTCTAATCCAGTTATGATCATAACCGAGTACATGGAAAACGGCAGCCTGGATACTTTCTTGCGCGTCAATGATGGCAAGTTTCAAACGCTACAGCTGATTGTAATGCTACGTGGAATAGCTAGTGGAATGTCCTATCTGAGTGATATGAATTACGTCCACCGCGATTTGGCAGCGCGTAACGTGCTCGTGAACGCCCAGCTCATTTGCAAAATCGCCGACTTTGGCCTGTCTCGCGAAATCGAAAATGCTAGCGACGCCTACACGACTCGGGTAAGTAAACTTTGATGAAGGCTCAAAACTAATAAGTGAGCGGCTGAAGTGTGTTCAACTTAATTTTCTATTTTATGCTTTGTATGCATATATTTAACGCTGGCTTTGCAGGGTGGCAAAATTCCAGTACGGTGGACTGCGCCGGAAGCAATTGCTTTTCGTAAATTTACTTCAGCATCGGATGTTTGGTCATATGGAGTCGTTTTATGGGAGGTTATGTCCTATGGAGAACGTCCTTATTGGAACTGGTCAAATCAGGTATATACCCACCCCTATCCCTATGTGTAATGAATCAGTATAAAGTATTGAAATATTGCTCTATGTAGGATGTAATAAAGAGCATTGAGAAGGGCTACCGCTTACCCGCGCCGATGGATTGCCCAGAAGCTCTATACCAGCTCATGTTGGATTGCTGGCAGAAGCAGCGGACTCATCGCCCTACATTTGCCAGCATTGTCTCGACCTTAGATAATTTGGCCAGGCAACCGCAGTCTCTGCTAACGACGCGAAATTCACCGGAAAATGATAGTACTCATATTCTGGACACACAACGTGGTCATAACATTTTTATAAGTACTGATTTATGGCTCGAGAACATTAAAATGTCAAGATACAGTCAACACTTTAGAGAGGCTAATTTAGTGAGTGCTCAACAGGTATGTATTCGGCTTGTTTGTATACTTTGATATTCTTTTATTAATCTTGTTTATCCGTAGATCTCAAGGTTAACAGCTCAACAGCTATCAGATATGGGTATAACTTTAGTAGGGCATCAGAAGAAGATTTTACACCAAGCTCGGCAGCTGGATACAATAATATAGAGCGTATATTCTTTAAGATGTACATACACACATATATAAACATACAATCAAACATATACTGCGCTCATGCTCACAAATAATATTTTTTGTTGCAAATTAAAAAAAAAAATGTCCAAGTGTGTGCAACATTCGTTAATTCACAAACTGAACTGGAAGTGGGCTAAAAATTCGTAAATTGGTGCTTATGCACGCATTCCCACTCCGTTTCATTAACTGATATCGAAAAAATGTATAGCATAAGCGCTGTAAAATGTAAGTTGCAAACATACAAATCATAAAATTGTGTGACATAAAAAACGAGCAAGACACTTATAATTACATTATAAATTAAGGCACATTTTGTAGTTTATTAGCTGTAAGTTACTATAAACACAAGGATATAGATGCAGGCCTGCTTACGCAATTTTTATATATATGTATTTTATAATTTGTATAATTGAGAATATCAGATTGCTTTCAAATCTCACTTGAATTTTAAATTATAACGATTTCGTGTATTACTTGCGCTCATACATATTCTTTAGAAAGCGGACTCAAATGTTATTATTTTATTTATTGGATCAATATTGTTTACCAACAACAAGGCATTACATGCTAGCGCAAGTACTTTAACTTGTCTGGTCATAGACTTGTGTGCTTTTGCAAACGCATAGCTACTCCACTTGTATATGTATATGTATATGTAAATGAAAAAGTATATATACATATGTAAGCATATGTGCAGCGTCCATACAAAATGATGTAGAATTACACAACACAAGTAAAGCAACAACGTTTTATAACAATAAATGTATTATGTACATGCAAATACACATACACATACATATACATATGCCTTCTAACTTTTGAGGCTGAAATCGATTGAATTCGTTTATAATTAAACACTTGTATACATACGCGCATATACACTCATGTATATACATATATATCTATCGTTCACAACATAACAACAAAACACATGTAATTTTAAACATATTTTATACCCGACAAATGTTTTATTATACAACTCGACGAGTACATAATTAATTTTTATTAATATCTCTTAGTCCCAGAATGGAAAATTACCCTATATATACATTAATATGTGTAGGACTTATACTTAATAGCGAAAGCATGGCATTTATTGTAGGTTGATTATATCTTGAGATTTGGACTTTAAAAAGTATTATTTTTACATTGCATACCCATGTATTTATTTGTAACGCCATTCATTTTGTATTGTTCACAAAACTGAAATGAACAAAAACTCAATAAACAGAACACTAAAGATCAACTATAAATTCAATTGTTCTATAACTGTAGACTAAATTCGTGATTGCAAAAAGATCACGACATCGAAATTATATATTTCACGGTTTTGTTGGCTTTGCATACACATATTTAACATTGGAAGATTAATAACATTCATATATTTGAAAGCTAACACGCCGGACTCTCTTTCAAAGACCAATTTCATATATACATATACAATATACTTTTATGTACATTATATATAACGGATTATTCTAATTATTAAAGGTAGATTGGTTCAGAAAAAAGAAATATAACTTATGTGTTACATTCTACCCATGGTAGAATTACATTATGTAGCGACAACAGCCGAAGTATGGCAGCACAAAAGGATATGCCAATAGCGAGTGAGTAACGTGCTGACGAAAAATATGTTTGTTATCCATTGGCTTAGCCAAACCTACAAAAGCAAACTAAATCGACACTGCGCAGCACATTTAAAAATCGCGAGAACAACAAAATACACATTTCAATATGTTTTTATACCCTGAACCCATTAAAAATGGGTAAAATGGGTATAATGAAGTTGTGCAAAAGTATGTAACAGGCATAGGGAAGCATCTCCGACCATATAAAGTATATATATTCTTGATCAGTATCAAAGCCCGAGTCGATCTAACCATGTCCGTCTGTCTGTCTGTATGAACCCGCGGAGACTACAAGAGCTAGAGACTTCATATATTGAATATAAGCTCTCGTAATCCCGGGAAAGATCAAGATTATTTCATTTTATCGATAGCTCGTCCCGTTCAAATGTTATCGATAAATTTATATTTCAGACTAGCGTTTTTATGACATAGCTTCTAAGTTATAAGAGCTAGAGGCCAAATTTGGCATGTATAATCTCGAATAGCATACACATGTAACAAATATGTATGTATTTAGATTAGTATGAATGATTGTAAGGACTGGGTTCAGGGTATCTCGTAGTCGGGCCCTCCCGACTAGAGCACTCTTACTTGTTAATGTTTAATGTTATTGCCGATGGCAAACGAATAGAAACAAAACAACACTTGAAGAAACGATAAAAATGAATAGTGTGCAGCTGAAATATACGCAAAATGGAATATTATTATAACTTGTCAGTGTACAAATTTCACCTGCGCATTGCGAATTTAGAAAGGAAGAAAACAAAATTTTGTTGTGATTGCTACAAAAAGATCAAATCCATAATGTTTTTATACCCTAAACACATTAGAAAATGATGAAAAGGATATAATGAAGTTGTGCAAAAGTATGTTATGCCCGTTACATACATATCCGACCATATAAAGTATGGTCTGTTAGTCTGTCCGTCCATCTGTCTGTATGATTATAAGACTATAAGAGCTAGAGACTTAATATTCATATTCAATATAAGTTCTCGTAGTTCCGGGACAGATAAAGTTTGTTTAATTTTATAAATAACTCATCCCGTTCAAAAGAATTTCAGACCAGCGTTTTTAGTACATAACTTAACATTTATAAGAGCTAGAGGACCCAAATATGGTCCCACAGATTTTAAACGTCTATGTCTGGCGAGCAGTGTAGCTAGCCGGTTGGTGTGGTGGTGTGGTTGGGATACCGAAATCATTAAACAGAGAATATTGGTCATGGACTCGTCTAAGAGTGGTGGTTGGAATAATTATGGCCTTATATAGCCTCAGAGCCAGACCATTTTACCTGGGATCACGATCCTCTTACCTTCAAGATACAGCAGACAAGAGCGACCGTTGGACGCTATTATCCATAGCGAGACATAATGGGCTTAATGCGTAAGCCTATACGCCACTATAAATTATTTACCATATTTCACCTAAGAGTTGAATTTAAATTATGATAGCTTTTTGTTTTGTTTGTTTTTAAAATTTCTGAATTTATTCTATTAAATCTTGTAGGTTGGAATATGAATTTAGCGATACTCCTTTTTTCGAGTGCGACTTTCATACAGCTGATATAGGGTTGCTTGTGGGGCGGCCTGTATAACTACAAATATATGGCAGTATTGTATTCGTGTGTTTCCCATGCTTTGACCCCTATTTGCTGGTCGAATAATAAGCTTTCATATATATGTACATACATATGTATATGCATAAGCCTCCATTAAATATATTTAACTTTATAGCAAACATGTATTTGGATATATGTACGTATATGCCCATTTATAAGGGACATAATTTTTTTATTAAAATATAAAGCGATTACTTTTTAAGATGTAAACTTTAGATGCGGTTAATTTTGTACCAATTTATTTACATACGTTATTACTATATATATACTTTTTTCAACACTGCACTGTTTTCTGCGTTACGTTACTCATCTTATTATACTCTTTTCTCACATCTTTCTCGGGTATTTCTACATTCGCCGCCTACGGTCACACAAGTTTGCAGAAAAAGAGCAAGCAGAGGAACGTATCGGTACGAGTGCGTTATTAAATAGGTAAAAAATACGAATTAAATTACACTAAGTAATATATTTGAGGATTCGGATTAATTTTGATGAGTAATTTGGAGATGTGGTTATGGTAAACACCTAAATGTGCTTAACTTTAAACGTTCATGGATAACAAGTCAAACACATGTACATACATACATACAAATGCATGTACTGTATATGTTATACCTCAAACAAAGAGTTGCCACGTTTTAAGTATTTTATATAAGACAATGGTTGAAAAAAAGCATTTAAAAATTTAAATTGTTTGTCATAGTTGTAACATTTTGAAAGTTTTTGATCAGGAATTTTTGTAAAGTAAATTTAAGTCGACGATCTATTTTGAGAAGCCTTGTGTGTGTTTATAAAGATGGTGGGCTCGAGTAAAATAAGGCTAGGTGGCAACATTGCGAGAGCAGCCATTTATACAGTAGTAAATTGTCCCGTCCCGTTGAACGTGTGGTTTGATAAATTTTCGTACCGAAAAGACATTTTTTTTATTCAAATATTTATACATATTCATTCAATTTGTGACTATATTCATACTAAATAACGAAATGAAGTGCTAACTTGTTTTTACCCTCGAACATTGGGAAAATGCTTGTGAAGGAAGAATTTAATTTGACATAAGTTTGTTCATATGTATGTATGTATGTATGTACATATTTTGTGAAATCGTCGAAGTGGCTTGGCTTTATACAACCATACATGCATATTTATGTATGTATCTATGTATATATATATATATATATATATATATGTATGTATGTATGTATGTATAGAGTACGTATTTGTGCTGAAAATATAATTTTAATCGATAAATGTTTCAAAAAGTAATTTGAATAATGTAATCCGTAGAGCTTGCAAGTTTCATATTTTTTTATTTTAAATTTGTTTTGTCCGTAAATCCGACATTGAAAATACATTGAAATGCCCATACACTTATACATATAAAGTGAAAATAGAAATATACACATTTATCAAAAACCTCTACATCCTATATAAATAATTTAAATTCATTATTTTTATTATCATTCAATTTGGAATGTTTTGTAAATGCTTCTCATATTCCCTGTTTGTGTGCGTGCGTGCGTATAAAAAGTGTGCATTTGCAGTTGTATGTGTATATATATATGTGTATGTGTTATATATTTGTTGATTTGTGCGTATGAGTGTTTTTGTGTATCTGTGAATGTGGGAGCGTGAACAAAAGTACAGAGTTAAATAGGGTGATTGCGTCAATGACTACTGACCAGAGTTGTCAAGTATGTACACTCGTATATAAATAAACTATGTACACACTTTTATGTAAAATTATTCGATTTATCTAAATTGTAGTAAATAATAAAAAAGCAAATAAGGGTTCAATGTATGCCAAATAATTGGAATTCACAAATTAATATTTTGGATGGATTGGCTATTTTATTGATACAAGCATTAATACTTCAGCACAAATAAGAATAGTTAAATATGTTTTGTTTAATACATTTGTTTGTTGAATCTACGTTTATATTTAAAATTTATTTTATAGGCAATATAATCAACAATCACTGGTTAACGTCGTTTTGGTAATAAACAACTAAAATATATTTGTTAGCAGAGCATAGAAGAGTTTAACCATTGAAAACAAGATTACTACCAATAGCCGTAAGAGTTCATTAAATGACAATGACGTTGGCGGCAAAGTTGATGCAGGACTAGTTGAATCTGGGAATGCGCCAAATACAAGTGCAGCTAATCATCAATTGGAACATTTGTACACAATGCGCGAAGCCCTCTTCTCCCAGGATGGCTGGGGATGCCAGCATGTGAACCAAGACACCAATTGGGAGGTACCCAGTTCACCTGAGCCGGCCAATAAGGACCCATCGGGGCCGCCAATGTGGAAACCCAACATTAATAATGGCACTGATTTGTGGGAATCAAATTTAAGAAACGGCGGTCAACCTCCAGCACAACAAGTGCCCAAGCCATCTTGGGGCCATACGCCTTCATCCAATTTAGGCGGCACTTGGGGCGAGGATGATGATGGAGCGGATAGTACCAGCGTATGGACAGGTCAGTCTGCCAATAGCGCCACATCGGGCGTGGTCGGTGTTAATGCTTCTAGCGTTGGCGCCGGCGTTGGCACCTCTAGCGGCCCACAATGGCCTCAGAGCGTTGGTGTCGGAGTCGGAGTTGGAGTTGGTTTGAACTCGACTGGCAATAACAGTTCGCCAGCTACTGGAGCATTGCCCGTGGTCACACCGGGATGTAAGTATACGTACCTTTATTTCTGAGCAGGTTATGATTAAAATTTATAATAACAAGTAAGAATGCTCTAGTCGGGATTGACCGACTAGGAGATACCCTGAACCCAGTCCTTATATTTTTCATACTAACCTATCAGTGTACATACATGCAAGCACACACATGCTGCAAGCAGGACAAGCAGTTAGCTAGCTTCTGCACTGATCCCCACACTATGGAAAGGTAAATCTTAAATAACTTCTGTGCTCATTGTCCGATCTTTGTCAATTTTTTAGGACATAAAATTGCCTATAAAATGGGCGATCAAACCAAGTAACAAGGTCATACCTTCAAAAATGAGTGTTTTTCACCAGTTTTCGATAAAATGAAACAAACTTGTACTGTCCCGGGACTACGAGAACTTATATTCCAAATATGAAGTCTCTGGCTTTTATAGTCTCCGATATCTGCGTATTTATACAGACGGACATAGCTAGATCGACTCGGCTGTTGATACTGATCAAGAATATATATATACTTTATATGGTCGGATATGCTTCCTTATGCCTGTAACATACTTTTCAACAAAACCATTATACTCTTTTTACCCATTTTTAATGGGTTCAGGGTATAAAAACATTCCGACCATGTCAATTATAAAATATTCCAAAATTATAGCCACTCATGAAACCAAAAGGCTCTAATTTCGAGCGTTCACAGTACCTTATATTATTAGTGTATCAATTAAAATCGTCAAAATGGTTTCTGACTGTCTGTTGTCTTATATATATATATATATATATATATATATATATATATATATGTAGGTGGAAATAGTGGAAACAATTTGACTGCAACTGGAACGGTTGGAGGAGGAGCTGGCGGGAGTGTGGGCAGTGCTGGCAATGGCTGGGGTGATCCTCGAGATATACGCCCGCTAGCGGGAGGAGGCCCCATGGACATACGAAACGTGGATCCGCGCGACCCGAACCCAATGCGTGGAGTAGGTGCACCTTCTGGAGATCCGCGTGACTTGCGCATGATTGATCCCCGCGATCCGATTCGCGGCGACCCACGTGGTATATCAGGTCGCCTGAATGGTCAGTCAGAGATGTGGGGACATCATCCCCAAATTGCCCACAATCAGATCCAAAATATTAACAAAATGGTCGGCCCAGTCGTTGGCGCATCCGGTACAAATGTGGCAAGTTCAAATATTGGCCCCAGTGGTGTTAGTGTTGGTGCCGTATCTAGTAATATCGGAGCGCAGTGGGGAGCAGCACAAGCTGTAGTCGGTGGTCCCAAGGATATTTCCAAGCAAATCACTGGATGGGAAGAACCGTCTCCGCCACCACAACGCCGAAATATACCAAATTATGATGATGGAACTTCGCTGTGGGGGCAACAGACGCGCTTGCCGGGTGGCGGTGCACACTGGAAGGACATGACAGACTCAATGAGTCGCAGCCATTTAATGCGCACACAGAATCCAACGGGAAGCATCGCAGGCAATAGCAATGTGCCAGTCGGGGGAAACCCCAATAATTCAATGACTGGTGTTGTTGGGCCGCAAGCTCGATTGGCGAACACCATTGGCCCCAGTGGAGTTGGTGGAGGTCAGCATGGCAAACCCGATGCCGGAGCTATGTGGGTGCATCAAAATAACAGCGGTGGTGGCCGTAATGCTCAAGTAAGCTCTTGGGGCGACGATAGTCACAATGTTGGCGTTGTTGTTGGCGGAGCTGCCGTGACCGGTAACAACTGGGTCGACGACAAACCAAACGCCGCACTTGTACAATCAAACTCCTGGAGTGATTCTCCATCGGCTGGTGGTGGCGGGGGGTGGGGTAATAAGCAAAGTAAATTGTCGTCAGCAAGTGGTACTTCCTCTGGCTGGAGCAACGCAAGCACTGTTGGAGGCAATGTGGAAGGCGGTGATCTATCCTCGGATTGGCCACATGGCGTTATCGTTGGCAAAACACAGCAGCAGCAGAAACTCGCTGGGATCAATGTGGGTGTTGGCGTCCTTAACACAGATATGGTTAAGCAAAGCAAGCAATATCGAATTTTGGTTGAGAATGGATTTAAGAAAGAAGACGTTGAAAGAGCCTTACTGAGTGCCAACATGAATATTGAGGAGGCAGCCGAAATGCTAAGGGCAAACGCAAACGCATCGTCTTTGGCAATGGAGGGCTGGCGTCGCCACGAAGAAGCTCTCGGTTCCTACAGTGACCATTCAAATGCGACTAATAGTGGCGGATTTCCTCAACGCTATCCTGTTGGCGGCGCACAACCTTCGATGTCATTCCCTCCGGTAAGTGGACTGATAAGTTGACATCAAATCATCAAAATTGTGAGCAGTAACTAATTATGTTTGGCCTTATTCTTTGTTATAGAATAACCTCATGACTAATATGAGCGGTACAGCCGTCACTGGTAGCAATAATCCCAATATGGCCGCATTGCAAGTTCAAAAATATTTGAGTCAAGGGGGGCCACACAGCGTCGCAATTGGAGGACCTCAGTCAGTGAATGCGAATGCATCTGTGGCCTTTTGTCAAAACGCTTCAAATGCAGCACCAGCGGTCAATATTGCATCGAATGCCAATAATCAGCCATCTGGGCAGCACATTCGAATGCTCGGACAGCAAATTCAATTGGCTATACACAGTGGTTTTATATCCAGCCAAATCTTAACACAGCCTCTGACACAAAATACTTTAAATCTTTTGAATCAACTACTCAGCAGTATAAAGGTATGCATAACAGAATGTGCGCTTTGGCGGACAAGACGTTTTATATAATGTAAAAACAATTGCATGTTACAGCATCTTCAAGCAGCTCAGCAATCTCTTTCTCGGGGCAGCAACGCCAACCCTATGGTTGTCAATGTAACCATCGCGAAATACAAGCAACAAATTCAGAATTTACAAAACCAAATAAATGCACAACAGGCTGTCTATATAAAGCAACAGAACTTGCAACAGAATTCACAGCAGCAGCAACACCCATCCGGACATTTGAATAACTCTGGAAACGACTATTTAAGAAATCATGATGCAATAGCTACACTTCAAGGAAATTTTTCTGAGCTCAATCTTAATAAGGTAGGTACTACTAATTAAAAATTGACTTAAACAATTCCTGCACTATTAATTAACATACATAGCTGTTTACAACAGCTGCCAACAATCTATAGCCAAAACAAACAAAAACAAGTAAGAGTGCTCTAGTCGGGAGTGCCCGACTACGAGATACCCTGAACCCAGTCCTTACAATCATTCGTACTACTCTAAACACACACATGCTGCAGTACAAGCAGTACAAGCAGTGCAAGCGGTTTAAGCAGTTAACTTGCTTTTCTCTGAGCCCCACACAATGGAAAGTTAAATCTTAAATAACTTCTGTGTTTATTGTCCGATCTTATTGAAATTTTTGGGGCAAGCAATTGTCGATAATATGTGTTACCAAACCAAATTGCAAGGTCGTACATTCAAAAATGCGTTTTTTTAACTTTTGGGGGGTTTGGGGGTGGTATCCAAAAGTGAAATATTTGTTACATGTGTATGCTATTCGAGATTATACATGCAATTTGGGGTCTCTAGCTCTTATAACTTTGAAGTTATGTCCCAAAAACGCTAGTCTAAAATAAAAATTTATCGATAACTTTTGAATGCGACGAGCTATCAATCAAATGAAATAAACTTGATCTGTCCCGGGATTAGGAGAACTTATGTTCCAAATTGTTGGGCATACAATTGGATATAAGATGTGTGTCCAAACCAAATTGGAAGGTCGTACCTTCAAAAATATTCCCAATATGAAGTCTCTAGCTCTTATAGTCTCTGATATCTGCGTGTTCATACAGACGGACATGGCTCAATCGACTCGGCTGTTGATACTGATTAAGAATATATATAACTTATATGGTCGGAGATGCTTCCTTATGCCTGTTACATACTTTTGCACAAAACCATTATACCCTTTTTACCCATTTTTAAGGGGACAACATATTTAATTGTTCTGTTATTTAGAAAACGTGCAATGTGCTAACTGGGAACACCACGTGTGTGCCATGACGAGATTTTGTTTTTAATAGATTGTCGCAATCCTTTGCTGTACTTTTAGTCACGATGCGAAAATTCTGTTAATCGGGTGTTCGGCTGGTTTTCAAATTTCACCAATGGCATACAAGCATACATGCTGCAAGCAGTGTAAGCAGTTAGCTTGCTTTTTCACTTAGCGTAATACTCTGATTTCATTGTAAGAACAGCGGGAGTGTGGAAAGGGCCACTTACGCCCTAACGCGTGCCTTAAGGAAGCTTTAAAGTAAACTACCCTCCGAGCTCCATTATATTTGTGGAAGGGCTGGTGGGCGTTCTAGAGAGTGGAACCGGGAATCCTAGGGTTCCATGTTTTGGAGGTCACTAGCAATCTACATACCAAATCTTATGACTACCGGACTACGGACATTTCTCAAGTCAATATACTATGACTATCTTCGGTATCAGGGTATAAAAAGGACAGATCTGTCCGGGGAGATTCTAAAAACAAGTGGGGAAGGATTATCTTTGGCGTGCCGAAGATGTTATATTCTTTTCGAACCTTTAGGTAATTTTCACTCTGCCAACTGCACCACCGAAATATTTAATGACGCATATCTTTGCTAATTGTAAATTAATCGCTTTTAAGGATAAGGATGTTCAAGTGTACAAGGAAATTTAAGGCGATAGCTTTGTAAATATCGGATATATGGCCAAAACCCACTTCGAGTTGTAATATATAGTGGTCCGATCCGGCTGGTTCCCACCAATGTGCTGTACATTTGATTTATAAGTGTCTGTGCAAAGTTCCAATCGCGATAGCTCAAAAACTGAGGGACTAGATCCCATACATACAGACAGACGGACATGGCTAGATCAATTCTCAGCATACTGGCAGTAACTTTTGGGGGTCTCTGACGCTTCCTTCTATGTGTTACAAACTTCAGCACAAACTTAATATACTATTTTCTTCAAAAAAGAGTATACAAATAGGATATTATTATGTGATAGCATGAGATACTAAACCTAATATTTATAAAATCTATTTCTATATGATGTTGAGGACTCTTTTATTTAATTAATAATTGGTTTAATTTGTAGCCAAGTGGATATCAGGGTGCGCCCAATCAGCAATCCCGTTTAAATCAGTGGAAGCTTCCAGTATTAGAAAAGGACACCATGGCAACAGACGGCACAGATTTTTCGCGTGCACCGGGTGCAACAAAGCAAAATTTAGCAAGCAACTCAAACAACATGGGCCCATTGGGCTTACAAAATGATGGGTAAGTTGTAAAATAAATAATAATTAGTCTGTGTATATGTAATGAACAATTGTGCGTATTCATCTCGTTTAATTTATAGTACTTGGTCAACGGGTCGTAATATTGGAGACGGTTGGCCGGATCCATCAATTGATAACGAGAACAAAGACTGGTCAGTTGCTCCGACAGCAGCTGCATATTCCGATTTGGTACAGGAGTTTGAGCCAGGCAAGCCGTGGAAGGTAACTGTAGGCTTACGTCTTCTTTCAATAACATACCCAAGCAGAAGTTTATTTTTAAGGGTTCTCAGATCAAAACCATTGAAGACGATCCAAGCATAACTCCTGGCAGCGTTGCTAGATCTCCTTTGTCCATTAATCCGACGCCAAAAGATGCTGATATTTTCGCAAACACTGGCAAGAGCTCTCCGACAGATTTGCCACCACTAAGTTTATCGTCATCAACGTGGAGTTTTAACCCAAACCAAAATTTTCCTAGGTAACGTTCATTATTTGTAATAATTAATTTTACTTTTACGCTGTTCTCTATGAGAACTTATTTTTAAAATAGATTCACATTTTATATGTGAATGAGAGAAAAGTTTCCCGAATACATCTTTTAATGTTGTACACAATTATTTGTATGTATATAGTTGGTCAGACAACACTCAACAATGTGCCACCTCAGAACTCTGGGCAAGTCCTCTAAATAAAAGTTCATCTCGAGGACCTCCGCCTGGATTGAGCACAAACAAATCTGGCGGTGTTACTACTACCACCCCATCACCTACAGTTGCCGGCAACTCTAACGGCTGGCTGCCTAATCGAAGTGTCCCTAGCACGAACACAACTTGGACTGGAGCAAATGCTTCCTGGAACTCTAGTTGGTTGCTCCTAAAAAATCTAAATGCTCAGGTATGAAAACATTATGTGAATCATTTCATCTTTAGTTTTGTGATGTGTGGGTTCTCACCCGAATGCAATGTTCATTTTAGTTTAATGTGTACTTTGTGTTTGCAGATTGACAGCTCTACTTTACGTACTTTGTGTATGCAACATGGTCCCCTCGTTAGTTTTCACCAATATTTGAACCAAGGAATTGCCTTATGTAAATATGCAACGCGCGAGGAGGCTAACAAAGCACAAATGGCTCTGAATAACTGTGTTCTTGGTAATACAACAATATTTGCGGAATCGCCAAGCGAGAATGAGGTGCAGAATATCCTACAGCACTTGCCTCAAGCTCCGTCCTCTGTCAACTCTGGTATTTCATCGAGTGGAAGCGGCGCTAATAACGGTGCCAGCGTGGGCACAAGCAACGCAAGTGGGACCAGCAGCTCTGGTGCAAGCATATCTGGTAGTAGCAGTAATGGCAATGGAAACGGTGGCAGTGGATCGAACGCAGGTGGGCCCAGCGGCACAGCCAGCAATGCAAGTGGTACTGGCAATGCGACTGCGGGCTCAGTTGGTAGCAGTACAGGTGGCGGCAACAACAGCAGCGGCAGCAACAGCAACGTCAACTCCTCTGTTAACGGTGCCCCTTCGAGCGGTAACAGTGGCAACAATGCCAAAAGCTCTTCAACCAGCTCTAGTGGCAACAACATGGCTATGACAAGTGGCCAGCCCAACGTTTCGAACGTAACTGCAGCGGCTGGCAATAACTCAACGTGGCGCCAGACTACCCAAAATCAAGTTCTACAGGGTCAAAATAGACAGCCCGGTAGGGAAGCGGACTATGATTATATATCTCAATTCGTTTGTTCCATAGTCGATGATTAGTTTAATAAGGACAATGGGCAGCATTCTGTGAATCACACACACACAAACACACACACACAAACACACACACCCACACCCACACACACACACCCACACACAAACACACATTGATACGTACGCACACACATAAAAGAAAAACACACACTACACTCTAGATTCAAAATGATTCAGTATGGGAAGCAAAACCATGTTATGAAGTACATAAAGTGGATCGACTGATAAACGAATGGACTTAGAATTTTGTATGCCTGTAGATTTATTTTTCTTTATCGTTCATAGAGTTTAGGGTTGTATATGTAAGAAACAGCGATATACATATTTTGGAAATAATACTTGAACTATTTACTTATCATACTTACACATACCTACACAACTACCTTTCCATTGTATACAAGTGTTCAGTATCCGATTCTCCAAGTTTCTTGCAATTTGACTTTGAATTTAAATGAGGAGCACCAGTCAGCTATGTAACAAGTATGTATGTACGTAGTATATGTATGTATGAATGTATAAATAGACATGCATGTGCCTCATGCATGTCTGTTTGTTTGTGTTTAAGTCGTCCCACATGTATGCAGACAATTAATGAGTTTACAATTTGATTATTTTTTGTAATTCCAAAATTATATGGAACAACAAAAACAAAAAATGACCTGTGTTATATACATAATAGGAAGTTATAATCAATTACGGTTTTGCTTTCACTAAAGCATTCCCACCGAGACAATTCGGTTAAACATACATACATATTAGCTTACAATAAAATACCAATGAAGTTAATTCGAAAATCAATCGCCTTTGAATATGAATTTGGACACCTATTGTGGAAAGCAAATAATGGGAACCATATGACTACGGTCGACCTGCTTGCATGTGTAGTTGTGGTATTGTTTTCGCTTCATAACATGATAATTTAAATGATGGAGGGACCTAATATGATGTATTACCGATTATGTAGAAATATTACTAAATTAACGTATACATAGAACAAAATCTAAACACAGCAAAATTAACTACATATTATTTATGTATACATGTGTATGTACTACTTAACAGATGATTTTAATGTGGCTAGCAATGGTAAATAAATCAGCGAATGATTAAAATTTGTTTCTAAAATTTGTTTACGAGCGTACAAAAACAAGTATCGTGGCAAATGGCTTGAATAAGATTATTCTTTGTAATTAGTAGTCCACCATGCCTATGTACGTGTTGTACATTTATATACATATACAAATGCCAATTTATGTGTGTATATGCATCCTTAACTAAATAGTATGTTTATTACAAATCTTTCTTTTAGTTTGATTTGTGATGGATCCCAGTTGCTGCCAGCTTAGTCCTAGCTCTGAAAAATAAAATAGTCTAAAATTTATCCAAGCAAATTACAAATTGAAAAGTGTCGTTAAAAATAAATTCTAATAATAAACAAATATACCTATTGAAGATGTGTATAAACTTATGCACATAAGTTATGACTGGTGTTCACGTACATACATATTACTTAATTCCAATTTCGGCAAATTTCATGTGCTAGTGTGGAACGAACCCAGAATATCAATGTTTCCATAATATGGTATTGGTTTATATATGTACATGAGTAAATTCATATACATATGTATGTATACTAGGAAACAAGTAAGTGTACTGGAAAATAAATAATGACAGGTAATAATGAACCTACTTTTATTGTGTTAGGAGCTGTTTTTTTAAATTATATTGTGTGATAAAACACAATTTCGAATTTTTCCGCATAATTAACTCAACTGAGGTATATATGTACATACATATGTATATGTTTGTGTGTTGAAGAGTTCTTGATTGTAAGGTCTTATATAGATATACTGTCTATTTTCGCTTCAAATAACTACTTTTTGAGGTCGACACAAATATATTGATTATATATATATTAAAATAGGTACGTGCATACATATAAAGAAGATATGTTGCCATTGCTCATATATTTATATGCCAGATCGCATTATAAATTGTGCTTGTTCCAAACCAAAAAATACATTTGGTTCGCATCATATGTTTTTAAAAGCCTATACCTATGCCATACTTAACGGGGAGGACGTCAAAAGCGTAGTTACATATATATGAACTACGTATGAATTTCTTTTTAAAAACTGTGATTTCAATCAAAGCTTCAAAAGATCCGATAACATTTAAATCTAAAAGAAGAGGTAATACGAAATTTCAATGGCCTACGAACTTACATCAAATTAGTACAATAACTAAAATGAACATACATTATATATTGACACATATGTATGTATAGGCATGCTTCTGTAAATTATTATAAAGATGAGCCCAGTTATTTTCTGAGAACTGTAAGTTTAGCGTGTAGCGTGAAGTATGAATATTTATAAATAACTTCTTCAAATATGTATGTACACAAAAATCAATTATTACCCAACTCAAAATGTTAAGTGAATGATTTGTAGTATAAGCTCGGTATTTGGGTAATTTCATTTAACCCGTACAGGCAGTATAAAATACATAAAATGAAATAGTGTAAGTTATAACAGGTTATAAATATAAATACTATAGGGAATAAATATTATTACATTAAATGAATGAAATATATAAATTAATTGAAACAACGTTCATACATCTACATATTTATCTTTTGTATGTACATATATGCATGTATACAATATATAAATACATACTTTTACATATGCATACAGATATGTATATTTATGCGAGTACTTAAAAGAGTCATATATACTTCAAAGAAATAAGTTATTTATTAAAGCTACGTAAGAGAAAATTTATCACATGTATTAAGATACATACAAATACAACTTATTAAAAATAAGCATATGAAAATAAATATTTTAAAATTCAGCGTAGTCTCGTACACTACATTACTATGTAAGCGTATTGCGTAAATTAATAAAAATTTAGGTATGTACTTATTGCATTAGCTATCATGTATTAACGGACTTTACTTGGGTCAAGCTTTTTTCAGTCACCAAACACTGAAATTACTTTAATTTGATTGACAGCACACATTGGAAAATTTAGCTTGTCAATGTATTTTAAGTTGCTTAGCTGAAATTCGCGGTGACCAAATAAAGTAATACCAATAACTGTCTTGATTGGAATAAATTGTTACCAACAGCTAGTGAATTATGTTTACACAGGCAGCGACCGAAATTTGATTTCCAATACATCTAATAATATATATCGAAATATTAAATGTTTCGATACTTCAATTTAATATCGATATGTATCCTGAATCCCTAAAACAGTGCTCCCAACAAAGTAACCATACAACATATAGCGGAATTGTGCATACTAAATTTGCTACCACAGATCCCATTTCCGTTCGGCCCGACGCGACAAGCAGCCACCCCAATCGGCTGGCGTATTATGAAGGCTGTTCCATGATGCACATTACACATGTCGCGTTGCTGTGTAAAACGACAATCGTTTGCTTCGGGTCTGCTGTAGCGCCCGAATTAGCAAGCGCACATCGGTCGTGTGCTGAATTTCAGCTAAGCTGGGCGAGTTTTATGCGCTGCGTTTTTAGTTCTTCGCCGGCTTTTGACTAAGCAGTGTCTGCGGCTGCTGACGCAAACAACCCGGCAGATTACTTGCGACATAGCTACGATGCTTATTCCTCATTATTATTTTATTAGATTTAGAAAACAAATTTAGCATGTTACGTATCGTTCGAGTGCCGCATTCAGGCTGAGCTGTGCGAGTCTTATGCTTAGCGATATTGTTTTAAAGAAAATCGGTTTCTTACGCTGTGACGTTGGTCGCGAAAGGCAGTTGACAAAATAGTCACCAGTGCACATACGCATACATCTCTTTTTGTAGTCATGCACCGCTGATATACATATGTATTGTATGTATGTGTCCGTACCATACGTACTTTTACTTGTTTGCGTTTGCTTCACTTCTATACTCTTCGAAGAAATTAGTATATTAAGTTTGTGCTGAAGTTTGTAATGCGGAAGGAAGCGTCGGAGAACCCCAAAAGTTACTGCCAGTATGCTTGGAATGACAAATCAAATTGATCTAGCCATGTCCGTCTGTCTGTATGTATGGGATCTAGTCCCTCAGTTTTTGAGCTATCGCGATGAAATTTTGCACAGAGACTTATTCAAATGTATAGCGCATTGGTGGGAACCAGCCGGATCGGACCACTATATCTTATAGCTGACATATAACTCGAAGTCGGTTTTGGCCATATATCCCATGTTTTTAAAGTTATCGCCTTTCCTTGTACACTTGAACATCCTTATAACTAATCAATGTTTAAAATTTTAAATCGATTGAGTTATAATTATCAAAGATATGCCTCATTACATATTTCGGTGGTGCAGTTGGCAGAGTGAAAATTACCTAAAGGTTCGAAAAGAGTATAAAATCTTCGTCAGTAGTAGGTGACCGACCATTGACCAGACAGAAGCAACAGATTGTCGTGTCTAGCCGATCGGTAATGGGTGCAGTGACAACAAATTTAATACGCACGATATCGATATATGAAGTGGTGCAACTCAGGCTTTTCTGATCTCCTGTTTAAAATTGCTTCATCCAGAAAAATAATCAAACATCCCGTATCCAAAAATCTGTACTTTTTAGAGCGTTCAGTACTTTTTTCATTAAACAAATTTCCAATATAATGCTTTTGTTTTGTCCATCAATTATATTTTTACGTGAACAAAGAGCGGGACTTAGCCTATAAGTGATATATGCAAAAAAAATTTTAAACATAACTTTCGCATCGGGGTTTGTTTTTTTTTTTTTTGTTAATTGTTTATTCTTATTACTCAGTCAGTTTTAATACATTTGAGGGTATTATAATTTGGTCGTGAAGTTTGTAACGCATGAAAAGTGATCATATATTATTGATCAGCATCATTAGTCGAGTTGAATTATTTATTTTTATTGTCAACTATTTAGAGTCGGAAACAGCAATTTAAATTTAATTATTAATTTATTTAATTTATTTAATTATTATGTTGTTTTTGAATAATGCAGAAAGCACCAAAAAAAACAACAAATATTTAACATGGGAAGCTATTGTTTTATAACCGAATCTAAAAATATACATTTTTTGTGCGAAACAAAACCTGCTTTTCATTGAATTTAAGCAAATAGTTCGATTTTTTAAATACGCTTGCATGCATCAAGTATGAAAATGCAATCTTCTTAAAAAGCTTTTATGAAGTCCACAGTTTTCATCAGGCGTCAAATGTAAATAAAGGAGAAACCCCACTTAACTGATAAGCGCAAAGCCTTTTTATCCTATTTATATCATCTTTACAGATTAAAGGAAAAGTAAAAAAAATTTCAAATAGACTTATTATCAAGCCTTCACATATAAAGAGGCTGTTCCTTGTTTTTATACTTTATAAATGATATATGAGCTGTATTTAATTTAAAAAACTTATCCTCTCAGAGAGGGGACACCAACTTTGAAATATATTCTTTTGTATACCCGTAAGCCACCTGTTTTTAGCTTTTATTTCACGGGGAACAGAATAGTTTCTCATAACAGAATGTAGTTATTAGCAGAAAAACGTATCAATCAGAAGTCAATAAAGCGTCAGAGTTTAAATTAAAGCATTGTTTAAAACTAACGCTGCATATATATGGTCTTTATTAAATTTATGATCATTTATACTTAATATGGGTATTAGTGAATGAACTGATCTTTTTGCTGCTCATTAGGATCCATTTTCCTGAATTTCCAGCTTCCTTGACCGTCAAACTCAAGAATGTGTGTGTGAAATTTCCTAGGGTAATACAAAGACATAATGTTATTATTTAGTATATTTATATAAGAAATATAACTCTGGTCGAGAGTGCCCGACTATTAAATATCCTGTAGTAAGCTCCGTGCTTCAATGAACGTTTGTTCTGCACTGATTACACCATGCAAAAGTAAAATATATCTAAAAAAGCCACTATCAATTTCTTTTGTTAAATCGGTCGCTGGGTCCAAACAAAATTATATAAAAATCAGGGTATAAAAATTAAGATTTTTTTTGGCTAAACGGAAGACAGCAATAATACTAAAAATATAAATAATCTCAGAAATTGTAATTTTCTGCGAATTTCGTTTGTTGATTTGAAAGACATTTACGATTTTGAAAACAGTGTAAAACAAGAAGAACTGTGTTATCTTCTGTTACATACCATTGAAGACCACATCTTACTGCGATATTTAACATTTCTTGCTAAAACATCGGTCATTTAATATCTCTCGTAACTGGTGAGTTTGGTCTGGATGTCATAGAAAATGCAATTTCCAGTAAAATCACGTCTGATTGCTCGATTGAAAAGCTGACTATATTTTTATTTTCACATGTTACATGTATGCATACTTTACAATATTACATAACAAGAAAAGTATTAGCCGATAATTCCCATGGCAGTTACATATATGATCTAGCAGCCACTGTAATGACTACAATACAACAAGATAGTTTTCAAACTGGGAGACTAGATGTCATAAAGACAGATAGACAGACGCACAGCGGCTATATTGACTCGGCTATTGATGCTGGGGTCACACGTCACAACAACATTAAAATACCCTCTACAAGAGTTTAATAACCTATAAACACCCTATTTATCAGTTTTTCATATCATGATTGAGAGTATTTCTTGTTGTTTTTTTTATAAAAAATCATTTTGTTTAAAATCAAGGAACGCAAATTTGAGATATTTACATTTTTCGGAATCTGTTTCAAAGCTTTTGAAAAAAAATATTTTGCACTTATTTCAAATACCATCACACTAATTCTGTTTTTATATTTCATTTTCTGAGAATTGACTTTAAAATGTACAGAATCGCTCAATGAAGAATAATTTTTTACTTAAGAGCTTACAACTTTGTTATTTATTCTATTACTATTAATATATCAATTTTGATGAAACGACACCAGTCAAATTTTAAAATGTATAGTTTCGGGGAAAGGTCTAGATAACAACATCCTAAATAGCACCTATACAAATAATCCTATTGGAACGTGGGATATCGATTATTATACTCTTTACAAAGCAGCAGTATATTATTGTCCTAAAGCTTGTAATGCATAGTAGAAAACGGCGGAGCACCCTAAAGTTACTTTTAGTAAGGTTGGGATAACAAAAAGAGTATAAAATCATCGGGACGCCGAAGATAATTCTGTCCTTCCTTTTTCTTGAATGTTGCAGTGTAAATAGTTGTCTAGTATAGATCTTTGTGATCATCTTTTTTGTTTAACTAATAATACGGATAAAAGCTGGCTTTCGTCGAATAATTCAGTTAATCGGCCATTTAAAACCTTTAACTTTAACCTTTAAAATAAATCAACAAACATAAATACTCTACTGCCCAATGCACACAATGCACAAGTGATGTTAAGAATGATGGTAATACCAACTATTATTTATGAATGTTGTCTAAGTGCTTACCAGAGCGTTGGTCGGTGTGTTATTGTCAGAAGCGTAATGCCCATGCTCTTGGCCATTACATAAATCGAGCTCTCCACGTCAATGGACACTGCACTGGTGCATTCATCAAGGAGTGCATATCGCGGTCTGTTGGCAAAATAAATTTAGCTCGACCGTTGTAATTTTTAAATTGAATACATTGAATACTTACTTGTGATAAAATAGACGAGCCACTGCCATTCGTTGTTTCTCCCCGCCAGAGAGAATATCCTTCCAATCACGCACTACATCAAAACTGTCACTGCAAATATATAAAAGCCCGAGGTTAAATTATTCTATATCTATATATATACCGACAACTAATAGTACTTACCGTTGAGCAATATGCTCCAGGCTGACCATTTTCAAAACACTCATCAGCTCATTGTCGGTGATGCCCTTGCGCTTCATATCCTCCCGCGTATCCGGATATATGATCTGGTCACAGAGGCTGCCAATGGACATATATGGTCGCTGTGGGATGTAGAACATGCACGGCTTGTCTTCGACAGGACGTGGTATATGCAGCTCTCCGGCGTAGATTGGCCAGAGTCCACTCAAAATGCGGAACAAGCTGGACTTACCGCAGCCATTTGGTCCCGTTATCAAGAGATGCACGCCCGGCTCAATGCACAGCGTCAAGCTCGGCACAACAATATCACAGTTGGGGGTAACGACCGGCACGGCTCGCAGACTTATCGACATGTTCGCGGCATCGTCGGTGTAGATGATGCGACCCTTGGCAACGGGCTTGCCGTTGCTGAACTCAATGATGCCATTCAGTTCGTTGTTCTCGACAACGGTCGCCTTGCTGTAAATACCCTGGGCGGTCTCCTCGAAAACATCCAGCATGCCAGCCACTCGGTACGTGTAGCCGGCCAGTGCCACCACCTCCTTGTAGGACGACATCAGGCGCTCGATTGCATCAGCTGCCGAAATGAGCAAATTTCTGGCCGTCGTCAAGTATTGTGTGCGCTCACTCACACTCGAGTCATTGCTGTCTGCGGATGTTTTGGATACAGCAGCGCCCGTTAATATCGGCAGAGATACCATCACCATTCCAGTGCCCGACCAGACGTATTTCATAAAGAATTGCTCCAGCATTATAAACCAAAGTTTTTGGCTAAATATGCTATTCATTTGGTTAACTAAGCGATTATAAGCCTGGCGCAACTGCTGCAACTCAACCTAATTGTGTATTCAACAAATATACATACATATGTAAGGTATTAAGTAAAATGTGCATTTTATCAATGTTGCAAACAGAAATAACTGCATGACCACTCTATCTGAACACAAAGACGGCCTCTTCAGAAATTTCAACTACTACGAGAGAAATCCGGCTATAGAAACTGAGAGAACACACGAGTTAGTGTAAAGGGGAGACAGGGAGAATTTTAAAGAAGAAAGATTTATCTCTCTCTCTCTCGAGATAGCGAGAGATAGTGACTGTGACGGAGAAATGGTGAGTAAGTGTGAGTAGAAGAGAGAGAATGGCACAATGAATATAAACAGAGAGCATGTGGGGAGAGAGAGGGCAAGATTATAACATAGTAGTAAAACACACTAATGTATATTTTAAAATGGAGCAGTTCCCTTGAATTCTTAAGAATTGAATAGAAAAGCCTAAATTGGCGAAATACACGTTTGTAATAATGTGCATACATAATATTCTTTATATTACCTATTATGTCCCAAATTTGGTGTCTCTATCTCTTACAGTCTCTGAAATCGGCATGTTTATACAGACATACGAGGTTACATCAGCTCGGCTCTTGACACTGAATACATATGTACATATATGTTTTATCGCATTTTACTATATCCAAAATGTAGGCTATCAAAACTCCGTCCCCTCCTGGATATGGGTCATACAAATAATTTGTTGTTGCGTCTGGAATGACTCACCTTGTGTCCGCCGTAAAATGCAATTTCCTCTGCGTTTGTTATGATACGCGAATGTATATGCCTCAGATAGCCATATCGATTAGCCTCTTCCGACACCAGCTGACCGAATTTCGGGGACACAATGCGCAATATGTGTGCCGTAAGCGCAATAACGCTCACCGACAGAGCCGGGCCTTTAAGAACCATGACAATATAATTAAAATATACGATATGATATTAATAATATTTGCCTGATAGTATGTTAGCCTTCATCTTCCGTGACGAGCGCATTAGTGCCAAGCCAATTAGCATTAGATCGAAGCACGGCTTCGTTAAGCTACTGTACAAATGAGCCACGGAGCTCGCAAACACTGAAATGTCCTCGGTAAGTCTGTGTATGAACGCAAACAGTTAGATAGAAACGTAAGCATTTGGGTAGCACCATTACCAACCTGTGATCGGCGTTTTCAATGCGTCCATCTAAATTCGATACTCTGTAGTAGTTCTGATTTTTGAAGTACAATCGGTATGAGTGACGCACCAAACGAGTCCTGTTCGAAAAAATAAATATGATTTTAAATAGGATGTTTGTTCTCAAAGTTCAACTATTTTGAATTGTTCATGATATCAACAGTTGCGACTGATTTTGACAGCCTTTCTACTTGAATTAAGTAGAAATTGGTTAATTTTTATTTTTTACTGCATATGTGGACGTAATACATGTGACACGTACCGAAAGGCTAGAGCAAGTTTACATTCCAGAAATCGTATCATCGAATTAACGAATGTGGCTGGAATCGCAATGCCAAACCATTTAAGCAGCACGAGGGCAAACTGTCTGACGTCCTTGCGTACGATAAACTTGACGAGGGCACCTTCCAGGGCTGCCACATAAATGCTGAGGAATGTACGCGAAATCAGGCACAATGTGTGCACCGTAAGCAGGCCGGTCTCGTAGCACAGTTTCTGCGGTATCATTATCTGGACTAGCATGCCGAGTTGCTTCAAAAACTCCGTGTTTAGACCCGGCTCAAGCATTTGCTTGTTTTTCATTTTCAATTGCTGCTCCACTAGCAGCTTCTCAGCCTCGGCTAGTTTTAAGTCCTCGTCGGAGCCATCGAGCTCTGAGGGAGTCAGCGCACCTTGGCTGATTCTCGACTTCGCACTTTGCTCTTTGGTGTTTTGCGTATTTCTAATGTATGGAACGGTCACCTTAATTGTCCATGCAAATAGCGCGGTGCCCACTAAGGCGTAACTAAATGCCTGCTTTGGAAGTCCAGACTGTTCGTATTTTTCCGCCATACGGCCAATATATTTCGAAAACACTGTCATATTTACATACGTCCAAGTATTGTGACTTGTATTTTACTTATCGAATTAAGCACAAACAATATCTATTTATGTATGTTATTTGGGGATGCACACAAAGCTAAGTACACGGAAATATTTCGAGTTCACACTGAAAATAGAAAATAAACAAAAATCAACTAATTACCTTTAAATGGGCGAACATTATTTATACATGTTAAGCTTTTAGGAAATTGCTATGGAAAAATATATTTATATATATTCGATCATTATATGGCTTGAGCAAAGCTTATTAAAAACCATGCTTTACGCATGAATTGTTTAATATTATTATGTAATCAATGGTATTACTTTATTTATAACTTTATCAAAGTAATTTTTTAATCTGTACATCTTTAAACAACGATATTGGGGCATGTGACGATTGTCCTGCTGATTTCTTTTTCGATAACTTCAAATGTTCATGTATATGGTTATTAAGTGACTTTTTTTCAGACTAGTTGCCCACTGGATACATTATTCAACTAGTACAATGTACATCGATATAAAACTGTGTATTACGAGATCACAGTAAAACTATATGCTTAGAGATCAAGCAAATGTTAGCTGCTTTCGCTTAAAGACACTTAAATCGTATAATTATATAGAACTAACAATTAAAAGCAAAGTTCATCGCTGGTGTAATCGACTTTACCGACACTTGCACACAACTAGTCTACGACGATTTAGCTGCCTTGCTTAAAATGCTTAATCTGATACTAAGTCTACCTTCGCCAATGCCAAAGGTCGCTGCTAACTCGCAATCTGTAAAAAATGATACATTGAAGTGTTTTATGGTGGGTTTCACATGAGTGTGTTTTGACTAACATGAAACCAGAAGTATTTATTCATGGCAAAAATTATCAAATAGCCGATTCGATAGTGCTAGAATTTGTAAACTAAGATAAGTCCAATCAATCCACTTGATAATGTGCTTGGATTAGATTACCTGCTAGTCGAAAAGAAGAAATATTTCAATTCGCGCTTCTTTGTGCGCTTCTTTCCGGCTTCAAATCGCGATTATTACTATAATTGATATGTTGTGTATGTTCGAGCACATTTCAGTTTCATATTTAAATAATTGAAAACTATAAAGCGCCGACAGAATGCTCCATATAATCTGAACGAATCCACACAATGCATTAAAATCAGGGACCGCAAAGATTATATGTTATATTTAAAAAATCATAGATCTGAAATTACTTATTATTTCTTTCTTTCTTTTTTTTATCTGAACTTTTTTGTAACATTTTTGTATAAATATACAAAAAATATATATATGTATATGAGGTAAGTGTTATGTGATAAGAAAGGGATTAACAACCGACACAGCAAATAAACCATTGACTTAGGAACAAAACATTTTTGAGATTAGCTAGCGGAAGTTGATAGAGTGTTAGCTAAAATTGAACTTTGCATCTTTTAACTAATAGCTTCTACTTTTGGACACGAGGGTATTACTTGCAGCACTTTGGGTCGGGCGTTTTTATACACAAAGATAAAAGCCCGAATAACGTTTTGAACTTTCGTTATTTCGATTTCAAGTGGTCTATATCAAAATATACTTAAAGCATATGAAAAGAAACCCAAGCCAGTCGTAAATTAAATCTTTAAATAATTCGGCTATCTTGGCAAGTAATATTTTGTTTTGTTTATGTATATCATGCCTTTATATATGTATACATACCTATATTTATATTTATATATATTTTATTCTTTTGTTTATGCGAGAAGAACGTGCGAAACTTACAGCTGTCAGCTTTGTGTCGTGCTCGAACAGCTGATTAGTCTGTGTACATACATATGTTGAATGGAGTGTGTACAATGTACAGATGGTGTGCTTTTACTTGATAGTATTTGTTTTGCGCTTTGTTTTCACTTGTTCTCTGCCCACTTTAATTCGTATTCCTCGATTACAAAATACTTTATTGCGAAAAGCTTCAATAACGACGCGAACATAAAGATAAAGCAAAACGCTGATCAACTGAATCAGAATTCGCGATTCAATTGCCAATTCGAAGAAACACACTTCAAGACAACACAGCAGTTATATATACACAATAGTTGTAATCAATTGATTGAAAACTAGAATATTTCAATTTCAGTAAAATAGTAATCACGAAATTAAGTAGTAAATTCTGCTATGCATGGCAACGCAATAAAAACACGACCGAACAACGCGAAAGCTTAAAGCTTAATGTTGTATGTAGTACATATGTATGTATGTACTTACTACTACTCACTAGCTTAGTTTTTCATTTTCCTTTTCTGCTACAATCAAAACAAATGCATGTACCTCCATCCATCAGTCCATACATACAATATGTACATATGTATGTGCGTGTATATGTATGTATGTACATATGTACAATGTATAACATTTAGTTAGACTACATATATTTTTCACATGAAAGAACCACAGCTTTTATTTGTTTATACGCT
Organism: Drosophila flavopinicola; assembly: GCA_035042425.1. Lineage (NCBI taxonomy): Eukaryota > Metazoa > Arthropoda > Insecta > Diptera > Drosophilidae > Drosophila > Drosophila flavopinicola. Next base: position 729,974 of record JAWNLL010000235.1, read on the forward strand.
TTTATAAATTGTCATTCAAATTGTTGTACATACTCAGAAAAAATTTAATTGCGTGCATATGTATGTATATATCTAAGCTTTCAACCGGAATCAGTAAAAAAACGAAATTGACATGTAGTATGTATGTTTGTGCATGCAAGTGCATGTGTGAATATACAGTGGCTCACAGCTTATTTCAACCAGCACCTTAACAAAATTTTAGGCATGTATAAAATCTAAACTAAAAGAGATATCAAAATAATTTAAACGCAATTTGGTAGTCTGATGCTTTAACTTATAAAATATTACATCATTTATTTTTCAAATATTTTTAAAACATTTTATTTTAATTAAAAACTAAAAAATCAACCAAAATCAATGCCACAGCTTATTTCAACCACATACTTTGCAGCTGAGCAAAGATCCGTTATTTTACAATGCAACGGTAGTATCTTTTTCTATGCTTTAGTCATTGTTTTCGGAGTATGGTGAAATATATTTCTGCTGAATTTTGACAGTGGATCTTGCAGAAAAGTGTATTTATCGAAATGGGACCACGCACAACTAATGAGCAGCGAGAACTTGTTCTCAGTCATTTTAAAACGGGCTGCTCGCGCAGGAAAATTGGTGAGATGGTTGGACTAAGTGATTCCACAGTCCAGAGCATCATTTACCGATTTGTCCGAGAAAATAGAACCCATGATAAGGGTAGAATTGCTCCGAACAAAATTTTCAATTCTACGGACGAGCGCTATATTGTCCGGAAAATACGGGATAATCCAAGGCTATCGGCTCCAAAACTGGCCAGTGATGTTGAGGCAGAGTTGGGCAAGTCATGCCACCCAGAAACGATTCGCCGTGTGCTTCGGGAGCATGACTTCAAGCCCAGAATAGCGAGCAAGAAGTTTTTTAAAAGCGACAAAAATAAGATGTGTCGCCTAAAGTTTGCCCAGGAGCACTTGCACAAGGATAATGGTTTCTGGAATACAGTGTTATTCTGTGACGAGTCCAAATTTAATATTTTTGGGTCAGATGGAGCCTCATATGTGTGGCGTAAGCCAAACACAGAGCTGGAAGCAAAAAATGTAAGGGCTACAGTTAAGCATGGCGGTGGTAACGTTATGGTGTGGGCCTGTATGTCGGCAGCGGGTGTCGGAAACTTGCAGTTTATTGAGACTACAATGGACAAAACTAAATATCTTGACATTTTGAAGTCCAATTTGATTGAAAGTGCTGAGAAGCTGGGCATAAGGGACGTTTTCAGATTTTACCAGGACAATGACCCGAAACATACGGCGGGCATTGTGAAGACCTGGCTGATCTGGAACTGTCCGCATGTTATGAAACCACCAGCCCAGTCACCAGACATGAATGTTATTGAAAATTTGTGGGCTATTTTGGATACAAATATCCGAAAACGCAATATTTCTAACAAATCTGACCTTAAAACTGCATTGCTTGACGAATGGGCCAAGATTACACCACAAGTTACACAAAAGTTGGTCGAATCCATGCCAAAAAGGCTCAAAATGGTGGTTGACCAAAAGGGTGGTCATAGCAAGTATTAATTTTTGTTGTTTGATGAAAGACATAGTTTTAACAATATAATTTCTAAAGTGGTTGAAATAAGCTGTGGCATTGATTTTGGTTGATTTTTTAGTTTTTAATTAATATAAAATGTTTTAAAAATATTTGAAAAATAAATGAAGTCATATTTTATAAGTTAAAGCATCAGACTACCAAATTGCGTTTAAATTATTTTGATATCTCTTTTAGTTTAGATTTTATACATGCCTAAAATTTTGTTAAGGTGCTGGTTGAAATAAGCTGTGAGCCACTGTATACTTGGCCTGCCCACTTATAAGTGAATCAGTAACTTTCAGATCTGAGCCGTAACACATTTACTGTAAAAAGAAATATATTTCATTTATATGCCAAGTTGGAGTATCACAAAGCAACCAGTCATCTTGTACAAAGCTTATTAGTAACTAAATAATAATTACATATTCATTTCAATGCACAAGTACACAAATACGTACACCAGTTAGAATTGAATTACCAGGGTTGGCCCGGTTCCAAGTGTTTTTCCTTACAACTCTAATACAGACTAACTTCTATCGCAGCGTGGTTTTTCAAAATAAATGAAGCCTATGTAGCTAAACTTAGTCCTATACAAAATCACTTTATTTAGATGGTAATATTCGATTTTGATCTTCTGAGATACAAGCTGAAAACGCTGTGTGTCGAATGTGACAAAAAGTAATGTTTCTGTGGAAATGCATAAGTAAAAATTTGTATCACATATTTGAACACATATCAAGAAATACACTAGGATATTAGTATTTGTAATAATAGATTGTAGTCACCAGGAAAAAGTATTTTATTTATATAAATGACCAATCATATTATTAGTTTTTATTTCTGATCGTCAGTACTCAATTACATATATCGTTGTCATGCATAAATAGTAAATACATACTTATAAATTTAGTTGAATGCTACAAACTCTGAGCTTTACCGTACAGGAATAATCGTTTCAAAAGCGCTACGGAAATATGGACGACACATATGAAACCGATTCCTCCGAGGTAAGGAACATATCCATACAGTGACGTAGGCAGAGGTGTGTTTATATGTGGTTGAACTGCCTACCTTCGGTTTATAAAGTAGTACAAATCATTCAGTTGTGCTTCCATTTCGAAATGCACTTATAAAATATATTATCAAAAAAAACTGACTCACATTTATCAAAAGTTTTTTTTATTATATATACTAAAATTTTATGTAATTTTTAGTGTAAAAGTCCCCCTTATCAAAATCCTGCGTACGCCATTGTGGTCATAAATGCTAAGAGAATATAAGTACATACATATATCATGGTTTGAATATTTTAAAACGAATTTACATACATTTGGTGTGTGCCTGAATCTGTTGTTATTATAATTAAATATGTATGACTATGTTCAATTTAATATTAATAAATTAAGGAATTTTATGATGCGTGCTCCGACCAATTGGATATGTGCCCTTTCGAAATGGATCTAAAAACGTCACTGGACGAGGCCAAACTAGCTATAACCTATTTTTTTGATAACAAGTTCGAGGAAGCCCGCACTCTTTTAAGGCCGTATGCTGGAACGAGCCTGTATCACTCAATGGGCAATGCAGTATTTTCGTTCCTTGAGGCCATGCTAACCTTTGAGCACATTGAGGACGCGTCGGTCGAGCTTAAGAAATGCGTAGAGCTCTGCCAGCGTTTTAGGAAGAAGAGCACTTTAACCGAATACATTGGCAGCACATTTAAAAAGGTATTGCAAGTGTAATTTATGTTTACATATTGACCACTGGAGTTTCAGAAAAATTTCGACCAACTTACTGACCTGGAGTGCCACGCTGAGCTCTGTCTGGCAGAGGCCCTCCTGATGAGCGCCCTGCTCACCTTCATTGAGGACGAGAACCTCTCCGGACTGATTCGCGGCAGCCTGCAAGTGCGTCAGTGCTATAATTGTTTCAGGTATGCGGAAAATAATATTATTATAAATACAAATAAATATGTGTGCATTACTTTCTGTACAGGCTCTGTGGCCAAATAATGAAAAATCGCAAGTGGGATATAAGCTCACAAAGTTTAAGAACTCACTTCAATAGCGGTGTCCATATGGGAATTGGCACGTTCAATTTAATGATATCTATGCTGCCCGTTCGCATTACTAAAATACTACAATTTATCGGATTCTCATCAAATAGGGTGAGCAATTTACAGTGTATATAGAGAGGGAGAGAGAGAGAGAGAGAGAGAAAGAGTTACATCGTATCGATTAGTTCGTTCAGCTACAATTGAACTACAGAACTGATTCTTGCAATTGAACTACATCGACAGTCGAATGATTCAAGTTAATCTTTTTAGCGTGATGGTCTTAGGGATTTGCGTGCGGGCTACCAAGAGAATGGACTGCGGAAAATTCTATGCGCCTTGTCGTTGCTCGGCTACCATTTAATGGTTGTACCCATGCTCAGTGAACAGCCGCACAGTGATCTGAGCCTGTGTGACGAGATACTAACATCTCAACTCGACCAGCATCCGAACGGTGTTTGGATGCTGTTCTTTAAGGGACGATTCGAATTGTGCAGGGGCAATCTGGAGGCCGCCGAGTCCTGGTATATTAGATCGTGGAAATCGCAAGACGCTTGGCCCCAATTCCACTACCTCAGCTTCTGGGAACTGCTCTGGGTGAATTGCATGCAGCGAAAGTGGTCAGAAGCCCAGTCTTATGGCACACAATTGCTGGAGAAGAGCAATTGGTCGCGAGCGATATACGCGTATCAGTTGGCAGCTATCAAGCTAATGTCAACCTCCAGATCGGCGGACGAGCTGCGGCATATTAACGAACTAATGCTCGAGGTGCCTGCATGTAGGCAGAAAATTGCTGGAAAGTCGCTGCCTATGGAGAAATTTATGGCCCGGCGTGCCGTCAGATATAAGGCACAGAATGACCGACTTGTTTTGCCCGTCATCGAGCTGATGTATCTGTGGAATATGCTCAAATTCATTGCTAAGGATTACCAGCTGGCCGAGGGTATTCTGCAAATCATCGATGCCGAATTGGCCATGTTCGCCGAGCCAAACGAGCTACAACCAGTCACCCAAATGTACTACGCTGATAATCGCGCATTGTGCCTTCTGTTGCGTGGATCTTGCTATGTTCAAATGGGCAATTCAGCGTTGGCTCTGCAGTAAGTAAACATTCAATCAAATAGCCCATCCCTTCCGACAAATACATATCTGACGAGCTACACATGTTCCCTACCATAAGCACATATTCTTTACGGTATGGACATACGTTGCCTTACGATAAACACACGCTTTTTTTTAGGGATTTTCGGGAGTGCATTGCACAAAATGGCATAGTAGAGGATCATTTTATTATTCCCTACGCCCACGTGGAAGCTGCACTCTGCCACGCATCTGAGAATCGGCCTCTGGCCATATCCATGCTGCAGGACACCAAGTATGAGCAGAATATTGTTGTTTGATTTCCATTATTTCTTCAAATATTACATTTTTTACTAACATATATTCCCATTTTAGAAAAAAGTTTTCCAAGTTTCCATTAGAATCTCGACTTCACTTTAGGATTCATGCGGCTCTCATGGATCTTAATGGTAATATTGGCTAACGACAGATATTACAAATTGGCAGCCGAAATTTGCGTTATTTAATGAAAAAAACCTTATCTGGCTAAGCTCCGAACTATGTACAAATATCTTACGTCTATTATACGTGTGTATGTCTGTTAAGGTATATTATATTTGGCATATCTCAATCTACTGTTTTATTGCACCAATATGTATCTGTAAGTGGTCTAGGGTTAATAAAGAATACGAATTGAAATTTTAAGGCGCATTTTAATTAATACGAATATTGTACTTTTCTACCTTCAATATCAAATATTAATAATGTGGTTCTTGCCGATTTTGACCAATGCACCCTAATGCTCGAAAACTGCATGAAACAGTTTCAACCGAGTAATATGCCCGAGGGATATTACTGTTTTCCGAGAGCATACAAGTTAAATTAAATGTTGTCATTTTATTGTAAGAGTAATTGTTTCATATACATGCAGTTTATTATATGTATACATATTTCTCTTTAGTATAAGTATTATAATAATAAGGGGAATACTTTTTCTTTTGTTTTTATTACCATATTATAAAAATGTGTTGTGTTCAATGTGTTTATAATGTAGTGCGCATAGTTGAATCAATATTATAATTGTTTTATGTTTTCGGCTTTTGTATAAATTGTTCGTAATGGTGACGCGTGGGTACGCAATCCTTAAAAGCACGTTAATGATTATATCTATGTATATAAGTGTTTATTTTAAATCAATTTAGTTTTACATTAAAAATGTAAAAGCCTTACCTAATCAGTACTATTATTATTTACGTTAAGAATTAACATTGTGTGATTTTATACACTATTTTCAAAGCAATTGTTTAATTCTATACATATTTGATCATTTTACATTTAGTTTTGCAGCCTGGGTGATCGCAATCCGCGTCGCAGCTGATCATTTACCATATACATATGTATGTTCCTGCATTATTTCTGCATGCAGTTCTATTGAGATATTTGCTGTGTATGCTGCTCGTACGAGCCACATACATACATATATATACACACACATACACACACATTATACATATATACATTATATATATATGTGTGTGTGTGTGTGTGTTATATATTTGTAATTGCAATTTCTGCTGATTTTAAAGTAACTTATTCTATAAATGTCAGTTATTAGAGCACCTATGGACGCGTTGAAGCCAGCCTGTCAAAACTTTTGTTTGAGAGTTTACTAATATATTTTTAAACATTTTCAATTAACTTTGGGTCGATTCTTATTGTATGTTTAAACTTCTTAACGGGTTGTCTTTAATCCGTTTAGATAATATAATGCTTTAATTTGGATTTGCGTTAGAGCAACATGGCAATGGTTAAAAATGCAACACAATTATTTACTGTGTATGTGTCTTATATGTGTATTTGAATGTGTTGTTTTTTAGTAACCCGTCAGATTTTTTGATTTTACAGATACTAAAATTGAGCTCATAGCTAACCAAATATGTAAACAAAAATGACTGTACAGTTTTGCATAAGTAAAGAAAACAACTTGAAAGTCTAGTTTTAAAAAAGGTTTGTTTAAACATACGTAAGCAATACTTTCATTAATTTCTTTTTGTTTAAAGTTTTTTTTTTTTTTATAACTTGGATTAAACTTGTTATGAAATACATATAAGTAATTTAATTCGTTATAGAAGAAATAAACATTATAAAATGATTGCGTGTACTTGTGTTAAGAATACTGTTTACAATTAACAGTTTGAAGAATACACTAATTTATTTTTTACATAAGATGTGCTTGCTTTAAAACTACATACTTAATATTTCTATATGGAAGTATGCATGCACCTACATATGTATATATATGGTTATGTATTTTGTTTGTAGCTGCTATAAGTAAATCTGCGCTGTATGTGTATGAGTAAGCTGCCAAACGGTAAGATGCTCTTGTTGCATTGATAAATACGTTTTGTGTATGCGTATGCGTATGCGTATGCATATGTATGTATGTATGTACTTGTAATGAATGAACTTAAACGAATTTTTGTGTTTGTGTATGTGTATGTAAACAAATCAACTGTGTACTTATTTGCGCCTTTGCAAACATAATGTAGTATATACAAAATATACAATAAATATTAATTATAATATATGTATCTGTTTTGCAATTGCAGAAAAACTTCAGTATGAATACTACGGCGAGTACTGTATTGCTGCTTGTATTGCAGTTGTCTCGTAATTTCTTCTTCTTTCTTTTACATTTTAGGATTTTGTTTCGTTTGTATAGTATGTGTATGTATGAATGTATTTATATGTATATCACAAGTTTGAAGAGAGTAGAAAGTGGCGAATTAACTACAATTGGCAGTAAGCGGCGGCGCATCAAATCGAATCAACATATCTTAACATGGCAAGAGTGCGATTTGCTTAGCAATCGATGCCGTTAACATTACTACAAATCTGCGATAAGGCGTTGGACACGCTCCGACTTGGCTGATGCGCACCATGTGGATGCTTGCCTCCTTGGTGATGACTGCCTCCCAATTGTTGCTGTTGTCGCAAAAAAGCCTGCTCGCCAACAATGATGCTATCCGAGGCACTTGCACTTGCAGCTGTTGCTGCTGCTGCTGCAGTTGCTGACAATACATTGGCGACACACAACTCCGAGGAGCCTGGCATACTGGGGACGTCCTGTTGGTTGTTGTAGTGCAGATGATGAATGGATTTTGTATTGTTTTTTTGTTTTTGTACATGCAGGTGTGTGGCCTTGTTAACAGCAGCAAGTGGATTGTTGGCTGTGTTATCGCTCGTTGTACAAGAACCATTCTCATTGTTGCTTATCAAATTGGTGCACTCCACATTGCATCCTGCTATCATATCGTCGTCTTCCTCTTCATCCTCTTCCTCAGAATTATTGTGATTGTACTGCTGCTGATGTTGCTGCTGTTTATTTTGTTGATGTTGCTTCAGCGCCAAGTCATTGCAAACGCTCGGTGCCAATTCAAAATCATTCGATGCCAACGAGCGATTAACGGTACTCATATTACGTCCGCTCCGCTGATAATAGTGCGAGCGTTCCGTGTGTGCCAATGTTTGAGCACCGTTTACTCGCATACTGCCCGGCATTACGGTTATTGCACGACCAGTTCCAGGAGCAGTACCAGTAGCAGTCATTCCCGCTGTCGCTCCGTTGACAATGTTGTTCAGGGTGCCACTCTTGCGCACACCATTGTAGTGGCCGCCGCGCTCATATGAGTTGTAACTGGCGTATCGGACACCATTTGAGGAGGAACATGAGTTTGTCGAGTTGGAACTGCGTCGCTCTGGATTCTCAAAGACGGCGGTGTCGAGTGTGCTATTATTGTTGGGCTTTCGGCACTTGGTCACCTTGTGCATTGATCCTTCTCTCTCCCGCTCTCTCTCCGGCCAGCACTCATCGCTGGGATGTGAGCTACCGCCAATAGATTTCTCTTTAAATACGGGCCGCTCAAAGTTATTAAACTCATAGCTGGAGTTCTCCTGCAACGGCTCCGAGTAGCAGCTGTCGCTCTGCAGCAAAAGCATTTGCTGCTGCGACGTGCCGGAAGAGCCCGATCCAGAACCGGATGCTGAACCGGAGGCAGAGCTTGCCGTGTTCTTGCTCAATTTTTGTAAGGCTCCAACGCCAACGCCAATCCCCATTCCCATTCCAATTCCGATGCCACCGACAGCGCCCGTTGAGCTCGTACGCAAATCGAAATTGGGGTTCTCATAGTGATCGGTTGTCGCATCAGTCACATAGTCGGTGCTCATATAGGCAGCCGGCTCATGCACCCTCATATGTGGGTGATGGGCATGATGATGATAGCGAGACGCTTGCGGCCCATACTCGGCGGTTATGTTGTGATTGACGGCACTCCGGATCGAGCCGGTGTCGTAGGGTCTCTGGTACATGGGCTCCTGCAGTTGATACTCGGTGCCAGCGTCGCCCTGTTGCCCGGATGCTGCCGACGCTGGTCCCGCCAGCGAGTTGAGTGCATAGCTATCGTCATATATCAGTTTTCCCGTGCGCATTGTGTACGTATGCAGATTGGTGTTTGCGTTACAGATGGCCGGATAATCCGTTTCGAACTGCTCCTGGCTCGAGCTGGATGTGCACGGCAAGAAAAAGTTGGCGACATTCGAATGCGAATTGTGATGAGTGGCAGCAGCGTGCTTCTCTCGCATGGTATTGCCGGCGGCACTGTTGCCACCCCCAAAGGCGGCTGGCCCAACCATTCGTACGTCGCCATTGCCGGCGACAGCACTGTTGGTGTTGTTACCAACGCCACCGCCAGCGCCAACGCTCGTCTTTAAGCCAGTCACCCAGGATATCAGAGTAATGATCGCTATCTCGATAAGACGCAACGAGAACTGATAGCCCCACTGCATCCAGTCTACCTCAACGATGTTCGCCTGGCTCATCAATGGACGTGCTGTGGAGATGCAGACCGCTCCAAAGATCTGCAAAGCAGCCAGCAAAACGAAGAGCAGAGCGGTAGCGATTGTGATGTGTATGGCATAGGACAGATTCTGATAACCATGTATATAGTTCTGTGACTTGCTGCGCAGTATGCGCTTTAGTATGCGATACAAATACAGATACAGCAGTCCCAGGCTGAGGCATATAAAGATATAGATTATCTGGCAGATGAGCGACAGCACTCGAGGCGGCGGTGGCGGATTGGCCAGACTGGTCGAGGGTGCAAATGATGATTGCAACTGCTGCGGCTGCTGCTGCTGGCGGCGAAAATACTGATGCTGCTGCTGCTGCTGAAAGTACATGTGGTGATTCTGCAGCGTATAAGACTCGACATAGTGCAGCGTAATGCAGAGCCCAACGTGAACACCGCAACCGACAACTACCGTTAACGGTCGCACCAGAGCCGAATAGCGATTATTCTTGTGGTTAAGGGACTTTAGAAACAGAAATAGTATGAGCACGGCAAATGCCACGGTCAAGAATGTCGATGGCAAATTCAGCAAGAGCTCGGCGGCGAATATGGGAAAAGTGCCATGAATATTGTACGCATCGACGCACAAGTAAATAATACGCATTATGCATATGGATATAAGAATGAGATGTATGTACACAAAATACGACTGGGCGAACAGATGCGTCAGTTTGTTATAGGTGACAAGCTTGTACAGCGAATAGACGGATAATATGGTAAACAGTACCACCGATAGATATATGTGTATATTCCATGCCCACGTCCATGTCGTATGAGCAGATGCCGCTGCAGCCGCAGCATTGCCTGTGCCTGCACCCGCTTTTCCTCCTGCCACATTGCCATCATTACCATCTGTGGTGAAAGTTGGCCGGGTATTTGTCGTTGCTGATGATGTGAATGACGTGGCCGCTGCCTCGCCTATAGCGGCGGCCGCCGATGGTGTCGTTACGCCGCCTGACACCTGACTCGCATTTCTGTTGCCACCCGCAACCGGCTCGTTTAAGTCTAACTGCTGTTTGCTCTTATTTATATTGGGACTGGCGGCGGCAGATGCTGCATTATCATCATTGCTGCTGATGCTGCTGCTGCTGCTGCTCTCATTGGCAGACTCACCATTATCGACAGAAACAATCGGTGACGCAGGCGGCTGATGATAGCTGACCATGGGGCGCTGTGTCACATGCCGCAAAAGAACAGCGGGAATATCCCCTTTCTTGCCATTTGAGCCGAGTATGCGTCGAATATTCGGTAGAACCTCCTGCCTTTTGTTTGCATTGGACTCCTTGGCTATCTCTTGTGCTTTGTGATCATTGCCGTTGCTACTGTGATCCGACGCTTCAGCGGCGATGGCATCAGTTATTGTGCGTGACGGCGTGTTGAGCGCTTTCTTACGATCGCCGGCGATGTCAAGCATGCTGGTCGAGACCAATGGCTTCTTTGCCTCCACAGCACTGTGATAGCTATCATTTAGATTCGTATTCGAATGGTGATTCGAATTGCTATCGGCGTTGCCAATTGAAGCAGCAAGATCCGGCGGACGAAATGGTATCCTTTCATGGCCGGGCATCAGACTAGGTGGCGGTATGGGCCGTCTGTTGTTAAACGTTACTGTATTCGATATAAGGCCCTCGTTATTAGTGCCCCTAAGCGTGGGCTTGTCTGCGAATGGATTTTGATATTCCGGCGGCAGTGGGGGCGTGAAGAATGATCGCGATGGCGGCGAATATGACGGAATATCACCCGGATACATCGGTATTGTCGGCTGGCCGTTAGTCTTTTTTAATAAGTTGGGAACTACAAAGCACACAAAAAGTAATACATGTTAAACCATTTACCGAACATTTAATTCCACATTTGTACTTACTTGACGGCATTGGTGTCGAATTGTATTGGATAGGGTGTCGTTGGCGATCTCTATCGTGGCTGCTGCCGTGATGGCGATTCGGATTTGGGTAAGTCGGATTATTATTACTCTTCAATATGTCAGCGTTCGGTGCAGACGTAGGCAGCGCGTGATCCCTTTCCAAGTCTAGCTCATAGTTTCTATGGCGACCAGCGTTATGTTGTGGTTGATGTGCCGATTGGTATCTGAAACAGTATACAAACTCACTCTTATAATAACAATGGTAAATAAAAATAACACAAAATCAAAATTGCATTAATAAATACATAATGTATAACAATGATGTTGCTGAAGTTTTTGGAAAATTATATAATTATTTTATTGTCAAAGAATTTTTGGCAGAAGCAAGAAAACCAATTTGTAATTGCTTCTATTTAATTTTTTTAAAGAATATTGTTGAGAATTAATAAAATATAAAATAAAATAGAAGAAAGAAAGTAAATTCAATATTTCATTTGAAAATGAAAGATGTGACATAAATAACAAGTAAGAGTGCTCTAGTCGGGAGTGCCCGACTAGGAGATACCCTGAACCAAGTACTTACAATCATTCATACTAGTCTAAGGACACACATGCTGCATTTCAAGCAGTACAAGCAGTGCAAGCGGTTTAAGCAATTAGCTTGCTTTTCACCGAGCCCCACACATCGGAAAGTAAAATCTTAAAAAACTTCTGTGTTTATTGTCCGATCTTTCTGAAATTTTTAGGACATAACATTGGCTATAAAATGTGTGACCAAACCAAAAATGAGTTTTTTAAAATTTGGGGGAAATTGGGGGTGGTATCCAAAAAGTGATAAATTTGTTACATGTGTATGCTATTCGAGATTATACATGCCAAATAAGTGGCCTCTAGCTCTTATAACTTGTAAGTTATAGCCCAAAAACGCTAGTCTGAAATCGAAATTTATCGATAACTTTTGAATGGGTCGAGTTATCGATAAAATGAAATAAACTTCCAAATATGACGTATCTAGCTCTTGTAGTCTATGATATCCGCGTGTTCATACAGACGGACGGACAGACAGACAGACGGACATGGCTAAATCGACTCGGCCGTTGATACTGATCAAGAATATATATACTTTATATAGTCGGAGATGCTTCCTTATGCCTGTTACATACTTTTGCACAAAACCTAATACCCTTTTTACCAATTTTTAATGGGTTCAGGGTATAAAAAGTGCTATTAGAAGAATTAAATAAAAATATATAAGTAAATCGAAATGTGTATTATTAATCCAGAAACTAAACAAATTATTACTGTTTGAATTCATAAAGATAATCATATAGCTAGTGTATGATTTATATATTAAAAAAAAAATAGAAGTAATATCAATTAATAAATAAAGAGCTAATCAAGAAATATAAAATAATAAATAAATAATATTAATTTTGGGCATCCGTGACAAAGAAGTTCATATCATATTTATGATATCATATATCATAAAACTAATGATTAAAATTTCATATTAAAGCTTTCCATAATTTTAATTTACTTAAGGCTTATTTTGATTTCTTCTAATCGACGAATTTACCCTCAATATTATTATTAAGTTTATAATTTATTGCATTAGTTTTATTTTGTATATCATTTATGTATTTAAATTTATTAGCTGTCGAGATCTATAGTGTACATAAAGGTTTACCTGAGCGTGGTTAAAAGTGGCGTCGCTACAGTGGTAAGGCCCAATATATAGCTGTTGTCGGGTATACTTCGCTTGGTCGTTGACGTTGTGCCGTAAGCGACTTTAATCAACACAGCGGCCACACTGCGTTCCAAATTGTCCAGCTTGTCCAGATACCCGCTTGCCGCTACGGATGAGCTACTTAACCCGGTTCCAGTACCGTTGCTCGAAGTTGACTTGCCAGCACTGCGGAAACTCGTGTTGTTCGAGGCAGCAGCAATACCCTTCAGTGAAAAGGGCTCTTCGGCACTACCGGCTGCGCTTTGTTCTTCGACCAATATCGACTGCGTTGAGCACATGAGGTAAAACAAAACTAGCACCGCAAGCATCATGTTACAACTTTGACGTAGACACTTGCCACTCTTGTAAAAATTGGGTGCTTCTCTGGCAGAGATATTGGCGTACCTATAAAGAGTATTTGCCGCTGCATGTGGACTATATTTAACACATTTAACGCGCGGCTGCATATATCTGCATTTAGGCCTTGGTAATTGATTTAATACTGTTTGGCAACATTCGATTCCTGGCATTAAGCAAGTTGTTTCATCCGAAAATTGAACCACAGCTCTAAGGTCGAGTTTTAAATGAACGCTTCGAGAACTGACTGTAAAAAGAAAAGATCCAAGTTAAAACAAAAACTAAAATGAACCGTCTAACTTCGGCTCATCGAAAATTATATACACTTGTAGACTGTAGTGTACATGTTCACATCTAAACTTAATTATAATTTAAACAAGTATGGAATGATTATCTTCGACGTGCTTATAGCTTATATTTTACGAAAATTCATATGCGTTATAATAGTTCACGACTTATTCTTTCAAAATTGCTTAAATTAACCAATAAATGATAATAAATGATGTCGCAAGCGGGACATGAACCCGTGTACTTTTGCGCAGCACATCACACTACCATTTATACCACCGAACCGTTTTGCTGTTCGATGACAAACTCGCTTAAAGAGCAGTCTGTTAAAAACTAACTTGCACTTGGCTTTATTTGTCAAACACAAATTATCTTTCAAAATATTTAATATCTTCGCTATTTTTAAATGAATCGTTTAAGTTAGCCTTCTAGCTCAAAAACTGAGGAACTAGTTTGCATACATACATACAGACAGACGGACATTGGGCAGATCAATTTGTCTTGTCATTTTAAGCATACTGGAGGTAACTTTTGGGGGTCTTCTTCGAAAAAAATTAAACACGAACATATGTACATTCCAAATTTTTGGGCCTCTCTTACAATTTTCTAGGGAATACTAGAACTTTTATTGTACAAAGTCTATAGCTTTAAGAGTCTCTGAGATCCGAGTGTTCATAAAAACGGACAGATCGACTAGGCTTTTGCCCTTTTTATCCATTTTTAAAAATAAAAGCCTATTGAATCAAAAATGAAATGAATAAATAAAATAATATCAGGCAATATAGAAAATGATTATAATAAAACCTTGCAATAACATACAAAATAACATACAAAACAAGTAAGAGTGCTCTAGTCGGGAGTGCCCGACTAGGAGATACCCTGAACCCAGTCCTTACATCCATTTCTACTAACCTATCAGTGTACATACATACAAACACACACATACTGCAAGCAGTGCAAACGATTTAAGCAGTTAGCTCGCTTTTTCACTGAGCCCCACACAATAAAAAGTAAAATCTTAAATAACTTCTGTGTTTATTGACCGATCTTACTGAAATTTTTGGGGCAAGCAATTGTCGATAATATGTGTTACCAAAACAAATTGCAAGGTCGTACCTTCAAAAATGCGTTTTTTTAACTTTTGGGGGGTTTGGGGGGTGGTATCCAAAAAGTGAAATGTTTGTTACATGTGTATGGATTAGGAGAACTTATGTTCCAAATATGAAGTCTCTTCCTCTTATAGTCTCTGATATCCGCGTGTTCATACAGACGGACGGACAGACGGACATGGCTAAATCGACTCGGCTGTTGATACTGATCAAGAATATATGTACTTTATATGGTCGGAGATGCTTCCTTATGCCTGTTACACACTTTTGCACAAAACCATAATACCCTTTTTACCCATTTTTAATGGTTTCAGGGTATAAAAAAAGGCTTAACTTATAGATCTTAATTATCCCTGTAATAAGTGTTAAGGTTAATTTTTCGTTTTCAAGATGTTTGCTAAAACCCAAGGCGGTCGCATGGGACAAATATAGAAGTGGTTTTCGCCGCCAACAATTCAAACGCCAATTTCAGCGAAACCTGAGGCAATATTTCAATGTGACTAATCTTAGAATGTTATGCATTGATGTCTATTGAAAATGGTTTTGATTTTACACAAAAATAATTTACCAACTTTATATAACAAACAAGATTATAAATCTTCTTATTTTTCAGCAAGGTTTTTTTTTTTATTTTAATTGTTCACAAAATCTTTGTTTGTAATCCAAATTTAATGATATTTCTGCAAGTCCTTTCGACTGATAGGAAATGTTGTTTTTCGTCGGTCGCATTGGACATCGAAATATGCGATAATGCAAAGCAAAAACTTAGTTATTTACTATCGCATAGCAAGAGTCAATGCATAATGTATAATGTAATATTTTATTCAATACAAAACATGCAGTGGAATGATCCAAATGAGCAAATATAATAACACAGTCTTCTCAAAAACATTTAATTTTTTGGTCTCGGTGGTCCTTTTTCATGGAAATGCCCATATACTCTATGGGGTCGGAGATGCTCCAACTTCCTTATAATCTTTTTACCCATTTTTAAATGGGTTTACTGTATACTATGTGGAGTGAGCACTTGCACATGCATGTATATGCAGTAGCTTCAAAATCACAAATTTTAAAGTGATAATAAAGTAATATTACACTCAAAGTGGATGGCACCAAGCGGTACAAACGAACTCTAGGCGCAAACGAAATGTTGAGCTGTGCCCAAATAAAGGTACATAACCCGAAAATACATAAAAAACAAGTGGGGAAGGATTATCTTCGGCGTGCCGAAGATTTTATACTCTTTTCGAACCTATAGGCAATTTTCACTCTGCCAACTGCACCACTGAAATTTCATAAGCTGTACAAAATCGTTTTGTCGCGTAACATTTTTTTTTTGTTCTAAGAATATTTAATTCATTGCCAGTTGTATAGCAGCTATAAGATATAGTGATCCGATCCGGCCGGCTCCAACCAATGTGATGTCTCTTTGAATAATAAGTATCGGTGCAAAGTTTCATCGCGATAGATTAAACAAGTGAGAACGTTGCAGTCGGGCGGAGCCGACTGCGTAATACTCTGATACCATTTTAAGAACAGCTGAAAGCAAGTGAACAGAACATTTTTGCTGGTGTTTGGGTGACCCGAAATCGGCCTTCCAAGTTTTTGGGGACTGGAGGGGCGTGGTCGATCTTAAGAGGGGGGTGACCAGAAGTCTATTTTCCAAATTTGGTGATTTTAGCTTTAAAACTGTGGAAGATATACATTTTCGCGATTTTTGGGGGCGGGAGGGGCGTGGCCCCAAATTTTTTCCGATCTTTAGAGGGGGTGACAAGAAGTCTATCTTCCAATTTTGGTGACTCTAGCTCTAAAAACTGTGGAAGATATAAACTTTCGCGATTTTTGGGGGCGGGAGGAGGCGTGGCCCCAAAAATTTTTTCCGATCTTTAGAGGGCGTGACAAGAAATCTATCTTATAAATTTGGTGACTCTAGCTCTAAAACTGTGGATGATATACATTTTCGCGATTTTTGGGGGCGGGAGGGGGCGTGGCCCCAAATTTTTTTGACGATCTTTGTTGGGGCTGACAATAAGTCTATCCTCCAATTTTGGTGACTCTAGCTCTAAAACCGTGGAAGATATACATTTTCGCGATTTTTGGGGGCGGGCGGGGCGTGGCCCCAAAATTTTTTGTCCGATCTTTAGAGGACTTGGCCAGAAGTCTACCCTCAAAGTTTGGTGGCCCTAGCTCTTAAAATGTGCGAGATATAGGCTTCCGTGTTTCGTGGGGGCGGGGTGGCTGGGGGGCGTTCTAGTGGGCGTGGCCGGAAAATCCAGGACGCAATCTTTGGGCTGGTCAGCCCTAGTCTAAATTCCAAATTTTGGGACTCTAGCTTCAAAATTGCGGGAAATATACACGTGTTATCGAATTGTGCATTCATGTATATCGATTTTCGCGATTACGGGGGCGGGAGTGGGCGTGGTCGAAATTTTGTTTCTGTATCTGTAGAGGACGTCACCAGTAATATATATTCCAAATATGGTGACTTTAGCTCTAAAACTCGGGAGATATAAGCATTTCAAATTAATTTTGGAGGGGGGGCTGGTGGGCGTAATAATGGGCGTGGCCGATTAACCTAGGATCCAATTTTTTCGGGAGGTCACCAGCAATATACCTACCAAATTTGATTACTCTAGCTTCAAAATTGTGGGAGTTATTCACGTTTAATCGATTTGTGATTTGAGGTGTATCGACATGTTATCGATTTGCCAGCCTCCCAGTGGGCGTGGCATAAATTTGGAATAAACTTGATCTGAAGCAGATAGCTATAATCATAACGCAAAAGATTTCAAGAGTCTATCTAATATCGTTTCGGAAATACGTGCGTTCATCCAGACAGACAGACGGACAGACGGACAGACGGCCAGACGGACAGACGGACAGACGGACGGCCTGACGGACATTCGACAAAACCAATATACTATGAGTACCTTCGGTATCAGAGTATAAAAACATGGGATATATGGCCAAAACCGACTTCGAGTTGTATGGCAGCTATAAGATATAGTGATCCGATCCAGCCGGCTCCAACCAATGTGATGTCTCTTTGAATAATAAGTATCGGTGCAAAGTTTCATCGCGATATATTCAAAAACATGGGATATATGGCCAAAACCGACTTCGAGTTGTATGGCAGCTATAAGATATAGTATTCCGATCCGACCAGCTCCGACCAATGTGCTGTCCCCTGGAATAATAAGTGACTATGCAAAGTTTTATCGCGATAGCTCAAAAACTGAGGGACTAGTTTGCATACATACAGACATACAGACAGACAGACAGACAGACGGACATGGCTAGATCAATTTGTATTGTCATTCTAAGCATACTGGCAGTAACTTTTGGGGTCTCCGACGCTTCCTTCTATGCGTTACAAACTTCAGGACAAACTTAATATACTATTTTCTTCGAAAAGAGTATAATAAAATATTGATTTGGGTGTTCTATAAAACTTGGTTTAATTGATAACCTGACGATCGCAGGTTCTTGAAAATTAAAATCGATTATAAACTTCATATTGCTGTACCTAAAAGCAATTTGCTAAGTTTAACTTTTTTTAAAAATATGTTCAATGATTGAAACAAAAATGTAATTAGAAACAAGTAAGAGTGCTCTAGTCGGGAGTGCCCGACTAGGAGATACCCCGAACCCAGTTCTGACATCCATTCATACTTGCCTAATAGTGTGCATACATACAAACACACACATACTGCAAACAGTGCAAGCGGTTTAAGCAGTTAGCTTGCTTCTGCACAATTTTTAGGACATAAAATTGGCTATAAAATGGGCGATCAAACCAAGTTACAAGGTCATACCTTCAAAAATGAGTGTTTTTAACTTTTGGGGGGATTGGGCGGTGGTATCCAAAAAGTTAAATATTTATTACATGTGTATGCTATTCGAGATTATACATGCCAAATTTGGGGCCTCCAGCTCTTATAACTTTTAAGTTAAGGCCAAAAAACGCTTGTCTGAAATTGAAATTTATCGATAAAATGAAATAAACTTGATCTGTCCCGGGAATACGAGAACTTATATTCCAAATATGAAGTCTCTAGCTCTTGTAGTCTCTGATATCCGCGTGCTCATACAGACAGACAGACAGACGGACATGGCTAGATCGACTCGGCTGTTGATCAGTATCAAGAATATATATACTTTATATGGTTGGAGATGCTTCCTTATGCCTGTTACATACTTGTGCACAAAACCATAATGCCCTTTTTACCCATTTTTAATGGGTTCAGGGTATAAAAAAACTATTTTACTATTTTTTTATTTTTGTTAAACTATACCGATGTTATATATACTTTATACTCTGATCAAAATGCACTCTGAGCGTGTGGATATTTGTGAATTGATTTTTAAAGCACGTCACCACGGATCTATAAAATACACAATATAGATATATATATTATATATAATAATATAGAACACAATATACTTGTCATCGGTATGTTAACAGAGTAAAGGAACAATCATTAAAAATACCCCATAGTTAAATTAAGTTCACTTTGATATTTTATTAAGGTCCAAAAGACCAAAACTGAACAAACTGCTCTTAAATATGGAAAGGACGATATACATACATGTGGATATACATGAGGACTAATGAATTGGCTCGTTGAGGGTCAATTTTGCTCGACCACCAAAAGTGCAGTCCAAGTTGCGCAATAACTCAGTAGACACTAGTTAAGTTGTGCTGTCACCAGAAAGTAGATAAATATTCATAAGTACATATGTTGCTGGAAATGGTATTGATGGACAAGTTTTAAAAACAGTCATAAACTGAAGGGACACAAATCGAAAGACAAACAAATTTTTGTTTGGACATATTCCTCATATGCAATAACATTAATAAAACTAAACTATATATATATTATATGTGTATGTATACATTTACGTACCAACATACGCCTACACATTAGGTAGCTTTGTAATATTTTTCATATCCATGTTCCAAAAGAAGCGACTGTTGCATCCATTGCATTCAAATGCATTATTATTACTTAAACGCACATGCACAACTTTTGAAATTATCCAAATTTTCAGTGGTGTATTTGTGGCCAGATCGTACAACATTACATATCTATGTATATCTACATCAAACAAGTTTCTTTGCACATACACATCATACATATGTATGTATGCAAGCACATACTTACATATGTACACACATATGTATGAATACTAGGCTGGATTGAATGCAGATATGTATGTACACATGCATACGTATTGAAGGGAATGGGCGTATTACGCGTGCCGCCAATATTCACACACAGTACAGCACTTATAAGTTACTATTGCGGTGAACTTATATTACATTTTATTGTATTATTCACACAAAGAAATCACTTTTATATTATGTGTTTCTCAATTTTTCTCTTTTACACAAAATGGCGTAGCCACTAGAGATGAACAAAAACATCGAGACGTCTATGTATCGATTTTTGGTATGCTGTTTACGGACACTAGGTAATCTGTCTTTTTATATCGATAGAATGTGAGAGTTAATAGCGAAAATGAACCAGTTTGCATTGTGTCGATAATTTATATTGCAAATATGTAATGCACATACTATCGTTTCGAGCTCAGCGATACACTCGCTTGGCTATCATATAATATATGGAGGCTTAGGAATTTTGTGTTTGACTCAAATTTCAATAAAAATCAGTAACATATTTTCATAAATATGATGAATATATATATAGTTTTTAATGTATCAACTTATCGTTTAACCTATTCATTGTAAACAACAATTCTTATTTTAATTTCAATTGCTTATGAATAAACACGAACTGCATTTAAGCGGGTTTTCAAATATCGTATTCGATATTTATAATCGAAAACATGTTTACGGTATCGATAAAATATGAACATCCATAAGGAGAAATAAAAAGAATACACAAAGAAAAAAAAATTAAAAGTAAATTTATAGTAGCTTGGTAATTGAAAAAAAAACAAGTAAAATCATATTAAGTACGCATTTCCTTAAATAAACATGGATACATTTGATGTATCTGATAGGAGCAGGTAATACTGGCTATCACTGTGATTATGATAACTAATGTTCCGGCCCAGTCGGACATCATGGATATTTGAGCTACCGAATATATATATATATTATATATATATTATATGTATATATATATATATATATATATATATATGAACATATTGTTCATGTTTGCGTAGAATATTCCTGCACCTACATATCCAGACACTTAACTACGATTCGCTGTGGCTAAACGAATCTTACTTCTCTGCAAACAATTGTACATGCATACATACACACATATGTACGTATTTGTTTTAGTTGGTACTTTGGCTCCATGTCTCGACAAGATGCTACCGAGGTATTAATGAATGAGCGTGAACGGGGAGTGTTTTTGGTTCGCGACAGCAACTCAATTGAAGGGGACTACGTCCTTTGTGTGAGGTAAGCAACTAAGTAACACAACATTATTCAGAAAGTTTTTAATTTTTTATGAAAATTTATTTTAGAGAAGACACCAAAGTGAGTAACTACATTATAAACAAGGTGCAACAGCAGGACCAAATTGTTTACCGAATAGGCGATCAGTCTTTTGAAAACCTTCCGAAGTTACTCACCTTTTATACTCTGCATTATTTGGACACCACGCCTTTAAAGCGGCCCGCTCAGAAAAAGGTCGAAAAAGTTATAGGCAAATTCGATTTTGTTGGAAGTGTATGTGCCAGAATACAAACTTTTTGCATGCAATGGTTAAGCTAAGAAGTTGTGACCTCTATTTTTTTAGGACCAGGACGATTTGCCGTTTCAAAGAGGCGAGGTTCTAACCATAATTCGCAAAGATGAGGACCAATGGTGGACTGCTCGCAATGCAACTGGCCTAGTCGGGCAAATACCAGTGCCCTATGTGCAGCGAGTAAGTTTTTGCAACCTTATCACATTTGTTTTCATGTTATACCCATGTAAAAGACATTTGCCAGGCCAGTAATATTATAACATATCTTTTCGTCTGCCTTTCAATTAAATTTGTTGTCGACGGGTTAGAGTTCCTAGCACGTTTATGTTTGTTATTTTATTGCCCAATGCTTTTTCCATGTGAGATAGATACTTTATAGCAATATCTTCTCCCTCATTGTAATAATAATTTTTATTTTACGAATGCACATGTATATTTTAGACAGACGAATAGCTGTGTGTTTTTCCGTGCCAAAAAAAAAAGAGAATTATATTCTTCCATTAGGCTTTCTTTAAAATACCAGGTTTTTCATAGTCATATACAACAATTAGAAAAAGCTAGATGAAGGCAGTCGAGGGTGCCAAATATTAAATACTGAATACGCACAAAAACAGTATATAATAATTGCTAATGACTTTTAATGATTAAATTCAATATCTGTTTATATGCACCAATTAAAATATTACAGAAAATGTACATTCAAAATGGTCAATCAAAATGTCACTATCACACACTAGTCCAAACACGGGTTTTATACCCTTACACTGAACACATTAAAAATTATGAGATCACTCTCTCTATGATTACAAAATATTTAATTGGAACTTTTGGTTTTTTTGTAGTATGATGACTCGATGGAGGAAGACGGCATCGATCACACGTCTTCGATGAATATCAGCTCTTGCATTGTACGATCAAATACTGCGTCAGGCGGCAATGCTGACCCACCTTCCGCATCATCCAGCCAATTTAACACTTTGAAGAGAACGGACTTGAATGTGCGTCACTTTCCAATCATACTCTGTTCCAAAGCAGTCTATTTGTTCTCTATATTGTCCGTCTGACTGTTAATGCTGTATTCCTATTCAAGTAGCGTACTCGATAATGCATTTTAAAGATGAGAGGAGAAGACTGTTTTCACCTCTTCTACGTATGTATAATGAAAAGTATTTATTTAGTTTCATATTTTCCCTTTGATATGTCTGTTCTGTCCAGACTACGAACTTAACGCATACGTTTGCTGCCGTCTTTAATATGTATTTTACCTACAAGAAAAGGGAACGTGGACTAGTCTCCTGCGGCATCAGAATAAAACAGGGACAGAGTATTTCGCTGTCGGCTATGTCCGACTGCAACAGTTTAACTTTCCCATATATTTGAATGTGTAATGATATTTTTCTCCGCAGCGAAAGTTGCCAGCTCGAGCTCGTGTTAAGCAGTCGCGAGTCCCCAATGCATACGACAAAACTGCGCTAAAACTGGAAGTGGGGGACATAATTAAGGTCACCAAAACAAATATAAATGGCCAATGGGAAGGGGAGCTAAACGGACGCAAAGGCCATTTTCCATTTACGCATGTGGAATTCCTCGATGATTGTGATTTAACAAATAATTGTGCGGACATTCGATTAAATAACGATTGGGCGGAACAACAATAATTTTCAATTATAATTTATTCATTTTAAGTTGAAAGAATGTATTAAAATGTATCGCGTAAGTGGTGTTTACCAATTGTTAAAATATTAAACATTGATTAATCATAGATAATTCAGTGCTTGGCTTGTTGAAGCAAGGTAATAAGTAAATTAAATGGGTCCATCTCTGTTAACGAGTAAATATCGATTTCATTTGGCATCCCATGAAATAATATTAGCATTGACGCCCGAAATCTTCATTTCATATTTTATGTTCTATTTTGACGGACATATATATTTCGACTCGACTGATGGATGAAGAATTTATATACTTTATTGGATCGCAGATGTCTCATTTTATGCGTTATAATCTTTTCACGCATATTATAATAAGAGGTATAGAAACGTAACGGATCAGCTTAGCAGTAACATCACCAATTTGAGCAATCTCAATCGCAGCCTTTAAGTCTTACAGATATCGTTCAAAATTCTAAACAAACTTTTCGTTCATAAGATTTTGTTGTATAAAGCCCAACGACAATAGGTCAATATAAAGTATAAATAATAAACTATACCTTTCTGCCGCACTTTGAATTCCAACGAGCAACAGGAGCTGGATAAATGGCTGACCACCAAGCAGATCAATCTTAATAATCGCACTCTCCGCGATCTCTCTATTGCAGGGACCATAGCTCAGCTCCTTAAGAAATGCACTGCAGGGCTAGTTGACAATTACTGGGTATACAACAGCGTATACCAAAAGTTAGACAACTCGGGGACTTTAAATCGCAAAGTGCTACGCAAAATGAGGATAACATTGTCCCGTCAAGAGCTGGATCAGCTTGCCTTACATCAAGTATAAGCAATTGATGCACGATAATCGCAGGAAGGACAAGTACATTATCTCAATATGTCACAGGGTTCAGTACCTTGAGAGCCTCATATTGGTGAAAGGAGCGCATAGCTTATCTAATACAGCAACTCGCGACACTGCCCACACACACCACATTCTCAAACGATGGGCAATATTTGGATGGTGAACAATGAAAAAGGCCGAGTATACCAATGTCTGTCCGACGGTCCTTTGATATTGTTTGGAAAGTAACCAAAATTGGAATGTATTTATTAAAAAAAAGTTAATTTTCTCTTTAGAAGCAAGACGGGCTCTTGTAGTCGATATTGTATGGGGTCGAGGTTGGTGCATATTTTTGTGTACTGTGATCGGCTGTTTTTACCCTGAACCCATTAAAAATGGGTAAAAAGGGTATAATGAAGTTGTGAAAAATGTAACAGGCATGAGGAAGCATCTCCGACCGTATAAAGTATATACAGTGAATCACTAAAGTATTAATTGCTAAGCATATGGAGCATAACCAAAGTATTTCACCATCTTAGCAACTACTTTTTATACCCTGAACCCATTAAAAATGGGTAATAAGGGTATTATGGCTTTGTGCAAAAGTATGTAACAGGCATAAGGAAGCATCTCCGACCATATAAAGTATATATATTCTTGATCAGTATCAACAGCCGAGTCGATCAATCCATGTCTGTCTGTCCGTCCGTCCGTCTGTCTGGATGAACACGCGGATATCAGTGACACGCGGATATCAGGATACAAGAGCTAGAGACTTCATATTTGGAATATAAGTTCTCGTAGTCCCGGGTCAGATCAAGTTTATTTCATTTTACCGATAGCTCGTCCCGTCAAAAATTATCGATAAGTTCCGTTTTCAGACCAGCGTTTTTGGGTCATAACTTTAGAGTTAAGATACGAGCTAGAGGCACCAAATTTGATATGTATAATCTCGAATAGCTACACATGTAACAAATATTTCACTTTTTGGATACCACCCCCCAATCATCCCGAAAGTTGAAAACCACATTTTTGAAGTGATGACCTTGCAATTTGGTTGGTTTTATAGCCCAGTTTGTTCCAAAAAATTGTAATAAGATCGGACAATAAACACAGGAGTTGTGTGGAGCTCAGTAAAGAAGCAAGCTAACTGCTTAGACTGCGTGCACTGCTCGCACTGCTTGCAGCATGTGTGTGCTGTATGTACACTGACTGGTTAGTATGAATCAATGTAAGGACTGGGTTCAGGGTATCTCCTAGTTGGTCACTCCCGACTAGAGCACTCTTACTTGCTTTGAGTTGTATGTGTGCTAGGAATTTTCAGATTGTTTCACATACACTGATACAAGCCTCTCTTTCGCTCTTTCTCTATTAAAGTGAGGCAACTCTGCTGACAATTTCGACTGCCAATATCGATAGTCAGTCTCAAGGCAACATTGCCTAAATATTTAAGTTTCTGTATTTTTTGTATTTTTTTGTTTATGTATTTTGTGACGTTTCACAAGCGGTCACATTGTGTTAGTTGTTATTATAATAAAGGAAAGAATAGAAATGCCAAGAGGAGTTGTTTCTTCACCTGTTGATGCGGGTTCATACTCAAATTTGGTAATTGCGCAGTTATATACAAATGTATATGCACATAAAACATATATTTGTGTTCATATACATATGTTTACCCGAGAATTTATATGTGTCCATGTAGGCGTCATTACATTTGTAATTATAAATAGATTATTTTGACATCCATTGCAGGTTGGCTTTATTTTCATATTTAATCTTATTGTCGGAACAGGAGCTCTAACTCTGCCAGGTGTATTTGCTAAAGCGGGATGGTGCCTAAGCCTTGTGGTTCTGATACTGCTAGCTGCCATGAGCTTCATAACGGTTACCTTTGTTATTGAGGCCATGGCCTGTGGAAATGCGATAAAAAACTGGCAGAATCTACAATCAGTGCGGCACAGTCGAGATTTAAATGAAGCGGATGAAGAACAATTTTTCAATGCAGAAATCGAAACGGTTCCCTTGACCATTCAAAACACGGAATTTCGTTACTATCAGCTGACGTACAAGTTTGAATTGGGTGAAATGGCAACAATGTTTTTTAATGATCTTGGACGGACCCTGTTCTACCTTTGTTTCATAGTTTACCTATATGGCGACTTGAGCATATACTCTGCAGTAGTGGCTAGAAGCTTGCGTGACGTTATATGGTAAGGCATGCAAAAAAATTCTTATACCCAATCTAATACAAATTATTTAAAAACAGTGTAACAGTTATGTCAATAATGTATATACATACATACAAATATATGTATGTACATAATAGAACTGGAAAAGAAAATAGAGTGAGGGAGATTTTGATTGAGATAGGCGCAGATGGTAGAATTAAATAAAATGGAAGAGGAACAAAAAAAAATAAAATAAAAGACGGTATAGAGAAAAGTAAAGCAGCCGCGACGCACAAAGTCTGTTAAGATTATATTTTTGAAAGCCATATTTAAATTCTTTACAACTACACACTTTAAAACAAGTAAGACAGTTGCAATCCGCTAATCGACTGCGTTATACTCTAATACCCTTGTAAGAACAGCAGAAAACAGGTGGAACTGAACCTTTTTGCTGGTGAGGGTGAGGGCGTTAGTGGGCGTGGCTTGACAGTTGTGTAAGCCTTATAGTAATGTACCTTGGAGACTCTAGCTCCATAACAGGAGGCATATGGTTTTCCGCAATATTTTTTATACCTATCGCTAGAGGGGTGGACCAGAAATATATCTTTCGGATTTGGTGACTAGCTTTAAAACTGTGGTAGATATATACTTCCGCGTCCAAGTTTTAAGTCCCTTTCTTCAATAGCTTTCATCCGGACAGACGGACGTCCTGACGGATATATCACAAACTCTATATACTATGAAAACCTTCGGTATCAGAGTATACAAATGTTAGAGCTTACACATCACCACAATTATCTCTGATCCAACCACTCTGTAAGGTCGCTGCAAAGCCTATCGCTTTTGAAGAAAACCTGTACTCAAGCAACATAACACACTTCCGATAACAACATCATTCTATATTTATTCTACCCTGAATGTATAATGAAGTTGTGCAAAAGTATGTAACAGGCATACGGAAGCATCTCCGATCTCTTGATCAGTATCAACAGCCGAGTCGATCTAGCCATGTCCGTCTGTCTGTCCGTTCGTCTGTCTATCCGTCTATATGAACACGCAGATATCAGAGAGACTTCATATTTGGATTATAAGTTCTCGTAGTGCCGGGACAGATCAAGTTTATTTAATTTTATCGATAACTCGTCCACCCCAAAAATCCCCCCAAATGTTGAAAAAAAAACGCATTTTTGAAGGTATGACCTTGACAATTGCCAGTTGCCAATTTCATGCCCAAAAAATTGCAATAAGATCAGACAATAAACAAAGAAGTTGTTTAAGACTTAACTTTTCATAGTGTGGGTCTCAGTGGAGAAGCAAGCTAACTGCTTATACTGCTTGCACTGCTTGTAGCATGTGTGTGCTTGAATGTATGTACACTGATAGATTACTATGAATGAATCTAAGGACTGGGTTCAGGGTATCTCCTAACCGGGCAATCCCTATTAGAGCACTCTTACTTGTTTTCGTTGTTGAGATTTGTGTATAAAAGTACAATAGGTCAGTCGACTTATTCGAATGTAAGTATGTATATATGTAAGCTGGGAGGTTGGGTTTTTACGCTATTGAGAAGAAATCATTATTATACTTTCAAAAATTTTTATAAGTACAGAGAATTTATCTATATGCACTTTTTATTTTCAGTGATCATGCTCATTCAAACAGTTCAAATGTCTCAATTTTGGCATCAAGCTCTATATACTTGCCTGGTGACTTCCAAAATAATCAATACACTACGTGCTGGAAAGAAACTACCATATCACGGCAAATCATTTACAGATTAATTTTAATTGGGTTTACATTAATGTTTGGACCGCTTGTAGCTTGTAGTATTCAGAAAACCAAGTATTTGCAAATAATCACTGCTCTTTTTCGTTGGATGGGTAAGATTTTAGATAAGCGAATTCGATTCGCTTAGATAATCCAATATGTATAATATTAATTATTTTACCTTTGCTGTTTCCAGCGTTTATATTGATGATATGTTTTGCCATAAGGATGCTCGCAATGGATGGGGCCAGAGGGCAGCCTGTTGCTATAAATGTTTACGGCCTTCCAACATTATTCGGCGCATGTGTCTACTCGTTTATGTGCCACCACTCACTTCCGAGTTTACTGAACCCCATTAGAAGCAAATCAATGGTGTCTAAAATTATATCATTCGATTATATTGTAATTTGTACATTTTACATAGTGCTAGCCATGACTGGAATTTTTGCATTTGAGAAAGTGGAAGACCTTTACACATTGAATTTTCTACCATATCGGGTCGTGGAGAAGGGATATTTATCAACTTTACTTATTATCGTTGATTATTTTCTATCGTTATTTCCAGTATTCACATTGTCCACTAGCTATCCACTTATCGCGATTACACTAAAAAATAATCTTCAGACTTTGTTTCTTGATATGTCCCAATATTATTCATACAATACTCTTGTACGTTTACTGTTTCCCCTTTTGGCTATTTTTCCGCCATTTTGTATAACTTTCTTTACAGAAAATCTTGCCACATTAGTTGAGTTTACTGGTAGCTACGCTGGAGTCGGGATTCAGTATATTATACCTGTTTTTTTGGTCTATTTTTCTCGACGTACTTGTTTGGAGCTTCTGGGAAGTGGGATTGTTAATTACTTTAAAAGTCCTTTTCAATCCAGTGGTTGGCTAGCACTAGTTTTAACTTGGTCTGCGGTATCCGTACTCTTGGTAACTATCAAGTTATTCAGTTAATTGTTAACAAAAGCTTGGAGTAAGCAAAGTTTTGTATTTTATCGGCTGTGAAATAAAACTATGATACGTATTCAAATAATATATAAATATATTTGATTCCATGACTATTGATTTCAATTTATTTGATGAATTATTTTATTGTTTTTAGGAAACAGCAACAAGATTTCGTATGCTATATATCATCTAATGAGATGACGTTTTTGTATGATACACTTCAGAATGTGTATTGGGACACAAACAGGAATAATTTGGCAACACTCTTTCCACGGGGCATTCCATTTGTAAACACTGTCATACTCAGGTCCAATTCCACGTCCTGCGGGCCTTCCAGTGCTCTTTTTAATATAAGATTAGCTTGGTTGTTGGTCTTTAACGTGCTGCAAATTAAATTAGCGATCATAGTTGATTATAGGAATATGGATCAGCATTAGATATTAATAATGGAAAATGCAGGGCATATACCAAATAAATACTTCAAAGAAATATATAGCATAGAGGCGTAACATTCCATTAGTTATATTTAATTCATTTAAACATGAATCGCAACAGCCCAGCAGCGTAAATGCTTAATCGATTACTGATACATTACATCGTAGGCTGAATGGCAAATGTATCCGAAAAGTGAAATATTTGTTACATATCTATGATATTTGAGACACATACAATAACTTTGAAGTTGTAACCAAAAGCGCTGCTTTAAAATTAAAAAGTATCGATAACTTTAGAACGGGATGAATTATCGATAGTATAAAATAAAATTGGTCTGATCAGAGACTGCGAAAATTTATATCTGCGTGTTGATACATACGGACATGGCTCGGCTGATGATACTGATCAGGAATATATACAACTTTAAAGGGTCGGAGATGCTTTCTTATGCCTGCTACATACTTTTGCACAACTTCATTATTATTTTTAATAGGCTTAGGGTATGAAAATACAAAAAGATTAGTAAGAGTAAGTAGCAAATAAATAATTTTAAGCATGCAGCCAAAAAGCTAAGATCTAAAATAAAATTTTTTTTAAAAGAAGAGAGGAAAGAGCAGTGTGTTTTGCAAGAGTAAGTAAAAAGGTTCATGCAAGGAATTGTTAGGAGGACACAGCCTTAGAAGAAGTTTAAAGTTACAGATACGTCTTGAAGAAACAGTGAAGTTAATTTTCCAATTTCAAATTTGTCTACAAATATTACTACAAGCATAGCCCGTCGATAAGATAAAGAAGGAAGGTTTATGAAGAGAAGTCTATTCACTGATTCTATTCTATTGAGGAGACGACAAACAAGAATTCTACTCTAGAAACTAGAATTGGACGAACGAGAGAAGTATAAAGTATCTTATTCGTATAAGGGCAATCAAATTCCTTTGACCACTGCTTGATGAATCTCAGAAGTTGATTTGCCGTATTGACGTTATGTGATGTGACTGTCGAGTTTTAGCTTATGATCAAGAAGTAAACGTAAGGTTTTTACTTTATTTCATCTCTTAAAAGGCGTTTTGACGAGGATGTATTTGATAAGTTGATAAGTAAATGTCGTGGCCTTACACTTAGAGAAATTCAGTTGTATCAAATTTTGAACTGTGTAAGAAAATAATCAAGATCTGATTGAACTCAGAAGTGATATCAAATCATTGTACGTTAGGCAGAGCTTCACATCACGTAAAAACGTAAGAATGAGATAAGACACAAGTAAGATGATTCATAAAGAGATTAAAATGCAAATGACCAAAGTGACTGTCCTAGGGCCCACCAGATGTGGCAAAGAAATGTTTAGATATTCAGATACCAAGAAAACCAACCAGAATGTTAATGGGAAATCCTATGAGTTTTAGTTGATGAAGCAAGAGACAAAAATTAATATAGTCAATGCGTGTAAGTGTAAATGGCATCAGTTGGCATTTTATTTTGAAATCCTCTGATCACAATGGACGTAAATTCAAGAAGGTTAGTGGTTGAATACTTACGTTTCCCAAAACCATGCTGTAAAGGTGAAATTATAGAGCTACAAAAATTTTAAATTTAATTTCGGACAGTTTGAAAATATCCTTGTAGTTAGTACTTAAACCATGCTTATGTAGAGGAATAATAAATGATTTCATAGAAAGACAATATAAATAATTTACATATAGGCTTACATAGATATCAAGCACAGTACCTAAGTTCACATTATGTTACTCCATCAGAGCCCAGGCTTATTTAAATTAAGGTCGCTAAATAGCGAAATTTCCGTGATCTCGAAGTCTTTACAGCTAAAACTTCTCTAGAATTTGAACTTTCAGCTAGAGAAGGTCCACTGTATTTGCATATAAGCAGCTCGTCATATAATCGATATCTACTGTATATCTATAATTCGACATATACTTACTTAAAATGCGCCTCTGATGCTCTTTCCACGTTGGGTGCAGCTTGAACTCTAACCACTTTTAGATCGAAATCAATATCGTCATACCATATCGGCCCACGCAGGGTGAATATTGTGCGACCATCGGGGGGAATCATTAATCTTGACACAAATGTTATAAAATTGTAGGTATATGCCGACGGTTTTGTATAGCATTCTTCTCCCTCACAAAAGTTACTATTTTGACGGCACCGGCTATAATAAAAAAGCAATGTTCAAACGAATGTAATATGTATAATTATTATCTGTGAACACACAACATGGGTTAGATTCCCCTATAAGATCTGTTAGTGACAATTTACCCTTCTCCCTTTGGTGTCTTAGAATAATACAAATATTTTTTAAGGGGCTAAGCCCTGTAAAAACTGAGATCTGTATCCCGGCCAGATAACTGTACATATGAACATATAGAATATATATATAGAATATACCTCCTTTTGGTTTTATAAGTTTAATAATGTCCAATAAAAGTAAGTTTTATATTTTGGTTTCGGACTTATAACGGAGACATGCAGACAGACGTACAGATAAAGATCGAGAGTAAGCAAAGGCTCTAGTCGATGATAAAAGATATAACACACACACGTAGTCATTAACATATTGTATTCACAAAAAAAAGTAAACACAATATGAAAAAAAAATTAAAAATACAGTATATAGTTATAATGATCTTACTTCTTTTGATCCGGATCATTAATGTATCCATTGGGACAACTAATAGTAGTGCATTTAAAGCTGCCCCGAATATTGGTGCAAATGTCATGCTGTAATAAACGTTATAAATTACAAAAGTAATTTTATTAGAAAACAAGTAAGAGTGCTCTAGTCGGGAGTGCCCGACTAGGAGATACCCTGAACCCAGCTCTGACATCCATTCATACTTGCCTAATAGTGTGCATACATACAGACACACACATACTGCAAGCTGTGCAAGCGGTTTAAGCAGTTAGCTTGCTTTTTCACTGATCCCCACACAATGGAAAGTAAAATCTTAGCTTACTTCTGTGTTTATTGTCCGATATTTCTAAAATTTGTAGGACATAACATTGGCTATAAAATGTGTGACCAAACCAAATTGCAAGGTCATACCTTAAAAAATTAGTTTATTGAACATTTGGAGGGATTGGGGGGTGGTATCCAAAAAGTGAAATTACTGTTACATGTGTATGCTATTCGAGATTATACATGCCAAATTTGGGGCCTCTAGCTCTTATAACTTTTAAGTTAAGGCCCAAAAACGCTCGTCTGAAATTTATCGATAACACTTAAACGGGACGAGTTATCGATAAAATGAAATAAACTTCATCTGTCCCGGAATTACGAGAACTTATATTCCAAATATGATGTCTCTAGCTCTTGTAGTCTCTGATATCCGCGTGTTCATACAAACAGACGGACGGACGGACGGACAGACAGACAGACAGAAGGAAATGGCTAAATCGACTCGACTGTTGATACTGATCAAGAATATATATACTTTATATGGTCGGAGATGCTTCCTTATGCCGGTTACATACTTTTGCACAAAACCATAATACCCTTTTTACCCATTTTTAATGGGTTCAGGGTATAATTAAAAAAATAATATTTTTCTTCCTATAGCATATCAATGATTGATTTCAACTAAGCGAAAGAATGTAATTCTGAATTTGTTGTTTATTGACACGTTTACTTTAAATTATTTCTAAGACATTCCTTAATTTTTAATTTTACTGGCATATATTTGAACATGCATACAAATATATTAATATTTAATTAATATTAATTAAATTTGAGCAAATAAAAAATGTTGTTAAGCTTGATTGCTCTGTAGGTTGTATGATTAGTGCTTATAGTCTTCCGACCGTTACTTACCCGACCAGTGCAAACGTGATTCTCGCTCTTCGTTTCACACTCGTCAATATCACGGCAAGTGTTCTTGTCAGCAGTCAAAGTGTAGCCGCGGGGACAGGAGCATTGATATGAGCCGGCTGAGTTAATGCAAAAGCTTAAATGATATATATGAGAGATACAGTTAAGTAGTATTACAGATCAGGGTGCTCGGCTACCAGATTTCCTGTGCCTAGCCATTAAAGACTTAATAACGAAATCTACACAATACTAACTGAAAAGATCTTCGTTAGCTTGGAGTCTTTAGAAACCACTAGCCTTAAAAGAAGTTTCGTTTCGTGTATAGGAGCCGAATATATCCTTGCTATAATAGGCGCTTATCGTCAAAAAACTAGGCACATAAGTAACTTTTTGTTTCGATATTCTAGTGAAAGTAAAAATCTAGAAGACACGTTTATCCAGACAAATGGACTGATAGAGAAACGGATGGACATGGGTGGACCAATAGTTACGCATATAAGTTAGTATATCTTTGATCAATCTGGTCAGAGTTGCCTCCATCTGTTTTCCACAAGAACTAGATGTTGAATGCAAACTGGTACTATATGTGGCACATTACCCCATGCACAGCTTGTAATCCTTATGCACTTCGCATTCATCGATGTCGTTGCACGTGCGGTTGTCATGGCCAAGTTCGTATCCCGGATTGCAGGTGCATCGATAGCCTCCCCAGAAATTGACGCATTTCTGCTGACAGAGGCCTGGTATAGCCTGACACTCATCAACATCGAAGCACTGAGCGTGCGTTTGCCAATTGTCCTGGTCAGCAGCATTTCCGGCATTTCCATTGAGCGGCTTCTTTTGGAAACCCGATTTGCATTCACAGTAGTATGAACCAATGGTATTGAAGCAGTGGGCGTTTGATGAGCACACAGGCTGGTCCTGTCCACACTCGTCAATATCCTCGCAACTGTTGGTGCCATCCAGCAGACGCGCAACCTGATGGCCAGTGGGACACGCGCAGATGTAGCCACCATTACGATTGCGACATATTTGTTTATCGCCACAGTTGTGGTCACCCGTCTCGCACTCATTAACATCTGGGGTGAATGTAATTATTTACTAGGACATAAAGTAACTCTATATATATGTAAACACACCGATGCAAGATGTCCCATCGGGAGTCGACTTAAGTCCGGCGGGGCATTGCATTCGACTTTCACAGCGGTAGGATCCATTTGTGTTGATACACCGCTCATGGCTCATGCATGCCTTGTACTCTGTGCATTCATTAATGTCTAAAAGTACATTTTTATAGACAGTTTAATTAATAATGATTAGAAAGCAATACAAAACAAGTAAGAATGCTCTAGCCGGGAGTGTCCGACTAGGAGATACGCTTAACCCAGTCCTGACATGTATTCAAAGTTACATATTTCTGTACATACACATAGGTACACACACGCTGCAAGCAGTACAAGCAGTTTACGCATTGAACTGAACCCAACGCTATGGAAAATTAAATCTTCAATAACTTTTGTGTTTATTGTCCACTCATTGTGAAATTTGTTTGCCTCTAGATATTATAACTTTGAAGTTATGGGCAAAAAAGCGTGCCTCAAATCGAAATCGATAACTTTTGAACTGGGTGAGTTATAAATAAATTGAATTGAATTGGATCTGACCACGGACAACGAAAACTTGTATTTTCAAATATGAAGTCTCTAGCTCTTGTAGTCTCTGATATCCGCGTGTTCACACAGACGGACATACGGACATGGATAGATCGACTTGGCTGTTGATACTGATCAATAATATATATATTTTATATGGTCGGAGATGATTTCTTATGCCTGTATTGTTCACAATTTCATTACACTCTTTTTATCCAATTTAAATGGGTTTGGGGTAGAAATATACAATATATCGTCTTTGATGTATTGTTATCAATTCTTGACTCCGAGTATAAAGTATAGTATTATTTAAAATCTTACATAATCATAACATATATTTAATTCCACTTAATAAATAATTATTGTAGTAATTTAAAAGTGCTTTAATTAAGAAAATCTATGTTTCGAGTTTCAGTAAATATTGCCACAAGTCAGTGCTGTCCAAAGATGGCTTAATAATAGAGCCCTAAATTACTCTCTGAGAGCCCTAAATTATAAGGTTCACTAATAGGATTATACGTTAATGCGCTACTTAAGACTAAACTGGGAGTTTTGCATTAACATTTAACATTTAAATAAAAAGCCATTTTTTAAACGCTATTTTTTTTTCCTAGAACGACATTTTAATATTCTTACATAAATGTCCATTTGGCCGGAAATAGTGCCTAAACGAATATTCCTATTACTTATAATATCATTAAATCCGAACCGGAGATACTTACATTTTTCTGTCTGTTTTCAAAGTTATTAAAAAAAACAGTATTTTCAGACTATTTAAAAAATCACACTTATAATAATAGCCGTGACTATTTTGAAATTTACCAACACAAGCGCTCAGATTGTTTCTGTAGAATCCGGACGTGCAGGGCCGTCGGGACATCAAAGCCGATCCATAATTGGTTGAAAAGCTAGGAGCGTAATCCAAGCGATTGTAAGATTGTTGGGCCACATAATGGGGATTATGCTCTCTGGCTAGGGGCGCTAGCGCAGGCGATGCTGTTGTCGATGTAGTTGCTGTTGTTGCTGCCTTTGTTGTCGTTGTTGTAGTTGTAGTTGTAGTTGTAGTTTTTCTATGGCACCGAAACGATCCTTTGGTGTTGTAACAGTCATAATCGAAAGGACAATTGTGAGTACCAAGCGCACATTCATCATCATCTACAAAAATTCGTTTCGCAATTACAAAGGGGTTGATGAGTTTCATTGTAATGTAGCGATAACTACATATAGCTATACACTTGCATACCATCACAATTTCCAGTCTCAGCGTTGAGTGTATATCCTGTGCCGCATGAGGTCCATCGCTATGAAATGATTAGTGTAATATATTGTGTTAATATGCAGCATTACGATTCAAGAAACCCAACAAATACCGTGCATATGTATGAGCCGATCGTGTTATCGCATCTTTGAGTTGGCAGGCAGTTGTGATTGTTTATGGAGCACTCGTTAATATCTGCAGGAAGTGTGTCAGACATAATTCGTTTGTGTGTATGAGTGTGTATATACATATAGTATACTATATATTAAAGCTGCAGAAATATCGATGACACTAGTGATAGTTGAAAGTATCACCTAAGGCACTATCAATAGTTCTGAAACTCTAGTATTGTTGGGAATATGAACAGATTGGTGAATATGCTCACATGTTCATTATTTCGAAGTGAGCCAACTCACTCACTTTGCTCAGTGCCTCAATTTTATGATTCAGTTTCAGGCTTAGGTGCCACATATGATTCAATTGTAAAAGGGCGCAACTGAGGAAATGTGAGCAAGCAAGTAAATAGCAATTATAAAGCCACATGCTCACTAGCCACTAGCTCAGTTTGGTTCACTAATTTATGAGCAATCCAACACTAGCGTAATGCGTATTTGATATTCATATATATATATATATAGAGATAGAGAACGTAGACAAAATTTACCAACGCATTCATTTTGTGTTGCATCTAGACTGTAACCAGGCAGGCAGCTGCAATAGTAGCTGCCTACAGTGTTCTTGCACTCCTGATGCATATCGAACTTGCAAGAGTTTGTTGTGTTGTAATTGCACTCATCAATGTCAACGCAGCTGCCCTCTTTCAAGTGGAATCCTGTTCCACACGTTTGGCTTTCGTCTGGATGATTCCAACCTTCACACTCATCCGACTTGACGTTGTACTGATAGCCTGGTGGACAGTCCTTTGCCTTAATGCTGAGACAATGGTATCCACCGATGGTGTTGTGGCAATATTGAGTTTCCTTGCACTCATGCAGCTGCTCTATGCACTCATCGGTGTCCACACATCTGCCTTGTTTTGGATCCAAGATGTAGCCGCTGGGACATATGCCCTTTTTGTCCTGCGAACATGTAACGTTATTGTCGTCCAATTCGAAGCCGGAATTACAACTACATTTGTAGGCATCAAATGTATTTTCGCAAATATGCGCGCACAGATTTGGAATTTTTCCACAAATATCATCTAAGAACGAAAATACACGTCAGTCATGTCTCGGTCAGTAGGTATACTATTCTCACCATCATCGGTTAGGACAATTGTGCCATCCGCATTTTCCCGACTCTGTTCAGATTCTTCTTCTGACTCCACATGCGGTTCATCTAGTTCCAGCTTATTGTTATTTTCTTCAGAGTCAGAAAAGCTGTTCTCGGAGCAGCAAAGCCTATATGATTCTATATTTAAAAGAAACGAAAACAAGGGGTCCCTGCACTTCTGCTGGCTGGCCTTTACTGCCAAACCAACTGAGAGAAAATGTTATATACGGCTCCACGATTCTTCAAATACACGAATACCTTGACAAGCTCGACAGCAATCTGTATATGGAGTCGACGACGAGGACGAGGCATTAATCCCTTTTTCACAAGAAGTACCCTCCAATGCAGCAAAACGACCCAGCTCACAGTTCTGACGGTCCAGTTCTCTCGAACAGCACACTCCAAATGTTGAGGAGCACAATCCTAGCCAAAGCCTGGGAATGCTTGACACCGCCGATTCCATTTTGCCACATCCATTCGTGGTGCGTGCGTTCCGCAGTCCACTTATACAACATTTTCGAATGTAGTCAGAGATTTGTTCTTTATAAGAGAATAAAAACGAAAATGAATTAGATTACATGGCTCTTTAAAGTTTTAGTTTTAAAAATTACGCACAAATTATACTGCCTCTCCAGTGTGACCTAATCATAAAAGCACAAATATACCGGTTTCCACAATAAATAAACCTACGATTCTGTCTTAATTTGAAAGGCCTTTGTCCACTTTAAATGAAATGAAATGATCTAAAAGCTGCTATCTTCCATTTCATTTAACATTGATATTGATTACTCAGAAACAATTTATCTGCAGTTAACTGCAAACATTTGTTCTGCTGGGCTCATAAATAGGATTTTGAAATTAGATAAATATAGATATTCATACCATACTTAAAAAGCTATATGATTACATATATTCCTGCAGAATGAATGGTATTGTAGAAAGCTTAAAAATTTCTTTAGGAAAATGTTAATTAATTAATTTTATGTTTTGCGCACTCATTTAAAAAACTTGCTTCTGTCTTGCAGTCTGTTTGTATATACTCGCGGATATCCGAGACTATAAAAGCTAGAGACCTAATATTTGGCATATAAATTCTCATAATCCTTTGTCAGATCAATTTTGCTTTATGGATAGAGTATAAAATCGATAGCTCGTTTGGTTCAAAAGTTATTGAACCAGTGTTTTTTGGTCATAATTTAAAATTTATAAGAGGAAGGGGCACAAATTTGGTATGTATAATCGAGAATAGCAGAATAGAATTTTTTGATAACAGCAAATAGATAACAAGAACGTTCTTCCAAGTTTTATATTGACTTTTTATACCGATAGCATACTATTTGAAGTTGACAGAGGCCTCAAGCCGTTAAATATTTTTCCATAATTATTTTGATTTTGTTTTCAGTAAATATTTAAATTGAGTAAGCACAATTGAATTCGTTTGGCTTGCTGCTCCGAACAATAGTTTTTTTTTACAACCTGATCCGATTAAAAATGGGTAAAAAGGGACAATGTCCGTCCGTCTGTTGGTCCGTCTATCTGTATAAACATGCGGATATCAGATACTATAATACCTAGAGTCTTCATATTTGAAATATAAGTTCTCGTAATCCCGGGACAGATCAAGTTTGTTTCACTTTATCGATAAAGTTTAAATTTAATGTAAAATAGCATTCGAAAGTAAAAAACATTTTACTTTTTCGATCAAACAAGCATTTTACACCCTGAACCCATTATAAATGGTTAAAATGGGTATAATGAAGTTGTGCAAAAGTATGTAACAGGCATAGGGAAGCATCTCCGACCATATAAAGTACATATGTATATTCTTGATCAGTATCAACAGCATGTCTGTCTGTCCGTCCGTATGTCTGTATGACTACGCGGATATCAGTGACTATAAGAGCTGTATGGAGTCCCATATTTGGAATATAAGTTCTCGTAGTCCCGGGACAGATCAAGTTTATTTCATTTTATCGATAAATCGTCCCGTTTAAAATTCAAATTTCAAATTTGGTAGTTATAATGTAGAATAGCATAAACAAGTAAGAAACATTTTACTTTTTGGATAAAACACGCATTTTATGACTTGCAATTTTGTTTAATCACATAATTTAAATTTTATATAAAATGCAAGCTAACTGCCTGAACTGCATGCACTGCTTGCAGTATATTTGCTTGTACTTATGTACACTGATAAGTATGAATGAATGTAACGAGTGGGTTCAAGGTATCTCCTAGTCGTGCACTCCCGACAAGACGACTCTTACTTGTTTTCGAGAGTAGTTGGTAAATATGGTATTCAAGTGGTCTGTTTGCAT
Source organism: Drosophila flavopinicola (assembly GCA_035042425.1). NCBI lineage: Eukaryota > Metazoa > Arthropoda > Insecta > Diptera > Drosophilidae > Drosophila > Drosophila flavopinicola. Next base: position 769,759 of record JAWNLL010000235.1, read on the forward strand.
ATATGTATGTTTGTAAGTACTTAATTTGAATATTCATATGGAATACACATGTATATGTACATATGTATAAGTATATGAGTTGAGATTAAGTATGTATGTCTACATAACTAAGTACTTACAGCATAATCGGCTTATCTTGCAGCAGACAAACACTTATGCCTTGATAATGACTTTTTATATGTATTTACTACATAATACCTATGTACATTCCAATGTGCGATCACGATATATATACTTCCTATTTGATACAACTTAGTTCAAAGCTTAAGGCTTGAAAATGCTACTCCAAATGAAATACCGAGGCATTTAGATTTCGCACTTGAACACTTTTCGGAAACTCAAATATTCTTTTTCCACACAATGTAATAATAATCGTCTACAGTTTTTTATTTCTAGATAAGTTTAAGAGATAGATTTGAAAGGTAGACTATAAACATGACTCACCATCTGCTAACACATCGCTCAAACGACTCACACTCAAGAAAAATATAATTCCAATGGAGCTTATGCTTTTCATAGCCGTAGACGTACGCATATCTGGCAACTAAAATGCAGCATCAGCGTCAGTTTAATTGCAATTAATTGTTCTTAGGCCTTGGGCGTTGCTTTTTCCGTTGTATTCAATGTTGTGATGCGCGTTTTGAGACCGCTTTTTCCAACTGACTATCGAGTGACTCGCGTGGGCCGAATATGAATAAAAACGCATGCCTTTTTGTCGTTTTAAGAGGGCGACACACAGATAATGATATAGATACAGATACAGATACAGATATAAAGACAGTATCTCACAAAGCGGCGACCACTTTTGAATAAACGTAGATAAAATTCTAGTAGAAAGAATCGTTTCAGTTTGTGTTCAGCCTTGCCAACCGTATACACCCTCCCTTTCCATGCGCATAGTCGAAATGGGGATGTTATTCGGAGTCGGTCGGATCGATTCCCTATATTGCCATTTGTTGCATTTGGAACTACGTGTCAAAAATTAAATTTTCTGTAACAGCTACTTCATTTTTAGCTAATTACACTCAACCTTAAAATTATGGTCTAGCTGGTGTACTATTACGCTACAATGTTGGAACAAGAGGATTTTTACATTGATCGAAAATAGAATCAACGTTGCTCGGCTAATAATAGACTATTTATTTTATATTGTAACAGTTTTTATTTAGCTTTTAAGTGCCTAGTAGCATTGGCCCTCTTCTATTGAGACAAGAGCGGACTTTTCCCTATTGGCCGATTCGTACATTGGATCACATATTGTGCTGGCGATTATGCTGTCGACATCTGCTCGCAAAATTCGAAAATTAATATCGCCGTAATCCAGTTGGCTGTATAGATAAATGGGCAAGCGATTGCTCATCACCCAAACGCCTTGTCTTTCTTCGTGGTCCACTTTCAAGTCATTGGGGAACTGAATCAACATTGACGAATTATCCGCATCGAGGAGCATAGCCAAATTGGCTCTGGTGTACGGTTTTGTTGTGTCCCAACATCCAACGTTATCGCGATGTACTTGGGTGAAGAACATAACACCATTTCTGGCAATTCCAGACGTCGAGGATTGACCGTTGAGTCCTCGATCTCCAAGCGAAATAAAAAACTTGGATGTGTCTATAGTGCTATTTACCCAAAGTGATTCATTCAAAAGCAAATCAAGCGGGACCATAAATTCCTTAAAAACAGAAAATGTTAAACGTATGTTAATACAAACAAGTAAGAGTGCTCTAGTCGGGAGTACCCGACTAGGAGATACCCTGAACCCAGTTCTGACATCCATTTATACTTGCCAGTTAGCTTGCTTTTTCACTGAGCACCACACAATGGAAAGTAAAATCTTAAATAACTTCTGTGTTTATTGTACGAAATCTGAAATTTTTAGGACATAACACTGGCTATAAAATGTGTGACCAAACCAAATTGCAAGGTCATAACTTCAAAAATGAGTTTTTTGAACTTTTGGGAGGATTGAGGGGTGGTATTCAAAAAGTGAAATATTTGTTACATGTGTATGCTATTCGAGATTATACATGCCAAATTTGGGGCCTCTAGCTCTTATATTTTTTAAGTTAAGGCCCAAAAACGCTTGTCTGAAATCGAAATTTATCGATAACTTTTAAACGGGACGAGCTATCGATAAAATGAAACAAGCTTGATCTGTCCCGGGATTACGAGTACTTATATTCCAAATATTAAGTCTCTAGCTCTTATAGTCTCTGATATCCGCGTGTTCATACAGACAGACAGACAGACGGACAGACATGGATTGATCGACTCGGCTGTTGATACTGATCAATAATATATATACTTTATATGGTCGGAGATGCTTCCTTATGCCTGTTACATACTTTTGCACAAAACCATAATACCCTTTTTACCCATTTTTAATGGGTTCAGGGTATAAAATGGGAGCATGGAACAGGGTAACGTAACATACTTTAAAGCTAGCCATTGGATGAAAATATAAGACACGCTCATTCGTTTGGGGCACCTGCGCCAGACTCATTCCAAAGACACCATCCAGCCATTGAAAGTTCAGTCCGAAGATATTAAAATCGGACGCTACTGGATTCGGTGAAAAATTGTAGTTGGTCACACGCCAGCTTCTGTCCTTCGCCAGGCTATAGACAACGATGCCAAATCGCCACACATCCGTGACGAAAACATGGGCATCCCTACAGTCGCCGCTTAGGACGTCCACGACTATGTTTGAGTGCAAGGAATCCTGTTTGACCTGCGCATCTGGCAGCTCATAGCGCACGACCATTTCATCTGTATTCAAATCAAAGGCGACAATTTTCGGTGCACATATCTGTTTCAAACTAATCGTGGCATTCACAATGCCGGAGTCAATAAGCCACAGACGGTTACACTGGTCATCAATCGCTGTGCGGTAAACGGATATTAGCTTCGAGCAGTCGGGACTGTAGGGGCTGCTGTGTGCCCCCCATCCTGGGTAGGGCTGGACTTGCGGACTTATCTCCTTTGTCGGATACGGCACGGTCACCAGGCTCGCTGGTACGCCATCTTTCCAGCGCGGTGTTGTGATAAACAGTCGATCTCGAAATATGTCAATGCCCAAAGGTAAATTATTTTTGGGTACAAATTCTCTGGAAAAAGACCGAGAAACATATGTAAGTATGTACCATGTACCAAAAAAATACTTGTAGAGGAAAGCAAGCAAGTTTTTTTTGGCGTGCATAACGGAGTCTACATGATCACATCTACATCTAAGTCTCATTCATAATTTAAAACAAGTGGGAAAGGATTATCTTCGGCGTGCCGAAGATTTTATACTCTTTTCGAACCTTTGGGTAAATTTTACTCTGCCAACTGCACCTCTGAAATTTCATATGCTCGTATAAATCGTTTTTTCGCGTGCATTTTTTTTATATGAATATAAATTTTTCTTTTGAAATATTAAATTCAAGCTATTTATATTTTAAAAAAATAATTAGAAACAAGTAAGAGTGCTCTAGTCGGGAGTGCCCGACTACGAGATACCCTGAACCCAGTCCTTACAATCATTCATACTAATATAAACACACACATGCTGCAGTACAAGCAGTGCAGGCGGTTTAAGCAGTTAGCTTGCTTTTTCACTGAGCCCAACACAGTGGAAAGTTAAATGTTAAATAACTTCTGTTTTTATTGTCCGATCTTATTGAAATTTTTGGGGCAAACAATTGTCAACAATATGTGTGACCAAACCAAATTGCAATGTCGTACCCTCAAAAATGCGTTTTTTGATATTTTGGGGGGTTTGGGGGTGGTATCCAAAAAGTGAAATATTTGTTACATGTGTATGCTATTCGAGATTATACATGCCTCTATTACATTATACATTAAACATTATACCTTTTTTACCCATTTTTAATGGGTTCAGGGTATAAAAAAGACAACACCACTTGGTTCTTTTTGCCCTCGAGCACAAAGTAATATAACCAAATTTGATTGATCTTTGAGAGATTGCGAGATTGTGAGCTTTCTTTTTCGTTAGAACGTTTGGTTCCGGTTCCGGTTCAGGTTCATCAGAACACTATACGACATGCTAATGACTTGTGTATGCTTTGGGTATATAAAGGGCAGTTCAGACGTACAGGTTGTGCATCCTGTGGAAGCGTCTAGGTAATAATCATTAAATTGTCTTTTGCATTAAATTGTTCCCAGTCATTACTTAATAATATACAGATTTTATTAAGAAATTATTACCCATTTAAAATCGCCACTTGCCGTTCGACAAAAGTGGGATATGCGAAATCTAAGTATTTCCACTCATTAACGATTTCAAATGAGGATGTGGCCTTTTTACTGTTTTGCGCCTTGTGGCTGTGGAATGTAAAACTCTGATCGAAAAACTGATCTGACGTTGCGGCACTTGCAGATATTCGAGCACGAATTGAAAAGTATCGAAGGCCAATGATCGAAATAAAACTAATTACTGTAAAACACAACGACTTCATAGCTTATGTGCGAAACTGGTTAGATATGTACATAGGTATGTATATGTAAGTATGCAAACAGTTAACAATTTCAATCAAGTGCCCACAAGAGCGACCAATCTATCTCACGCACGACAAACAACTGAATCGATGTGAATGCCTTGCTGTTGTTAAGTACTGAAAGCCGCCAAGGCGTGGGTATTCCATTCATACATACATATTTACATATGTGTGCATGTATGCAGCTTGGCGAAATCAACCGAGTAGGTCATTTCACAAACCCAATATGCTCATTTATAAAATGTTTGATTCGATAACTGCCGCTGTAAATAGAATTAAGGATATTGCATGCTGTATGTTCAAATGTAATGAAGCACTTGTAAATTAAAGCGCATAGTCTTTATTTTTAATTATTAATAATATTCCATATTCTTATGGCATATCAAGGCTGTTGGATTATGTGTATCAAGGCAATAAACTTCTAACCCAATCTAAATGTATGACCTTCTGATGAGACATCGCAGCGCCCAAATACCTATATATTTAACGAAAACTATTTTCATTAATGATCGTTTAGATTCACTTTCCCTTAACAGCAGCTTTTTACTTCCCGCTTCAAAGACGTTTTGGATTTTCAGGGCTGGATAATCATTCAGAAGTCGAAGTTGCCAGACTTCCGAATAAAGAAATACCACAACTTTAAATATTTTAATGCATGTATTTTTAAATTGTTTGCAAAACAAATTCAGCACTGGCTCTGTCGCGGATATATACGAGTATATAGATAACTCTGGGTCGGGTACTGCTTTTAGGAATCAACTGTTGAAAGAGGAAAGCCTCATCAGTGACGTCACAGATATGAGTATGTGCATGTGCATCATATGTTGCGTTGACAAGTGAATGACAATGGCGACTGAATGGCAAATATATGTATTTAAATACATACACACATATATAAATACATACATGTGTGTGTATGTTCATTTACACTTGAATAATTCTGCTCGCAATTCGGTGAAAATCTATTCAGTGCCACAAACGTAAATAAAGAGTGTATGAAAAATAATGAAAATAAATTTATCACAATCAGAAATGTTAATTAGGCATGGCACTTACTTGAAGGACACACCTCTTATCTAAAATTTATAATTGTAAGTTGCGCCAAAAAGTATGCTTATGTTCAGTTGTGAAAAATCGATAAAGTTAAATTCCTCTACATCACTATGACGGTGAATATTTCGCAAAATACATTGCAATCATTACATACATATGTAAGTAGGCAATAGAAAAACAATTCCTCAGTCTTATTAGAAAAACAGCTACTTACATAAATATATGCACAGATGTAGTAGGTGTACAAAGAGATCTACATATATGTATGTATGTGCATAGGTAAAGTCATATGTATGCATCTGATATAAGACTTTTCTCTCTTCTGGCTTAGTTAAACAAATATTTCGAAATTTACAAATATTACGTACACATAGAAAGAAAACTTAACAATAATTAAGTAAATTAACAATAATGCTTTTGTCTCTACAAGGTCGTTTCCTTAATCTCATGTTATTCAGTATGGCTGGTCAAATAGTATATAGATTATCTGCATAATTGCAGAGTTTGCTTAAGATACCTTCAAAAATATTAAGGGCAGTCTGTCACCATTCAGTCAGGACCAACTATTTTTCTACATTGATTTGCAAAACACCTGCAAAGAAGTATGTACAATGTGATTGGCATATGATCAACCTAATCATGATATGCCAATAAAACTATTATTATGCATATTATTGTTTAAAAATGGTTTGTAAATGATATATGAGTGCTGTATAATAGAAAAGATTATATTTGAACGGATTCGGTCAAAAATCTTTTAAAAATGGGTAAATGCGTATATTGAAGTTATACAAAAGTGTGTAACAGGCATAAGAAATCATCTCCGACCATATAAAGTATATATGTTATTGATCAGTATCTACATCCGTCTGACTGTCTGTCTGTATGAAAACGCGGGCATCAGAGACTATACAAGCTAGAGACCTCATATTTGGCATATACGTTCTCGTAGTCCTTTGTCAGATCAAGTTTTTACATTTTATCGATAGCTTGTTCCGATTAAAAGGTATCGATAAATTTATGATTTCCGAGCAGTGTTTATTGGCCAAACTTTAAAAGTTATAAGATATAGATGCACCAAATTTGGTATGTATAATCTCGAATAGCATTCAAAAATAGCAAATATTTCACTTTTTGGATACCATTTAAATGATGTTTTACCATATAACCACTTTCAGATAAAAGAAACTTGAACCATTCGCTGGAAATGCATCCCGTTGGCGCAGAAGTACCGGGTGGCAGCGGAAATCAGCGGCGCAATGCAAATGGCGCAGATTGCAACACGATTGGTGGTGCCGCCAACGCTTGTGCCGGACGAAGGAAGTCGCTTAATTATCAAGCGCCACTGTCGCTGAAGTCAAATGGAGACGATGGAGTCGCGATGCTATCGACAGCTGGTCGCTTTAGTCCGCATCCGAATGACATATTCCTCGCCCAATCGGCGAAGCTAACCATACCGTTGGAGAAGTTTGACGACTCGTTGATAAACGGCTGCTGCCTGCCGCCGCCATCGCCAGCTCCAAACAGTGACTGCTTGTCGGCTGGCCTTGGTTACGCCCACTCCTCCGATACTCAGTCGAGTGCCCCAGCCAAGATCGGTAGCAGCCAAATGCAACAGCTGAATCTCAACCACTTTCAGCACCACCCGCATCCGCACCCTTACCCTCACCCTCAGGCTCATGCCCACCCGCACTCTCACACCCACTCGCACGCTCACGCCCACTCTCAAGCTTATCCATTGTCGTCTTCGAACTCAACGTCATCGCTTTGTACCACGAATTCGGGCACCACGCAGTCGCAGCCGCAGCCGCAGCCTTCCGTCTTGGCCGAGAACTCATCCGTTATTCACAACAACAACAAGCACGGCAAATATGGCCTGCATCAGCGTGCCATGTCACCCAACTCCAAGTACCGCTTGGAGCGCTACAGAGACCAGCCGCTACCCATTCAACAGCAGAAGGTGAAACTGATGGAAACAATGAGTCTATCCTCGCCGGCAACGGGATCGGGATCGGCAACGGGATCAGCAACAGGGTCGGCATCGGGAGCGTCAAGTGCACGTTATTTTGTACCACCCAAGGTGGTGCAGTGCGCTGCATATGGTGGCTATTTGGGCTCCACGGTGCACACACCAGTCAAGCGCTATGTGCCAACGCCGCCCCCAGCTGGCGATCTGTACGCTGACTTGCCATCGGCAGCGAGCACGAGCAGCAGCAGCACACCTCTGGCATCACAGTACGTCAATCTGCCATACAGTTACACACGAACCAAGTGCAGTCATGGCGAGGAGTCCCAGGGTCCGGGCAGCTATTCGAAGAGCGCTCAAACATACAACGCAACAGCAGCGGGATCGGGATCGGGAGCGGCTAACTGCCCATGTCCGTCGCCATCGCCTGCATCTAGCGGATCAATCACTGTGTCCTTCTCTGCCCCTGTCCCTAGCATGTGCTCACCAATTGTGACGACGTCGGCGGCAGCAAGGAGTGCAGCAGCCAGTTGCAGTAAGAAAAGCAGGTCGGCAGAAGGGGCTATCCTGAGGACTGCCAGCACTGCCAGTCTGCCGGATGAGGCCGAGTCCATCATAGTAATACAGCCGATAGGTCAGAGTGAGGGACAACGACAGGTTCAGGGTCAGGACAGCAGCGGCACTTGCTTGCACTGCAACACTGCGCGCCGCACAACTGGCGTCCATCAGACAACGCAGACAACTGGCCCAATTAGCCCCGTGCCGGTGGCGATGACTGCTGTGCCGCTGGAGCTGGCCAAACTCAAGCAGCACGAGCAGGAGCTGCTAATGACGCATCCAAATGTCATCTCGCTCGAGTTACAGCAGCAGCAGCAGCAGCAGCAACAGCAACAGCAGCAGGCCAAACTCACTACTGAGCAGGTGAACGCAATGACGTTTCAACGCCAAGCGAATCAGCACATATATTCGGCTGCTCAGATCTCCAGCTCGCCACGCTTACCGCCGAGCCAAATGCAGCACGTGCAACAGCATCAGCAGCATCAACAGCAACAGCTGCAGCAGCAGCAGCAGCAGCAACAGCAATCATTGCAAGTACTCCCACAACAGCAGCAGCAGCAGCAGCAGGCTCATCGCTATTCCTGTAAGAAGCGTATCATCATCTACGTGCGACGCGAAATATCGCGCTTCTTTGGCGTGGAGGCAACTACTGAAGCGGCTGACTTTGCACTGTGGTATGGACGCCATCGCCGCCTTGCAATCAGACGCTTTGGTCCGTTGAACCCGAATACCGAGCTGGAGCACAATGCGCCAATGGCTGGATCGATCGAGAGTCGTGATGCTGCTGCTGAGGCAACCGGCACCGGCAGCTATTATGCACCAGACCGCCCCGATATCCTGCCAGCGCAAGCTGCCCAAAATGTGGACATGGGCCAGCACTCCACGGGCAAGTGTCACTGGCGCAAGTGCAATGCGAACAGCGATTTCAACGTTGGCGAGTTTGTGGAGCGCAAGGCGTCGGTGGCCCACATGCTGATGACAAGTGTCGGCTACCTCATTAGCATATTCAACAAGAGGCCAACAAACAGTCACAACAACAACGGTGGCAACATCATCAAGCGACGCCAGCGGCAATGGTCGCGCAGCTTCGCTCCGCTGCATGTGCAAAGCGATCATGCTGCGGAGCAGGACATGGATGTCGAGTGCAGCGTGGGCATTGCTGACAGCCTGGCGACGCTCATTGAGGACGAGCTCTTCTTCGACAACCCGTGTGAACTGAATGCCCCCACGACCTCGGCGGCGAGTGAGGAAACATGCAAACAACAAGCCGCGTCCACAGCTGCAGTGGGAATAGGAATAGGACTAGGTGCCGTCGGCGTGGAAGGCAGTGTTGGGGTATACATGGCCGAGCGTCACCATAACGGCTGGCGCACATCAGCCCTGAATGGGCTGCACTTGCTCGGCGATTCGCATGCCCACCAGGCGAATCATATGCATCTCGGCGGCTCGCGGCAAAGCCAGTCCGCCTTACGCACCTCCAACTCGAGCAGCTCGGCGACCAATCGGGGCAACCGCATTGCTGCACAGCTGCTCGACGGCGTTCTCGAGAACTCTAGACGGCCGCAGATGCGACGGATTAAGTACTTTGCGGTCAACGATCTGGACGATCGCACAGACCATCGGCCCTTCTTTACATACTGGATCAATACGGTGCAAATTGTGGTGCTGTTTCTGTCCATAATTTGCTATGGCATAGCACCGATCGGTTTCGGTACGGAACAGAAGACCGGACAAGTGCTGGTGACCAGCTTGAGCCTGCAGACGGTGCAGCATGTGGAGCAGCGCAATCTCTGGATTGGTCCGCGCAACAATGACTTGGTGCACATGGGCGCAAAGTTTGCGGCGTGCATGCGACGCGACGTTAAGATCATGGAGGTGCTGACAAAGACGAGAAGGCAGGAGCGCGAAACGGCCTGTTGCATTCGAAATGATGACTCCGGTTGCGTCCAGAGCTCACAGGCGGATTGCTCCATACGGGGTCTTTATCCCACAGTAAGTAGAATACGAGTACTACTTTTATTCAACGTATGTATGAGCACGCCGATATCAGAGACTGCAAGAGCAAGACACTTCATATTTGAAATATATATACTCGTAGTCCTGAGACAGATCAAGTTCAGTTTCATTTTTCGGTAACTTTTACCGTTCAATATTTCACTTTTTGAATAACGTATTTACTCTAACTTTGTCTCACAAGAAATCCATATCGACTTGGAAGAAATGGTCACCTGGCGAGTCTGGACCTGGTGGACGTATTTCAGGATCTGTCTGTGGCCTGGATCCAAAATTTTGCGATGCACCCGCATCGATAGCTCCATATGAGTGGCCCGACGACATAACCAAGTGGCCCATTTGCCGCAAAACGAACTCCTTTTCGCAGCGCTACCGCTACAAGGATCATACGGCCGAGCATATGGTGTGTGAAGTGATTGGACATCCCTGTTGCACCGGCCTCTACGGCGAATGCCGGATAACGACGCGAGAATATTGCGATTTTGTTAATGGATACTTTCACGAAGAAGCTTCGCTCTGCTCACAAGTAAGTACCTATCAAGAAAAACAAGACAAGATCTCTGTTGAATTTCTTTTACTTCAATTGTATCGCTTCCAGTTGTTAGAATGGCAAACCAAGAATAAGGTTGCAAACCTTATTGAAATGTTTCTTCACATATCGTTAACTTCAGTCAGCTTTCGAATTCGATCCTACTGTTAAATTTATATATGTATGTCATTACGAAGTATGCAAATTATACTACAGTAATAACTGTGATGCGACGCTCCTCAAACTCATGTATTAGATCTTAGCGTCATTTAGTTATACATAGGAGTTCATTCGAAATTGTTCAAAAAGATGTTTTTGGGAAGCAAATAGTAGTTCGTACAAAAATAGCGTCAATTATGACAGACTTCAAGCAGGCAGACAAATAAAATAAAGATACTCGTGAGCTAACAACTTCTTGTATTTTCAGATATCCTGCCTAAATAACGTCTGTGGCATGTTCCCATTCATCTCCGTGGAAATTCCAGATCAAATTTACAGACTATTGACATCCCTTTGTATGCATGCTGGTGTGTTGCATCTGGCAATAACGCTTATTTTTCAGCATTTATTTCTTGCTGACCTCGAGCGACTGATCGGAACGTTGCGGACGGCCGTAGTCTACATAATGTCCGGCTTGGCTGGGAATCTGACGAGTGCTGTTCTGGTGCCACACCGACCTGAGGCAAGTACATATTTAGGTTGAATTGTGTCTTCAAATTGTATGTAGCTACGAAATATACGAAAATTAGTTTTTATTATTTAGACAACACTTTCACTGACATTGGAATGTTTTCCAAAATGACGATCGGGTAGTAAACACAGAAGGTATTTAAGAAGTCGAATAATAGGGGTCTGTTTTCTAAGCAATCTGTTTCAGGAATCGTAAATAGTAATTACATTCAATAAAGTCTTACGGAAAAACATTGTATATTTAAGTATATGTAGTAGTCTTGAAGATTTTAAGTACTAAATGTCTGAATAACACAAAAATCTCTTCCAATACTGCTAAATAAAACAAAAAAGTATACATCCGCTTATGTAAATATGGGTAGATTTTAAAAGAAAAATCTATACAAAATTTTGAAAATAATATCGTCAACCGAAGACTAAGTAAGGAAAATTTGATTTCTCAATCTATAATCTGAAGACAAATTTATACAGATTTGATAAATATTTATATAAATTCAATAAAATTGTTGTATTATTGTACTTTATATTCCCAAATAAAACCAACAGGTGGGACCATCAGCCTCCCTCTGTGGCGTGGTATCGTCGCTGATTGCCCTGCTGATTTGGATGCACTGGAAGCACTTGCATAAGCCATATGTGGCACTGTTAAAGTTGCTACTGCTATCCACGGTTCTTTTCGGGATCGGAACACTGCCTTACCAGCTGAACTTTGTTGGCTTGCTGGCTGGTGTTGCCTGTGGGGCGTTTCTAACAATATCGCTAGTGCCGTTCGCCACATTCAACAAATATGGACGGAGAAAAAAGGTAAGCAGATACGAGCAATATAAGTACAAATGCTCAATTTAGAAAATAGCACTTACAAAGGGCTCTATTCGCAGATTAACCTCATTTGGACATGCATACTGTTCCATCTGTTTGTGTATGCGACATTGATTGCCACCTTTTACATATATCCGAGCGAATTCAGCACATTTAATTTTGTGGATGATGTGTTCGGTGGTGGTGGTAAGGGCTATACCAGTGCCACAAATAGCAACATTGGACACCACAGTGGCGAGGTGAGCAGCACCACCCGAAGGTATTCGCAGACGCAAAAGCCTCAATATTATTATCACCATCACTCGGAGGATATAATCAGGAACAGCGGTGCTTTTACCGAAGGAAATATCATTTCGGTAAGCACATAATATGTTCCCACACAACGTGAGTTTGTATATAGTTGAGGTGTTCCGATTTGATGGTTTTCTTAAATAAATTCATTGCTAGAATTCAAGATAGGCGTTAGGGTGAGAGTAAAAAGTACTTTAGCAATGTATTTAAGAAAATACCTTAAAAAAACTGAAACTAAAACAAACATTACAAAAATAATAAAAATATTTTGAATACTAAAAAATAAAAATAACATTTCTTACAAGGATTAGGAAATCCCAGAAAAAAACTCAATAAGACCAAACATAAAAGTCATAAGTTAATTAGGAAAAGTTAACATTCTATGAAAATAATTCGATTTGAAAAAGATTGTAAGTAGAGACTATAGTAAAAATCTGAGTAGACAGCAATGGAAAAATGAGGAAAGGATAGGAAATATTAACTGCCACTGGTCAACCTCTATCACGGCATGGAAAAAATGAAGTATATAATGGAAAGATGTATAAGTGAAATAATGAATTATACGACATTTGAACGACACAAAGAGGATTGTGCAAAGCGTAATCAGTTGGGCATGAGGGTAAAGCAAAGGGGACATAGTTTCTAGTAGGACGACTAGGAATATACAAAATAACAAGTAAGAGTGCTCTAGTCGGGAGTGCCCGACTACGAAATACCCTGAACCCAGTCCTTACAATCATTCATACTAATCTAAACACACACATGCTGCACTACAAGCAGTACAAGCAGTGCAAGCGGTTAGCTTGCTTTTTCGCTGAGCCCCACACAATGGAAAGTTAAATCTTAAATAACTTCTGTGTTTATTGTCCGATCTAATTGAAATTTGGGGCAAGCAATTGTCGATAATATGTGTGACCAAACCAAATTGCAAGGTCGTACATTCAAAAATGCGTTTTTTGAACTTTTGGGGGGTTTGGGGGGTGGTATCCAAAAAGTGAAATATTTGTTACATGTGTATGCTATTCGAGATTATACATGCCAAATTTGGGGCCTCTAGCTCTTATAACTTTGAAGTTATGTCCCAAAAACTCTAGTCTGAAATCGAAATTTATCGGTAACCTATAAACGGTACGAGTTATCGATAAAATGAAATAAACTTGATCTGTCCCGGGATTATGAGAACTTATGCTCCAAATATGAAGTCTATAGCTCTTGTGGTCTCTGATATCTGTGTGTTCATACAGACAGACAGACGGACAGACAGACGGACATGGCTAGATCGACTCGGCTGTTGATACTGATCAATAATATATATACTTTATATGGTCGGAGATGCTTCCTTATGCCTGTTACATACTTTTGCACAACTTCATTATACCCTTTTTACCCATTTTTAATGGGTTCAGGGTATAAAAATGTAAATATATAATCATTATGGTCCCTGAAGTTATTTGTTGTAGGAGCATCGAATAATACATTTTAGATTTGTCATAACTAAGTAACTGACTGTATTTGTTGTTTGATGCGTTTGCAACGTTTGCTTTCATACTGACAAAAAAAAAGAATTGATAAGAGTAGCTGAGGGAAACACGCTCCCGCACTCTGACCATCAATATACATATGTATGTGTGTACATTTGAAAACTTGCTTGCAGCACATATATCCCGATGCACAACGGCAGAAAGGTGTTCAGCTCTGGCAAGAGGGTCTCTACACACGTTCACTCAGCTACAATTCAAGCTACAGCGATCGCGTTTATAAGCATGTGGATAAGACAATTGCCGACACAAAGCAACTCTTGAGCAACAAAGATGATTTCTCGTCACCTGGAGTTGGCCGTACATTGAGCAAGAACAACAGTTCTCGCATAACTGAGATAACGCAACTTAATAACAAGAATATCGAAAATATTAATAATACACAAATTAAGGGCCTATAATTCTTCCATACTTAATAATTGAATTAAATGCAACAATAGCACAAATATTGAGTGCACAAGTAAATATATACAAATGTACATAATTATATATATCCGTAAAATATTGCATGTATCATGAACAGTATTTTCAAATAAATATTAAACCAATTTACGATTTACCAAAGCACTTTGTCCACATGAACTACTACATGTCGTGTAGTGTATTTTTTTTATTATTTATCAAACATGAATACATTTGGAATTCAACTGAAATTACCAGCGACCCCGACCTCCTCCGCCTCCGGCACCTCCGCGTCCTCTGAATCCACCGCCGCCACCGCCGCCTCCTCCACGGCCTGCGCCACCCCTGAAGCCGCCGCCACCGCGCCCACCACGGAAACCTGAGATGTGTACTCGTGATAAGCATAGAATAAGTAAAATGGTACATTTTGTTAGAACTTACCCGTTCCACCACCGAAACCACCACCACCACGCCCCCTAGCGCCGCCTACACCTCCACTGGGGCCGCCCTTTCGTTTCGGACCTTTCGCCTGTGGTGGCTTTGGCAGAAATCTTGAAATTGGTAACAGCTTTCCTGGGTCAATAAACAACGTTTGGTGTGGCTTGAAACTATTCGCATATACATTATCCGACAGTTTTATGGAGACGGAGTAATCGCGAACCGTGCCAAAGATTTCGTCAATCTTTCCGATCTGCTCCTTGTTTTCGAGAAATATGGGTGCATTAAAGTATGGTACATCGTCGATGTCGACCTTGCAGACTAGATCGTTCTGGCATGTGTAACTGAAGTTGCCTAACGCAATAACACGTTCTGGCGGGCCCTGGTCAAAGGCACCACGGCCTCCGCCACGTCCGCCGCCACCTCCTCTGCCTCTACTAAATCCACCTCCGCCTGACTTGTTAAATCCACCGCCAAAGCCACTTCCTCCGCGTCCACCACCGCTACCGCCGCGAAAACCTATATACATGTGTATGTCAAAAATATTATGATGTTCACTCAAAAAAATTATACATTTACAAACCTCTTCCACCACCACCTCCACGAGGGCGTCCGAAAGACATTTTTATTCGAATGGAAATGAAAAGTATCAAAAATAATATAAACACGTGCGGCTCTTTCTGAGCAATTAATATTGTATCTAGGGCTACTCAATAAATATCGCTTGTTAATTCAAATATTAAATTTTTGCATGACGATAGTATAGCTATCGATATTTTCGTTCGATATTTGAAGCAGTTGATTTTCCGATGTTGATTTTCCGTTCTTTCGTAGTTTGATTTTAATTTGCATTCAGCTTTAGGTACACATACGCAAATGGCTGTTTCATACAAAATCAAAACAAATCGTCAAAACTGAAACCTAGATAACTGAAAGGAATTCAGCGCCGAGGGTGATTTAATTTTGTTTTGCTCAACGTTCAAATGTGACACCTTTAAGATTCAATAATTTAGTCTATGTTTATTTAAATAAATAATTTTAAGTATAAAAACCATAAAGATCATGCGTCAAACGAAATGTTTCGCTCAATGTTCGAAAATAATTTGCTGCAATCAAAGCATGCGAGTAACTAAACTAATTTTTTCCATGTGTGGCATATAGTTCCCTCTCGTCAAGAACATCTAAACGATGTATCCTCATATGAGAGGGCTTACATATAACATAAACATATTTTACTAACATGAAAATTATCCAGTTTGGTATAATAGTATAAAGGAGTTCAAAGATAGCAGCACGATTTCTTAATTTGTATCGATTGAATGTGCTTGTCAAGTTCCATGTCGTTGTTATCGCTGCTCTTCTTGAATATTGTTTTACAGTTTTTCTGTAATACTAATTTAGATGCTTTACAGCTGGGGGACCCGAAATACAAAATACATGTCAGCCAAAAAATTAAAAAGAACAGTAATAAAAAGTTATTCAAATAAAACAGGTTCATTCTTGAATTTAACATATGCTAACGAGTACCACTTTCATTGACAGAGGAATAACATAGTCATAAAATATACGTGTGACTAGTCACGAGTATACGCAATTTAAATCAAAATTAGTACTTCAGACTATCGATTTACTATTATTTTTGCACTGCACTATATTTATTTTGGTGATTAAAAAAATAAAGATCATTTGTTGCTCTTGTGCTTAAGTGCTTGCCCTGAAAGTCTTTTATAAAAGGGAAATGACAATCGTTTCCAAAATTATATGACGCGCTAAATCGAATAGTGCTGTTACAGATTACAAACATCAAGTGTATATAAACAAACTTTTCATTAAATAAATAATGCTAAACTTTGTACAAAGGAAAAACATCTAGGCAGATATCGGAGTCAAATTGATTTATCGCGTGCAAATAAAATATCGTGATATTTAAATATCGAGTTTGATATCACCGATAGTATACAATTCGTATTAGTATTGCAATTCGCTCGCACAAAATTAAGGTAGGTGAGGAAATGACGTCATGTGGTATAAAAGTGAACCAAATCTGTTCTTTGAGCAGTTAATTAAATAAAAACGATTTTATTAAATTGTGTACAATTGTGTGAATGTATTGGATGCGTGCATATGCTTTCATATTGTAAGTTAGCACGCAACCATAGATATAGCACATACTGTGTAAATAGATGCACATACATATTTTAACATACATACACATACATACATACATATGTATGTGGATATTAAGAGTCTTACATAGGCATACATCCACTTGTGAGCAAACTAGTAAAAGGCAAGTGTCTCATTTTCAGAAATCATTTGAAAAGCAATGACACTTGGCGAGAAAGAAAACGAGATACAACAGCAATTAGCAGCATCAATAAAACGAACGCAACTACAAACAAACCATAACAGCGACCCTATGGACAACGGGAACTTTGATAAAACTAATATCAGTGCAAAGCACCAGAAACAGGTAACACCAAATTGATGAAAGTAATGTTGCATATGTTGTTTATAGCTTAATTTAACTACACATACACAATTTAACTATAAACATAATTTCAAATTTTTGAGAGCCTACGTCATTGTACCTCAAACAGTCAAACGACAGATTAAATTGACCATATAATGTAGAGCTGCTCAACTAGTTGAACCATTCCGATGAGATCACTTGACATGCAGAATACACAGGCATACACACACAAAATATGATACATACTTTGTACTGACATCTATTTGGACAATTGCTGATCGCACTATTGTACGATGGTGTCCAATAAAAACTTTTAATTCACAATATATGCATATAGGTATATATACATTTTTCTGCGGGCGTAGGCCCTTCTTTATTAAAAACAAGTAAAAGTGCTCTAGTTGGGAGTGCTCGACTAGAGATACCCTGAACCCAGTCCTTACATCCATTCACACTTACCTATCCGTGCACATACATACAAATACACATACTGCAATCAGTGCAAGCAGTTTAAGCAGTTAGCCTGCTTCTTTACAAGGCCAACACTATGGAAAGGCAAATCTTAAACAACTTCTGTGTTTATGGTCCGATCAATGTGCAATTTTTATACCCTGAACCCATTAAAAATTGGTAAAAAGGGTATTATGGTTTTGTGCAAAAGTATGTAACAGGCATAAGGAAGCATCTCCGACCATATAAAGTATATATATTATTGATCAGTATCAACAGCCGAGTCGATCTAGCCATGTCCGTCTCTCTGTCCGTCTGTCTGTCTGTATGAACACACGGATATCAGAGACTACAAGAGCTAGAGACTTCATATTTGGAATATAAGTTCTCCTAATACCGGGACAGATCAACTCGTCGCATTAAAAAGTTATCGATAAATTTCGATTTTAGACTAGCGTTTTTGGGACATAGCTTCAAAGATATAAGAGCTAGAGACCCCAAATTTGGCATGCATAATCTCGAATAGCATACACATGTAACAAATATTTCACTTTTTGGATACCACCCCCAATCCCCCCAAAAGTTGAAAAGTTGAAGGTACGACCCTGCAATTTGTTTTGGTCACACATATTATTGACAATTGTATGTCCCAAAAATTTCAGTAAGATCGGACAATAAACACAGAAGTTATTTGAGATTTAACTTTCCATTGTATGGGGCTCAGCGAAAAGCAAGCTAACTGCTTAAACCGCATGCACTGCTTGCAGTATGTGTGTGTTTGTATGTATGCACACTACTAGACAAGTATTAATGCAAGTCAGATCTGGGTTCAGGGTATCTCCGACATAAAATTGGCTATAAAATCAAACCCAACTTCAAGGTCATAGCTTCAATAGTGAGTGTTTTTCACTTTTGGTTATGATTAATTTAGTTTAGAACTCTTATTTCCGGCAACTATATTTCTTTTACCTACCAATAACTTTTAGAGCGATGCAACAATATCATTTCTACGAGCTGCGCGAAGTGGGGAACTCGGCAAGGTGCTGGAATTTATAGATGCTGGCTTAATAACGGACATTAACACTTGCAATGCGGTAATATATAAAAAAAATCCCTTTTTTCCATTGTGCCATGAAATTTTTAACATATTGTGTGTAGACAAACAGGATCGATATAGTAGCTACACAAGTAATACGGATCGATTTGACATATAGGAACAATCGGCCGAAAGATGAGCTCTGTATGACCAACTTTTTTGATTTCCGTGATACGTATCTATTAGTTAAAACAATCTAAATGGTATGAAAGTAAAAAATTACATTGAAATTTTCTGGGGTATTTAACTTTAATGATGGTCCAATATTTGTTGCAAGCAATGGGGAAAATTAAAAAAAAAACAAAACCAATATACTATAAGTACCTTCGGTATCAGAGTATAAAAATCACACAAAAAACAAGTGGAGAAGGATTATCTTCGGCGTGCCGAAGATTAAATACTCTTTTCGAACCTTAAAGCAATTTTTACTATTTTTCCGTGACTGCTTATTTAATTCGCAGATATTAATGTCGCATACATATACCCCTACATATAAAATAAAATATATAAAGGTATTCATGTAAACAGGGACGTTTCACTATCCGCAGCTCGTGGACGCGTCCCTTAGCATTCATAAGTGTGCTACCGAATTGAACAATATACAAGTTTCAGTTTTTCCAAAAAGTCAAAACTACATTACATATGTATACTACAATATACATACCAAATTTTGTGCCTGTTGCTCTTATACCTTTCAAGGCCGCTGTCGGAAATTGAATTGTCATAAAACTTAATCTGAACATACGAGAGCTTATATTCAGAATTTGAGATCCATATTTTTTTTCGCGTGTCATTGGTTTTGCCAATGAATTTAAATTTTTCTTTTGAATTATTCAATTAAAGCTACTTTATGTATGAAAAAAAAAATTAGAAACAATTTAGGAAATTGAAAATAAATGAATTTGACTACAGCTATTATATATTTGAAAAGAAGAATAAGAAAAATGAAAATAAATGACCAGTCGCCGCTGGTTTCGAACCCGGGTCCTCTCGCTCACCAGTTCGCAACTTTACCCACTACGCCACAAGCCGTTTTGATGATCGCTGACAAAATCCCTTGAAGAGCAGACTGTCAAAAGCTTTCTTGTTTTGCTTTGTACTGCTTACACCAAGCAGTTTTAAGAATCGCTAACAAACTCGATTTATACTGAGCTTTTGTTTTTTCGCGTGGCATTGTTTTTGTTCTAAGCCATTGAAAGCAAATGAATTTGATTACAGTTATTATATATTTGAAAAGAAGAATAAGAAAAATGAAAATAAATGACCAGTCGCCGCTGGTTTCGAACCCGGTCCTCTCGCTCACCAGTTCGCAACTTTACCCACTACGCCACAAGCCGTTTCGATGATCGCTGACAAAATTGCTTGAAGAGCCGACTGTTACAAATTTCCTTCTTTTGTTTTCCTGCAACCTGCAACTCGCGTTTGTCAGCATTTGTTTTTTCGCGTGGCATTGTTTTTGTTCTAAGCTATTGGAAGCAAATTAATTTGATTACAGTTATATATTTGGAAGGAAGAAAAAGAAAAAAGTATTAAATTAACAATCAGTCGCCGCCGAGGCTCGAACTTGAACTTGCGAAACATGCGTTCGTTAGCGCGGCTCTTTACGCCATACGCCACAAACCGTTTTGATGATCGGTGGCAAAATACCTTGAAGAGCAGACTATCAAAAGCTTTCTTGCGCTTGACTTTGTTTGCTCAGACTATCAAAAGCTTTCTTGCGCTTGACTTTGTTTGCTCATATGCACCTGTTTTTTCAAAATATTTAATGACGCATATCTTCGCTGTTTATGACTCAATCGATTTGCGATTTTACCCATCGATGAGTTATATGGATGTTCAAGTGTACAAGGAAATTTAAGGCAATTGCTTTGAAAACATCGGATTTATGGCCAAAACCGACTTTGAGGTGTATGGCAGCTATAAGATATAGTGGTCCGATCCGGCCGGCTCCGACCAATGTGCTGTCCCCTTGAATAATAAGTGTCTGTGCAAAGTTGCATCGCGATAGCTCAAAAACTGAGGGACTAGTTTGCATACATACAGACAGACAGACAGACAGACAGACAGACAGACAGACAGACAGACAGACAGACGGACATGGCTAGATCAATTTGTTTTTTTTTTATAAGCATATTGGCAGTAACTTTTGGGGGTCTCAGACGCTTCCTTCTATGCGTTACAAACTTCAGGACAAACTTAATATACTATTTTCTTCGAAAAGAGTATAATAACGAATTAGTAAAAATGATTAGTAATTTTCATCGTAGACCCACACTGTCGTTTGGCAAGTGTCTGAATATTCTTTTTTTTTTAAGCTTTTCCATCCTTGATTATTTAATGAACTTTCACATAAAATGGCTTAAAAGTTGATAGGATAGGATGTATAGGATTAGGATTAAATAAAAAGTTGCATACAATAAAATAAAATATTACAAAAATCAATCAGTTCTATAAAATTAAAATGATTAAATAAGGATTATTATGGCGTATTTCAAATTTCTTTATTGGGGGAAAATCCGAACAAAATAGTTAGTATAATAAATTTCGAAAGAAAATTGAATGAGTTTCGAAATGGTAAAATTGAGTAAAGTTAAAATTGAGTTGGTATACGACTTGCAAGGGACACGGAGAGGATTGTGAAAAGAAAAAGGCTTGACGGTGGTCACCAGTCACACCAATCATCAATCAATCATCCGTGGAGATACCGTGTTTTATTTATATGGATGTTTTAAATGTGAGATCTAATTTATTTGTCTATTCTCTTTGGTCTAGAATGGTTTGAATGCATTGCATCTGGCGGCCAAGGATGGCTTCGTGGACATTTGCAATGAGCTTCTGCAACGAGGCATTAAGGTTGACAGTGCGACAAAGAAGGGCAACACAGCGTTGCACATTGCCTCGCTGGCGGGGCAGCAGCAGGTGATAAAGCAGCTCATTCAGTATAGCGCCAACGTGAATGTGCAGTCACTGAATGGCTTTACGCCGCTGTATATGGCCGCACAGGAGAATCACGATGTGTGCTGCCGTCTGCTACTCGGCAAAGGCGCCAACCCGTCGCTGGCAACCGAAGATGGCTTCACACCTTTGGCCGTCGCCATGCAGCAGGGGCACGACAAGGTGGTGGCCGTGCTGCTGGAGAGTGATGTGCGCGGCAAGGTGCGCTTACCAGCGCTGCACATTGCTGCCAAGAAGAACGATGTGACCGCAGCGATGTTGCTGCTGCAGCACGACAAGAATGCTGATATTGTTTCGAAGTCCGGCTTCACACCATTACACATAGCCGCGCATTACGGCAACGTGGACATTGCCAGCCTGCTGCTGGAGCGCGGCGCGGATGTCAACTACACGGCCAAGCATAACATCACGCCACTTCATGTGGCCTGCAAGTGGGGCAAGGCTGCCGTGTGTAGTCTGCTGCTGTCGCGAGAGGCCCGCATTGAGGCCACAACTCGCGACGGACTGACGCCACTGCACTGTGCCTCACGCTCCGGCCATGTCGATGTCATCCAGCTCCTGCTCAGCCAGCAGGCGCCTATACTGTCCAAGACAAAGAACGGACTGTCCGCGCTGCATATGTCCGCGCAAGGGGAGCACGACGAGGCGGCGCGTCTTCTCCTCGATCACAAGGCGCCGGTAGACGAGGTCACCGTTGACTATTTGACGGCGCTGCATGTGGCCGCCCACTGTGGGCATGTGCGCGTGGCCAAACTACTACTTGACTATGGCGCTAATCCAAATTCGCGCGCTCTCAACGGCTTTACGCCATTGCACATCGCATGCAAGAAAAATCGCATCAAGGTGGCCGAGCTGCTGTTGAAGCATGGCGCCAACATTGCAGCCACTACCGAATCTGGCCTAACTCCGCTGCATGTGGCCAGCTTTATGGGTAAGTTTATTTCAGGTACCGCATCGGTTGAGCTTTATGTACTAACATCATATTATTCCCCGGGGAAGGGTTATTATATATTATATGCAGGGCGGAATATGCGACCCCATAAAGTATATAGATTCTTGATCGCCATCAACAGCTTTATCAATATGTCATGTCTGTTTGTAGCCAGTTCAGGTAGTCTCCCAATTGTAAAGCTATCCTGATAAAACTTGGCGTGTACCATTCCGTACTGCGGTACACTTGACATTGATCACTGATCACTGTCTCATATTGCTGACATAGGTACTATCGGTCGAACGATTACGAATTTTTGTTGTTTCAGATAACTGGAACAAACTCACCAGTTACGAGCTTTATAGCATCGGACCACTATATTGTATAGGTCCCATTAAAACATACATATCCATATTAGACCATGCAGTTGTTTTGAGTTTTAGAACTTTGAGTTAACCAAAATATATACCGCAAGTGGAGTTCATATTTATACTGATTGATGTATTGAGTCAAACTTAGTTCTATATATATGTAAAACAGTTCCTATAAAAATGCTTACTACATATTAAGTGTGTAGAGTAAAGTATTGCCTAATTTAAATCAGTATCGTTACTATACGCATGTAGTATAATCAATAAGCGCACAGTTAGCAATATTTTGGTTGTTGCTATTATGACCTATAATACATTGTTAATTATGTCAGCCTGTTTAATTTTTTTCGGTATTCGGTATATTGATGTATATTATGAAAGTGTTATTATTCATTAAGGTAGGTCTTAACAATTCTAATGTAACGGGAAATACCTGTGGGTAGTGCAAGGAGTATAAATTAAGGTGACTGTCGAGATAATTGCACAGGTAGGCAGTTGTTAATCAGCCGTGCAGCAGCACATTCGTATTCATTCGTACCTTCAGTGTTCGGAAATAAAATATTTTAATATGTATATTGATATTTTGAAATGATCAAGATAGGGTTAAGAAGCCGTTTTCTAGGGAATGTAATCTCATGCGCGTCAAAGATAACCGTTCTGCCTTAATAACAGATATTTTTTAAGTTTTATGAGCCCATTAAAAATGGTTAACAAGTGAATAAATGCAGTATGTAAAAGATATAATGAAGCGTATCCAAGCATATAAAATGTATATATTCTTGATCAGTATCAACAACCGAATCGATCTAGCAATGTCCGTGTATTTATACATGTGTCATATACCAAATTTTAATGTTTACTATATAATAAATATATAAAAGTTAAGTTCTGGGGATATTGATAAATGAAGACTGGTCCAATATTTATTGCACGTTTTAACGGAAACCTTAAAAAACGCAATCAAACCACGCTAATAAATGTTTAATGTTAGTACGGCTTGACTGTTGACACAGAAAATTTAATTAAAATTATAAATTAATGAAAAAAATAAATTTTTTTTAAAAATTTATATTACAAATATAAAGTTAAGCCCTTTTTAATAAATGATTGTTGGTCCAATATTTGTTGCAAGGTTTGGGGAAACCTCAAAACTCAATCAAACCAAACAAATTATTAATAAGTATTAATGAATTTTTCAATGCATACATTTAAAATTAAAACTTAAAAGGGAGATAGGGGATAGAGAAAGTAAAGTAAAAGGTATAGTTGGATGGTAAAAATGTTATAGATGGAGTAAAGAAGAAGGTGCGAAACAAAAAGTGGAGAGAGAAGGAGAGAGAGACAGAGAGAGTAACGGAGAGAAAGTGGAAAATGGAGCTGCAAAAGAATAGAAAATATTATTGTAGGAAGAGAGAGTTCAGTCGAGAAAGCGTGCATTTATTTATTATACGACTTGCAAGGAACACGAAAAGGACCACGATTCTAGATGTTCTAATATTAACAGAAAAGTCCAGGGAACCTAATAGAAAAGAGAAACCTATTTCGCAGTTGATAACCTCATGCAGCTTACTGCACATAGAGAACTGGAACGCAAAATCGTGAAAAATTGAATTAAAATATTGACCTAGTTTCGTTACTCACTTCTATCAAACCTTACACTTAATTTCTTATTTTTTCAGGTTGCATGAACATTGTTATTTACCTGCTGCAACATGACGCCAGTCCCGATATGCCCACAGTGCGTGGCGAAACTCCGCTTCATTTGGCTGCACGTGCGAATCAGGTTTGTGTGACATACAAATACTATGTACAGTGTAGCTATAGCAATCCTATGTTTACGAGCACTATAATGCAAATTGGCAAAACAAAATCCAATTATTTCAGTCAGTATCAAGTATCAAGTTTAGCATTTTTATACCCTGAACCCATTAAAAATGGGTAAAAAGGGTATTATGGTTTTGTGCAAAAGTATGTAACAGGCATAAGGAAGCATCTCCGACCATATAAAGTATATATATTCTTGATCAGTATCAATAGCCGAGTCGAGTTAGCCATGTCCGTCTGTCTGTCTGTCCGTCCGTCTGTATGAACACGCGGGTATCAGAGACTACAAGAGCTAGAGACTTCATATTTGGAACATAAGTTCTCCTAATCCCGGGACAGTTTATTTCATTTGATCGATAACTCGTCGCATTCAAAAGTTATCGATAAATTTCGATTTTAGACTAGCTTTTTGGGACATAGCTTCAAAGATATAAGAGCTAGAGACCCCGAATTTGGCATGCATAATCTCGAATAGCATACACATGTAACAAATATTTCACTTTTTGGATACCACACCCCAATCCCAATGAAAAAACTAATTTTTGAAGGTACGGCCCTGCAATTTGTTTTGATCACACATATTATTGACAATTGTATGTCCCAAAAATTTCAGTAAGATCGGACAATAAACACAGAAGTTATTTGAGATTTAACTTTCCATTGTGTGGGGCTCAGTGAAAAAGCAAGATAACTGCTTAAACCGCATGCACTGCTTGCAGTATGTGTGTGTTTGTATGAATGCACACTATTAGGGAAGTATTAATGGAAGTCAGAACTGGGTTCAGGGTATCTCCTAGTCGGGCACTCCCGACTAGAGCACTCTTACTTGTTATTCTTTTTAATTATGCTCAAACTCATTCCGCCGTTTGATTTTGATTTTGTTCAAATCACACACACTGACGATGTATAATATATTCACATCACGGGAACACGCGACCTCTTTGTTTGTTCACGTCAAGTACACTTGCCCACGACTTATTTGACTTTTATTTGTTTAATGCTGCTTCATTGAAAAAATCGACTAATAACATTCTCATTAACGAATGGAGTCGCATAATATAGAAAGAATTTATTAATGTAATGTTTTTTTTTATTTTTGCCTAAAAATAAAATGTTCAATTTTTTCCACTAAGTAGCGTTTGCGTCTTGCTTCGAGAGATTTTATGAATTTTGTGATTATACTCTTTTCGAAGAAAATAGTATATTAAGTTTGTCCTGAAGTTTGTAACGCATAGAATGAAGCGTCGGAGACCCCCAAAAGTTACTGCCAGTATGCTTAGAATGACAATACAAATTGATCTAGCCATGTCCGTCTGTCTGTCTGTCTGTCTGTATGTATGCAAACTAGTCCCTCAGTTTTTGAGCTATCGCGATAAAACTTTGCACAGACACTTATTATTCCAGGGGACAGCACATTGGTCGGAACCGGCCGGATCGGATCACTATATCTTATAGCTGCCATACAACTCGAAGTCGGTTTTGGCCATATATCCCATGCTTTAAAATCTATCGCAATGAAACTTTGCACTGATACTTATTATTCAAAAAGACATCACGTTGGTTGGAGCCGGCTGGATCGGATCACTATATCTTATAGCTGCCATACAACTCGAAGTCGGTTTTGGCCATATATCCCATGCTTTAGAATCTATCGTAATGAAACTTTGCACAGATACCTATTATTCAAAGAGACATCACATTGGTTGGTGCCGGCCGGATCGGATCACTATATCTTATAGCTGCTATACAACTGGCAATGAATTAAATATTCTTAGAACAAAAAAACAAAATGTTACGCGACAAAACGATATTGTACAGCTTATGAAATTTCAGTGGTGCAGTTGGCAGAGTGAAAATTGCCTATAGGTTCGAAAAGAGTATAAAATCTTCGGCACGCCGAAGATAATCCTTCCCCACTTGTTTTACCTGACTTGTTCACGTCTCCTTCGGATCATTTCATGCCTGGCACACTCACGGCTTTTGTTAAGCAAAGATGCTTATAATATTTATACCCTGAACCCATTAAAAATGGGTAAAAAGGGTATAATGGTTTTGTGCAAATGTATGTAACAGGCATAAGGAAGCATCTCCGACCATATAAAGTATATATATTATTGATCAGTATCAACAGCCGAGTCGATCTAGCCATGTCCGTCTGTCTGTCCGTCTGTATGAACACACAGATATCAGAGACTACAAGAGCTAGAGACTTCATATTTGGAACATAAGTTCTCCTAATCCCGGGACAGATCAAGTTTATTAAAATTTATCGATAGCTCGTCCCGTTCAAAAGTTATCGATAAATTTCGATTTCAGACCAGCGTTTTTTGGATATAACTTACAAGTTATAAGAGCTAGAGGCCCCTAATTTGACATGTATAATCTCGAATAGCATACACATGTAACAAATATTTCACTTTTTGGATACCACCCCCAAACCCCCCAAAAGTTAAAAAACCCATTTTTGAAGGTACGACCTTGCAATTTGGTTTGGTAACACATATTATCGACAATTGTTTGCCCCAAAAATTTCAATTTCCATTGTGTGGGGCTCAGCGAAAGAGCAAGCTAACTGCTTAAACCGCTGGCACTGCTTGTACTGCTTGTACTGCAGCATGTGTGAGTTTAGAGTAGTACGAATGATTGTAAGGACTGGGTTCAGGGTATCTCGTAGTCGGGCATTCCCGACTAGAGCACTCTTACTTGTTTCTTGTAAACGATGTGCATTGAAGCAACATTGCATAAAGAGACAACATTTGAAAATTGTCCCTATAGCCGGCTCGTCAAACATATGTACTTATAACCGATATCTACTGTAAAAACCTTGTACTTGCAGACGGATATTATTCGAATATTGCTGCGCAATGGCGCCAAAGTGGATGCGATCGCTCGCGAAGGCCAGACGCCGTTGCATGTGGCATCCCGTCTGGGCAACATAGATATCATCATGCTGATGCTACAGCATGGGGCCCAAGTGGATGCTTGCACGAAGGACATGTATACGGCACTGCACATTGCCGTGAAGGAGGGCCAGGAGGAGGTCTGCCAGCTGCTCATCGAGAACGGCGCCCAGCTGGACGCTGTGACCAAAAAGGGTTTCACGCCACTTCACCTGGCCAGCAAGTATGGCCAGGCCAAGGTGGCCGAGCTGTTGCTGCAGAAGGGCGCCGCTATCGACTGTCAGGGCAAAAACGATGTGACGCCCTTGCACGTGGCCACGCACTACGATCACCAGGCGGTGGTGGTGCTACTGTTGGAGAAGGGTGCATCGACGCAGATAAGCGCCCGTAATGGTCACAGTTCTCTGCACATCGCTGCCAAGAAGAATAACCTGGAAATCGCCCAGGAGCTGCTGCAGCACGGTGCCGATGTGGGTGCTACTAGTAAGTCGGGATTTTCGCCGCTACATTTGGCGGCTCAGGAGGGACATGTTAATATGGTTCAACTGCTGGTTGAGCATGGTGCCAATGCCAACACTGCGGCCAAAAACGGCTTGACCCCATTGCACCTAGCCGCCCAGGAGGGGCATGTTCAGGTCTCGCAGACTCTGCTCGATCAGGGCGCGAACATTTCGGAACGCACTAAAGCTGGCTATACGCCCCTCCACATCGCTGCGCACTACAATCAAATTAATGAAATCAAGTTTTTGCTGGAAAACGATGCCAACATTGAAATGACTACGAATGTGGGCTACACACCGCTTCATCAGGCGGCACAGCAGGGTCATACAATGGTGATCAGTCTGCTGCTGCGACACAAAGCAAATCCAGATGCAATGACAAACGTAAGTTGCATCTAATTCTTATTACATTAGGGACACATTAACAAAACAAACAACTGAACTTGCAATGTTTAATTGGACAAGGTATTTTTCGAGTACGAGTTAACTGTAACTATAAAATACAAATCAGAGATATCTATTGTTCACACTGTGTACCTCTTCGTATATTTTGTTGTACACAAATAGTGTGTACACAAATAGTGTGAATAGTCTGTGTTTGTATAGTTTGCACGGCGCTGTTATGTTGTTACATTGACACATGGCTTTTCATACCTGAACCCAATAAAAATGGTTTAATAAAGTAGGAAAAATATATGTAACAGGTATAAGGAAACATCTCTGAATATACAAAGTATGTGTATATATTCTGGTTCAGTATCAGGTGTCGAGTCGATGTTAGCCGCGTCCGTCTGACTGTCAGTCCGTGTATGAACAAACGGATCTCAGAGCTAGAGACTTCATATTTGGAATATAAGTTCACGTATTTTATCGGGGTATCTCATAAATTATTTTTCGGCCTGAAAAGCCGAATTCACCACGCTGTCGTTGGTGTGCTTGTGTATGTGTGTAAATGTGCTTATGTGTGTGTGCATTAACGCTTGTAGAACACATGCAAGAACATACAATCACGCATACAATAATAATAATACAAATAATACATACAAAAAACATTCATCCGTATACCGACCTTCATCAACGATGTTCGGAAAGCGACTGACAAACTAGGCAGCTGAATAGATCCACCACGAAGAATTTACCCCACCTTTAGTAATTTCACCATGGTCGGGTACTTCCGACTGGTGCACTCTTGGTTGTTAGGATTATTAAGTTACTTTCCATTTTTACCCATACAAAACTTTGCGCTATTTCAAGTTTTGGTATACAACTTTATTAAAATAGTAATTGCAAATTGTGTTGTATATATTTTTTACATTTTTTAAAAATTTATATATGTATATGTATATGTACATATAGAGAGCTTACATTGCAAGCACACATTAAAAACGAAGCAGGAAAGAATATAAGCATAATCAAGGCTTAATAATTACGATTAGGACTGGCTAAACTAACTGAATAATAATATATATACATATATACATACATAA
The DNA here is from genome assembly GCA_035042425.1 of Drosophila flavopinicola. Taxonomy (NCBI): domain Eukaryota; kingdom Metazoa; phylum Arthropoda; class Insecta; order Diptera; family Drosophilidae; genus Drosophila; species Drosophila flavopinicola. The sequence goes on from JAWNLL010000235.1 coordinate 799,542, forward strand.
TATATATGTGTGTATATGCTGCTATTTTGTCGATCATTTGAGCAACGATTCCCAAGTGAACACATAGCAGCAATGCAATATTCCATAGTATCTATTTTTAAACTCACTCTTGGTATATGTATGTACATTAAGATGAAGATACACATACGGACATACCGATGTGTCAAAACACACTATTTCATTGGGTCCATAGAACAAATCTATGAATTTATCAAACCTCGGTCGATCAGTGCTCTCTCTCGCCTCTTGTCTCACTCTTTATCTATATGACTCTCTTGATCGCTGAGCGTGCGTGGTGCATGCGATCTTGTTAAGAGAGTGTTGAGCAGTCATGTACAAGGGGACCGGAGGCAGGTGTTGTGTTGTGCGCGTATGCTTGTGATAATTCGGGCGTTGTTCGGAAAATTTTAAACAGTATTGTATAAATCACAAGTTTGGTCATTCGCTGGATACCATTGTAATATAAAGTGCAAAAAACAATTTGTATACTCTTTTCGAACCAAATAGTTTACGTTATAGCTACCATACAACTGAAAGTCGCATTTGACCATTTTTCCATTGTGTTTTGAGTTATTTCCAATTACCGTGTACACTTAAATATCGTTATTACATTTCAGTGTTTAAAATTTCAAAACAATTGATTTATAAACATCGAAGATACAGGGAATTAAAAAGCATAGGCATATACCTAATATATAAGCTTATGAAATCTGCCCAAAGATAAAGCTTCCTCTGGTTCTTTGTGCTAGTTTTTTTTTTCCCACATAAACATACATGCAATTTATTTTTTCTGTTGGCTTTCCAGAATGGTCAAACAGCTTTAAATATAGCTCACAATCTCGGCTACGTAACAGCAGTGGAAACTCTGAAGGTTGTAACGCAAACATCCATAATTAATACAACGACCGGTGTGCTAGAGGAGAAGTACAAAGTCGTCGCTCCCGAATTTATGCACGAAACTTTACTATCCGATTCCGAGGACGAAGGTGGGGACGAACTGTTGGATCACAACCAATATAAATATATGGCGACCGATGATTTAAAAACAACCAATGAGCATGATAATCAGACTTTTGACACCACTAACCCCGAACACGATCAACTGGATGGATTAGGCAATCGCACTATCGAAAGAGGTGAAAAGATTCCGTCATGTTTTTATTAAAATTAATAATCTGATTCCTTCATTTTTATTTAATAAATTGACTCCCCAGAAATAACCAGGACAACTGGGTCGAACTTTAATGCATCTTCGATGGAACGGCAGCTGGACAATGTGGTCATCGTACGACCGCCTGTTCATCTGGGGTACGTCGTAGTTGTACTTTGTTGTAGCTCTAAAAGAAACCCTCTTACTTGCATTTGCGTATTGTAGATTCCTCGTCTCGTTCTTAGTGGACGCGCGCGGTGGCTCCATGCGTGGTTGTCGACACAGTGGCGTTCGCATCATTGTGCCGCCAAAGGCCTGCGCCGAACCTACGCGTATCACTTGTCGCTATGTGAAGCCGCAGAGGGTGGCCAATCCACCACCGCTGATGGAGGGCGAGGCGCTGGTGAGTCGCATTCTGGAAATGTCCCCAGTCGAGGGAAAGTTTTTAAGGTAGGTACTACAATAAACTCTCAGAATGAGTGAAATTAAATGAGCATATACAGCTGTGCGCAATGCCGCAGCCCAAAGCTCAAATTTAAACCTCAATTAGGACTTTTTCTGCCTTTCAAATTGAGCAAGCGAGATTTTTTTTAATATATGAGAATATTAGGTTTTTTTTTTGTGTTTTTTATGATTTATTTTGAGTTTTGCTTAGCAAAACTATGTTAAAAAATTAAAAAAATGACAGAAAACCCGGTGTTAGTAAATGTTGTTTAATAATTTAAACATTTTCTAATATAAATCTAATGACTTCTGGGTACTCTTCCTTTTTTTGTGATTTAGAGGGAGCAGTTTTCCATTGAGGACTGAGAAATTATGGAAATTGAAAATCGGTTGGATACCCTTCCTTTATGCTTTTTAATTCCAAACACAATAGTAAAAATCTTTAAATGTGCTTTGCCAAGCGAAAAATACCGATATATAAAACATGAAACATAAACTGTCAAAGAACACATTCTATTTTCTCAGCGTTTTATGTGTAAACATTGGATCGTTTACTGTAAAGTTTACAGGAAAATGTAAGAAGAACATAATTGATACATTTATGTTAAGCGCCGGATAAGTACTAAACCGGCGGACAAAGCTAGTCTCATATTTTTCCATAAATTTAACCGGATATGGAGAAATAATATAACTATCGATCGTTTCTCGACTATGGATACTCTTGCATAATTGAACTATCAATCAAACTAATCAAAAACTAAAATACAGACAGTGCACTACAAAACCATTTGACATAAGTGAGTGTTTATTAATTAATTGAAATTTGCAAATCATTTAAGCCCCATTGTGCTGGAAGTGCCTCATTTTGGGTCGCTGCGCGAGAAAGAGCGTGAGATTATTATATTGCGTTCGGACAACGGGGAGAGTTGGCGCGAGCATAGCGTATATGAGAACGAAGACCACTTGTTGGAGGCCTTGAACGAAGCGATCGACGCAGACGTAAATCCGCTGGAAGATCTGCACACAAGCCGTATCATTCGCATCGTCACACAGAATGTACCGCATTTCTTTGCAGTTGTTTCGCGCGTCCGCCAGGAGGTGCACGCGATTGGGCCGGACGGCGGAACTGTTGTATCGACAGCTGTGCCCCAGGTGCAGGCAATATTTCCAGCTCACGCCTTGACTAAGAAAATTCGAGTCGGTCTTCAGGCACAGCCAGTGGACTTGATCGGCTGCTCCAAGCAACTCGGCCAGGGCGTCGCCGTGTCTCCTGTGGTGACCGTTGAGCCGCGTCGTCGCAAGTTTCACAAGGCAATCACACTGAGCATTCCCGCGCCGCAAACTTGTAACCAAGGCATGGTAAATACACCCACGAACGGTAACGCGCCGACTCTGAGGCTTCTCTGCTCGATTACGGGCGGCCAGAATCGTGCTGTGTGGGAGGATGTAACGGGTTCGACGCCCCTGGCGTTTGTCAAGGAAAGCGTTAGCTTCACCACAACCGTATCGGCTCGCTTCTGGCTGATGGACTGTCGCAATGTGGCCGACGCTAGCCGCATGGCTACCGAACTGTATACGTACATGGCTCAGGTGCCATTTGTGGTCAAGTTTGTGGTGTATGCGAAGCGCATATCCGCAACGGAGGCGAAGCTATCCGTGTTCTGCATGACCGATGACAAAGAGGACAAGACACTGGAGCAACAAGAGTATTTTACCGAGGTGGCCAAGAGTCGCGATGTTGAGGTCCTGCAGAATCAGAATATTTATCTGGAGTTTGCTGGCAATCTAGTGCCCGTCATGAAGTCGGGTGAACAGCTGCATACCAAGTTTCAGGCCTTTCGTGAAAATCGCCTGTCCTTCATCGTGCATATCAAGGATCAGGAGCAACCGCAAGCGCGCCTCTGCTTCATGAACGAGCCGAAAGTGGTGCCGGGCGAGGCACCCTTGCAGCCCATTTGCGCACTGAATGTCTCTTTGGCCGCCCAGCCGGAAGTACTTGAAAATTGCAATGGCAATGGCTTCACTAATGGCAATAACGTCGGCCACGGCCTCAACTATAAGGATTTAATCAATGCCGAGATAAAGGCAAGCACCAAATCGAGTCCAATGTTACCAATTAGTCAGTTGCAATTGGGCCAACTGGAGGACATACAGCGCGCTGACATTAGGCTATCGGACATATCGAATTTGCTGGGCAACGACTGGCCGCTATTGGCAAAAGAATTGGGTGTTTCCGAGACCGACATCGACCTAGTCAAAGCTGAGTACGCCGATCAGCCAGCTGCACAGCAGAGCCTGGTTATGCTGCGTCTCTGGCTAAAACAGGAGGGCTCTGGCGCCACTGGCAATTCTATGGCACAGGCGCTCACCAAAATTGGACGGGACGATATTGTGGAACAGTGCATTTTTAATCTGCAGCTTGTCACTGATCAGCTGGAGCGGGGTCTGGCCACGGCTAGAATGCAGCTCCCGCAAACCAATCAATTAGCCCAAGTCCACCACCTTGCTGATGGCCTCAATGAAACGTTGAACATTGATCTGCTTAGTCGGGACGAAGAGTTGTGTCGCAGCAAGAGTGCTGCCAACGAATACGATTCTGAAGATGGTATGTAGCCTGTCTTTTTGACTAAAGCACTAACGGTTAGAAATTTGGTATGCTTACATTTCCTAATCTGGAAAATGTATGTGGATTTGAATTCAATCCACATGCAAATACAATGGTGATTACAAAAATTGTTGCCAAAATGATCTACTTTTATGAATTTTGTAATAGTTTAAATTGTTTTGCCGTACTTAGTTTCCCGATAGTATTTCAATCCGAATCAACATTTGTGGATACGGAAAGAATGCATGATTAACACTATTTTCTGAGATTTATTTATTTCTCAGAAACTAATTGTTATTTGTTGAGTTTTATGTATTATGTCTAAAATTGTCTGCACAATTCTCTTTGCTGTTTTGAAGTATTCTATTACAAAGAAATAAAGATAATTGAGTACAAGTTTAATAGAAAAAAATTAAAGTTAGTACTTGAGTGCTATTTTAAAATTTAGCAACTTGTACAGAATTATATGTTAGAAAATAGGTCAGATTACATTTTACAAGTCCTATAAATTGTGTGAATTAACGGCTGAAGTGTCAAAATAAAACAAAAATTCTTACTTTCGTAGGTTTGGCAATAGTTGGGGTCTGCTCTACCCCGCCGCCAACTCCGATTGAACTGCACACTGAGACACCAGAATATAATTATAATATAAACATTGAGCCAAGTGGTAAGTATTGTAATTATATTGGATGAAATACTTAAGATCGGTCGACACACAGAAATCTACAGAGAGTTTGCCTCGGTCGGTGATACACAACTTCCAGATATTTTTATACCCTGAACCCATTAAAAATGGGTAAATGAAGGTACGACCTTGCAATTTGGTTTGGTAGCACATATTATCGACAATTGCTTGCCCCAAAAATTTCAATAAGATCGGACAATAAACACAGAAGTTATTTAAGATTTAACTTTCCATTGTGTGGGGCTCAGTTGTTTAACTAATTTTGCTTATTTGTGTGGGTTACAATTAAATTTTAAAAACAAAGCCAAGCTTAGCAACTCTTATTTGATACTCCGAAAGTAAACGAATACGAATTTGGTGAGATGCAACTTATTAAATTAATGAAATGAAAAGTGTTCAAACACAGTGTGCAGATACCTCATGAAATCAATAAATATTTTAGTTCAATAATGGGCTCTGTTATTTAAAACGACTAGCGACTAGAAACCAATTCAAATAATTGCAATTGGGCTTAAAACTGCGAATGGAGGAGATTTCTGTGTCCAGACCTAATATTATTTGAAATTATTAATTATTTGTATATAATTTATAGACAATTCAACCAACACCTTGAATTCGCAAGTTTTCGAAAAAAATCCAACTGCAGTTGAGGATACACTTTTAGAGACTCTGTTGGAAAAATGCCACCCGGCAACATCAATGACTACGGCATGCACGTGGGCCGGTGATCCTAATGATTTGCAATGTGAAAATCATGGTAACGCACCAGCCGAGCAGCCACATATCAAAGCAATAACGACGCTCGTTTCGGACATAGAAAGTAATATGTCCAAGCAAACTATAAACGATTGAAAAGTTCGGCTCTAAAGTGCCGGTATGATTTATTTATTTCTTCTGTATGTATGTACGTATTTAAATTTTTTGTGCTTGAGACTACAACATGGTATTTAATGCATAGGTCAACAAATAAAAACAACACTTATATCAGCTACTGTTATATCAAAAACGAAATCAATTAAGTGGTCAAACGAACGATCTGATCAAAATTTTTTACTTTCAGCATTGAATTAAATAACTGATTAATTTTTTCTATTTGCTTAACTGATGAATTTGGTATGAAGATTAGTTTGAGTTCAGTTGGTCAATATTTACTTAGATTTATGCCTGATACCAGTAACAAATACAATATTGTCTTGTAATAATATTTCAATATGTATAATATATTTATGAGTGTGTTTCCATAACAAAGTTCTATACTACGTAGGATTTGATAGGTAGCCTGTATATTGGCCGCCTTGAAATCACTGAGTAGTAAATCGTAATACTGTATTTGCAAAATAAATTGTTGAACTATAATTGTACTAATACATATAATTTAATTACTGTGAGTTTTGTAAAAGGGAGTAGTAGTGATTAACCACTTATTAGTAATAAGTGATAGTTGTGTTTAATAAAGTCAATTTCACATCCACTATAGCTGAGGTGGAGGAAAACTAAATTCCTACTTTTCCAGTCCAGACTAACAAATCATCAAGTGAGAAACAATACATTTTTGGTGCCGACCGTTGAAATCCTACTTTGGACGATGCATATGGCATCTGTTAAAATATTCTCCCTGTGAAGCATACTTTTAGATTCCACCTTAACTGGACCTGTATTGTTCATGCTTCACAGAGCCGGCCCAACGACACAAACCTGCGAGACTCATCATTGCAGATTGTACGTTTGTGTGCCAGCATCTTTGTCGAAAAAGAGCTATCTATCGTATAGGTAGCTATCGATGATTTTAAGCGGTTTTTGCAGTGCATCAGTCTCATGGAGCTCCTCAATTGAAGGTATTCCTTACGTCCATCGTAGTGGCCAGGTAATGTTGATTTGGTTTTTAGTGCGTATAAGTAAGAAACAATATTTATTTAGTCGGGAACTCAAGACTAGAGCACTCTTTCTTTGTGCTTTAAGTTACGAAGGTAGCCTTGGGTAGAATGGAATAACGGTCTTTGGAATTAATTTTAATTATTATTAAGTGGCTGCAAACAAGAGATGTGTAGTTAGTATATTATCCACTGTGGCTCGATAACATCTCACACTCATTTATCGAATAATTTTCTATAGCGTGAGATCAATGTGACTGTCTATCTACATGTTCATACCTATGTACATATATAGATATATGATTTATATACCTATGTTTAGTATCACAGAAAAGCGCGTGGAAGTGTAAAAGTTCATCTACAATTTATAAAATATCAAATCATAAATTAAGAGTAAGTATTTAACAATAATTACTATGAATTAATATACATTGGATTGAAATAATCAAGAAATAGTATCAACACGCTGACAGTGTATCTCCGGACACCTAAACATAAATATGTATATGCATATGTACATATGTACTTATGCAGCAATGAATTAAAAATAAGTTACATATGTATGTGGGACGATACACTTGACAATATGTGCAATTTGTTATTAACAGCACATTACATTTCAATTCTTACAAACCTGCACATGTACATGCATATATGTACATATTTATATCGATATGTTGATATGCACGTCAGAAAGTGTGCACATGTGTGTGCAGAATATTGTTATGTCATCCAAAAGTATCGCATGATTCACATATGTATGTATGTATGTTGCTCACATTATAGCTAGATATTTATTGTATTTAATATTTTAAGGCATTTGTCGTTTTTTCGGTTGAAATTATAACTGAAGATTTGAATGACATAAACGCCAAATTTGCCGGAGTTGTTTCATTCATCTGTATGTATGTACGTGGTGCCTTTATGGTGTCAGCACCACAACCTCACATGTAACACGACGACATCGTTATCGATTATTCTCAAATCGCCGTCAGTGCATGAAAAAGTTGAAAACAAAAAAAGCAAAAATTCACAACGTTCAACAGCTCATGAAAATAATGAAAAAGATATCATTAACTAACATTCTCGATGCATTGAAATAATGTGAATTGTTCATTTCAGACAACAGGAACACGGAACACATGAGATACGCTGACCCAGAGTTTGTCGACTTGTGTATATGAGCCAACGCCAACCGCATGCATTTTCGCGATGAGTATGCCATTGAATTTTACGCGTCAAGGAATATGTGTAAGAAACAGTTATTTTCCAGATTTAACACAAGCCAACGGACTGTTTGTAGTTCAATGCAAAACAACGGTGCATAAACAAATAAACTCAACGTTTTGCCAACCGCGGTCGTTCGATCAGTTCGCCAAAAATCACATAAACGCTGCGCTATTATTAAAAAACGAATAAATAACCAATGCAAACGGAACACTTATATCCAAAAAATACTTGAGGACGCGCGTGTGTGTGTGTGTGCGAGTGGGGATCTTTCCATGTATATATTTAAAACAAACCAAAGGATAATAGGCTGTAAATAATTAGATCAATAAATACAGATACACTATACTCGACCATCGAGTTATCAGAGAGAGAAGTGTTTGCTCCCAGTCATAACGTAATGAATTCAGTTCAAAGTGCAACCCAGCAGCAGGAGCATATCGGGACATTCAAGCGAAGGTTGCGCAAACGTCGAGACGGTGCTGGCAATTTGATTGCTGCCGAGCTGTATACAGGAGAGGAAGCCGGCACAACTGTTATTGTCACTGACATTGACAGCATTAGCATCCTACTTGATTTGGTGCTATTGCAAAAGGAGTACGTAAAGCAGTTCTATTTTGAGAAGCGTGTGGGAAGCGGAGGAGCGGAAACGGGACTGGAGTCAGCGTGGCGTCTGCCTTTGGTCAATGCTAGCGCAAACTTTGGATGATTAACGATTATTTGGCGCACAGCCGCCCACAGCCCAGTAGCAAGGTCTGAGCTGTGTGGAGGTGGCTCCAATTGGAATCGGATTGCCCAGTGCCGCTACGGATTCCACTTACTGCGTTTGCGTAAAAGGCAGCGCTACAAAGCCTCCTCCTTGCCAGTATTTTCAGTATTCCGCGTGTGAATCGGTTTGGTCGGTGCCAAAGATGTGCTCGCTTCTTGACTGTGACTATGACTATGGAATCTCACCCCTCCCTACGGCAGTGTGTCATGTAGTCGTAGAGCTGTCCAGCTGACATCGTTATCAGCTCGGACTCAAAGATAGTTAAAGAAGATACATAAAGAACTAACAAAATATAGAGTGATTCAAAATATAATAATATAATATATATATATGTTATATGTTATATGTATATGCATATGTACGTATTTACTGTAAGCTACCGTGATAATGTCTGCCAGCCAAAGTGAAGGCACCGCATGCTGGATTGCCGAACCTGTGGCCCCGGAGCTGATGGCATTGCAGCCTCTATCCGATAGCACCATGCAGGTGGAACATTTTCCTCGAATTGCCACCAAGAATAATCTGCTGAAGCTCAATTGGTGGAATTCGCCGACTCAGCCACTCGACATTGAAGCCTCTTTCCTTACCTCATCCCGGCTCAGCACGGACGCAGATATGCGTAGCAATATACCAACCAAACTTCAGAGAGACAATAACAACAGCCTAAACACGCCGGTGAAGTCAACATCAGCGCACACTCACCATTGTCCAAACGAAAAGGAGGAGCAGCAGCATAATAAGGTCATATCAACCGGCGACAGCGTTACTCTCGAGCCGGAAGACTATTCCGATCTACAGGATTCGCAGCTGCTAGTAAAGGGTATGTATGTGCATTTAATTGAATAGCTATATTTATTATACTTTTTTACAAATTTGTTAACACCTATCACAGTCGTTAGCGAATTATGTGCACTATAGCAAAAAAGTCAATTTTTTAGTAACTTCTCTAACTATAACCAATTACAAGTAATATTTTATCGACCGAACTTTGTTTGTAATCAAATTATTTTGTCTTTACATATATTTCATATTTCAAATAAATATTCAGATGACTTCGGTCGCACGCCAAAAATAAAAAACAGCCAACAAAATTTTAACACCATTTTTTTTTCTATGATTAAAAATTAGCAAAAAGTAAAATGATACCTGCCAAAATTATTGACATTTTCCCATAGTGAGGTGGACTTTTGACTTTACTACACATTAGCATTTGTATATTTACATTCATATGTAATTACATATAACAGCTGTGCAGTTGGCCGTTTTCACACTGCGCCTTAGTAAACCCTTCTAGTATTAGGGCCGTTTTTTTTGTGCCAGTATTACTAGTAAGCGGTCACCTTCAAAATGTAATTTAGTCCAACTTATTTAGCTCAAACTGCCATAAGTCGAATTTTTATGCCCTGAACCCATTAAAAATGGGTAAAAAGGGTATTATGAAGTTGTGCAAAAGTATGCAACAGGCATAAGGAAGCATCTAAGACCATATAATGTATATATGTTCTTGATCAGTATCAACAGCCGATCTAGCCATTTCCGGCTGTCTGTTTGTGTCTGTCTTTCAGGCAGTCTGCATGAACTCGCGGAAACTATAAGCGCTAGGTATCTGTGCAAAGTTTAATCGTGATAGCTTTAAAAACATGGGATTTATGGCCAAAACCGACTTCCAGTTGTATGGCAGCTATAAGATATAGTGGTCCGATCCAGCCGGTTCCAACCAATGTGCTGTCCCTTTGAATAATAAGTCTCTGTGCAAAAATTTATCACAATAGCTCAAAAACTGAGGGAATAGTTTGCATACATACAGACAGACAGACGGACGGACATGGCTAGATCAATTTGTTTTGTCATTCTAAGCATACTGGCAGTAACTTTTGGAGATCTCCAACGATTCTTTCTATGTGTTACAAACTTCAGCATACACTTAATATACTATTTTCTTCGAACAGAGTATAAAGATCGGTGAAAAAGCAGGCTCAATTGGCTCACTGCTTGCAGCGTATGTGTACATGTACAAAAATATGTAACTATGAATGATATCAGATATCAGATACTATAAGAGCTAGAGAGTTCATATTTCTTGTAGTCCCGGGACAGATCAAGTTATTTCATTTTATCGATAACTTATCCCGTTGAAAAGTTATCGTTAATTTAGATTTCAGTCCAGCGTTTTTGGGCTATAACTTAAAAGTTATGAGAGCTAGAGGCACCAAATTCGGTATGTATAATCTCGAATAGCATACATAATTTCAATAACATCGGACAATAAACACAAAAGTTGTTTATGATTTAACTTTCCATAGTGGTGGGGCTCAGTGAAGAAGCAAGCTAACTGCTGATACTGCTTGCAGTATGTGTGTGTTTGTATGTATGCACACTGATAGTTTAGTATTAATGAATGTATGGAGTGGGTTTAGGGTATCTCCTAGTCAGGTATCTCCTAAAGGACAAGCGTTTTGTTGGGCAGTTACGTATTTGCGTTCCCTCTTGCGCTACTTGTTTGCATCTGCTAAATAACCGTAAATAATCTATTTAGTAATCCCCTTTGAATCCCCTAAACTTGAAGTGCATATGTACAAAACCTAAGAAACAATTACAAGCAATTGAACAACTTGGTGAATGAGGAACTGTGAAAATATAATTGAAACTTGTTTTTTGATTATTGAAGCCATAAATATTATTTTTTAACTTACTTTGCGCCCGTTTTGTGCTGATGCGTCGCAGTCATTCTTGAGTCTCGATGTTGTGTGGTTCAGTTCAGTTTTGAGTGCATTTTGAGTTCAGTGAACAGTTCAGGTTTCGGTATCGGTTTCGGTGCTAGTTTGAGTTTGAGTTTGGGGTTCGGGTGCGGGTTCGGGTGCGGGTTCGGGTAGTGTGTGAGTCGGATTAGCGGCAGTGTTGACATGGACGCTGCAGTATTAAGTGAAATATGTATGTAAGTACATATGCACGTTTGTATGTACTCGGAATATCATACAATATCGTATAATTAGTTCTCAAACGTGCGCTGAGCGCTTTTCGATAGTGGCAACAGGTGCCAGTCTGCATATGCATATCGATATATATATATGTACATATGTATATATAGATATGTACATACATGAATACATATATAGCTGTCAGGTCAAGCATGAGGTCGGCCATTGAGCGCCCATTTCGGACAAGGGCGAATAAATTTATAAATCATATAAATATATAAATAAATGTATGTGTGTGTTTGTGTGTGGGAGACGACGTGCCACGATTGAGCTGCCATTCGCTCCACTCTTTGAAATGAGTGTCTTGACGAGCGCTGAGTACGTTTAATGTATTTCTTTTTAAATTTAATGTTAACAGTTTTTATTTACGCGCAGTATGTACATATGTATGTACATTGTGCATACATATATACGCGCGTTTTAATCGACGAAGATTGTTGACTAATTGCTCGGCTCTTGTGCTTGTTGTTTGTGTGCGTGTGTGTGTCGTGCATTGGAACAATGATTTTGAAGTGCCTGCTTTCGTTACTCTTCACGATCTATTCTATAGTGTATGTATGACAAAAGAAGAAAAGTTTCTTAGAATCGTTTTTTGTGGTATACGCTAAATTCAGCCTTGCTTCGTTTGTCATAATTGAGCTCAAATCATGGCAAGGGTACATCAGAAACAACCATGCACACACACACACACACACACACACACACACACACACACACACACACACGCATTAATAAGGCACTCACAGCTGTCATGTGGTTGGGCAATTGTGAGTATAATTATAAGTCAATAAAGCAATGAAATTCAATAATTAAGATCGTCAACAAAGTAGGTGTCTTAGATATGACTTGGATGGTAAAGTAATTAGGTGTGTATATATGTATGTATGTATATGTACTTGTATAAAGCAGCGATCTTTGCCTATTTACACATACACGCACATGATAACCTACATGTGTATTTTGTAGAAGTGCACGTTTTTTCTTATCAATCGAATTTTATCTACACACAGATGTAAATCTACAAACTCGTATGTACATACATATGTATGTATTTAGAATCACTTATGTCGCAACGTTGCTAATACTGATTAAGCGCTGACTCCATTTGCCTCGTCCAAGTTCCAATTGAATCAAGTGTGAAGGAGTGGAGTGTTAGACAATTATTTGCGTAAATATTTATATTTGATCTTCATTGCTTTAATTGCAAAACAAAAAAATTCTAAAAAATACCGAAAACCAGGTGGTTGCGAGAAGCTGAGCGACTAACTTTGACTCGAATACGCTGGTGATTTGTGATAAGTACTATGCAGATAATAATAATACATAAATAAAGATGTCATCTGAGGCGTGAGATTTCAAATAAATGTTGTGCCATATTGCAGACATTCCTGAAAAAAGCGCTCATTTGTAAGCTAAACTGACGATGAACTGCGAAGTATTGCGAGGTACGAAAAAATACTTGTTTTTAAGGGTAACTGGTGAACGGTGTGCATATGTACATACATATGTGATGTGCTTTTGTGTAACTACAATAATATTTTCATTAAACTGTCGCTATTGTGCTGATTGCAGATCCTAAACCATGTGTGGCGCTCCTAAACGAAGATCAGCCGGATCAAATGAAAATAAGCGGATACCGGCGCTCCTATGTGCGTTCGATATTGTGCTGGATCTGCATAATCCTAACTGGAGGACTCCTGCGACTTGTGTTGCATTGGTGGCGTCATTGGTATTTGATAGCGACCTGTCAGCCATGTTCCTTACAGGAGGCACAGCAAGTGCTCGTCGAAGAGGACTATCAGGGAAATCACAAGCTCTATCACGTAAAGCACGTGTGTGTTCTAGACGTAGAGCAGCTCAAGTACGCGCACATTACTAAAATACATGTTGTATATATATACATAAAACGTATATTATTCTTTTAGAAAATTATTGCAGCAGAAACTGCCGGGAGAGAACTTTGATGAGAATAGGCTCCAACTGCCTGTTCACTTCACTTCAGCGCACTTTAAATGTAGGTAAAATTCATAATGGTTATATCTTTGCTGAAATGAGATTTAAGATTTTAATACAGTGAACAGTGAAAGTAAATTAGATCATCAAAATCGGTCAGAATTTATCGCTAAAAACTCAAAATTTACTTTTAATTTTTTCTTTGTTATACTCTTTTTTGAAGGAAATGGTATATTTATATTGTCCATAGAAGAAATCGTCGGAAACCCCCAAAGACAAAAGAAATTTATTTATCTATGTCCGCGTGTCTGTTTGTATGTATGGATACTAGTCCCTCAGTTTTTGAGCTATGGTGATGAAATTTGTCGGAACCGACAAGTTCGGACTACAATCTCTAAAAGCTGTCATACAGCTGGAAGTAGGTTTTGACCGTAAATCGAATGTTTTAAAAGATATCGCCTTCAATTTCCTTGTACACTAACATCCTTATAACTCATCAATATTTAAAATTGCAAAATGATTGTCATAACTAGTGAAGATATGCCTAATAAGATATTTTGAAGAAGATATTTGATTGTACAATGTAATTGCAATTTTGACCATTCTAATTAAGATTCGGGATATTGCCAAAAATTGCCGTATGCGCGCATACATACAGACGGACTCGTTAAATAAATAAAATTTGTTGTCATCCTATTTATTCTATAGGTACCTTAGGGGGCCCCCAGACGCTTCCATGTATTGTACTCCACAAGCTTCATGACAAAATAATTATAACATTTTATTCAAAAAGTGTATAAACTTTAAGTTAATAATAAGTAGTTCATTTCACAACAAAAATAGCTGATACCTATTAAGAAATTATAAGCACCCCTGAGACCAGGCGGTTATAATTTTCAAGCATTCACTGTATATTTGAAATTTAAATTTATACCATTAAAAGAAATGTACTTTTGCTTATTTAGACTGTCGCTCTGTGAGGATATTTCGTTGTAAGCAACTGGTTTATGCCTGGGATAGCAACATCAACAACTTTAACAAAGTCAACGGCTTGGACATCAACGTTCTGTGCTCCTATTATCACCAGCAACGTGGCTTATGCGTACAAGAGCAGCTGGCACGCCGTATTGTGTTTGGTGAAAATGAGATAACCGTGCCATTGAGAGATGTGAAAACACTATTGTTTTTGGAAGTTCTCAACCCGTTCTATGTGTTTCAAATATTCTCAGTCGTTCTATGGTTTACCTATGACTATTACTACTACGCTTGTGTCATATTACTAATGTCCATATTTGGCATATCTATGTCAATTGTGCAAACGAAGAAGGTAAGATCGTGTGACAGCTATAACTACATATACTCTCTAATCTTTACCAATTGTTCTTATGATTTCAGAATCAAGATGTCCTGCAGGAAACAGTGCTTAACACTGGCAACGCATGGGTAGTCAATTCCAAGGGAGTGTCCATGGAACTATCGACGAAAACTCTGGTGCCTGGTGACATCATTGAAATTCCATCGACTGGCTGTACGATGCAATGCGATGCGGTTTTACTATCTGGCAATTGCATCCTCGACGAGTCTATGCTGACAGGGGAGAGCGTGCCGGTTACAAAAACGCCACTGCCAATAAAGCGTGATGTGATATTCGATAAAAAGGAGCATGCCAGACACACGCTGTTCTGTGGCACTAAAGTGATCCAGACGCGATACATTGGCTCTAAGAAAGTGTTGGCCTTTGTGATAAATACCGGAAATATTACCGCCAAAGGCGGTCTTATACGATCTATTCTTTATCCACCGCCTGTGGACTACAAGTTCGAGCAGGATTCTTACAAGTTCATTCAATGCTTAGCGATAATCGCATGCATCGGTTTTATATATACGCTTGTGACAAAAGTAAGTGTGCATAAAATAGAATATACATTAGAAATTGCCAACCAGAGATCGAAAATAACTGTTATTGAGTAAATCTATAAGTTTTTAATTACTCACTACTAACGATATCGTCTAAAATAGTTTTGAGTACACCAAATGATTTTTTATTAGATATGCAACACAATTTTTATACCCTGAACCCATTAAAAATGTGTAAAAAGGGTATAATGAAGTTGTGCAAAAGTATGTAACAGGCATAAGGAAGCATCTAAGACCATATAAAATATATATATTCGTGATCAGTATCAACAGCCGAGTCGTTCTAGCCATATCCGTATGGCTGTTCCTCTGACCGTCTGTCTGTCTGAATGAGCACGTGGATGTCAGAGACTATAAGAGCTAGAGACTTCATATTTGGAATATAAATTCTCGTAGTCCCGGGACAGATCAAGTTTATTTAATTGTATCGATAACTCATCCCGTTCAAAAGTGATCCTAGTCGGGCACTCCCGACTACAGCACTCTTACTTGATTTTTAATTCTTTCAATTAAAAATTATTCAGAGACATTGGTTTGATGGAACTAATTGAAAAAATCATTCCACATTTATTTATTTTTTATTTTTATCATCTGAAATATAATAGTGTTTTAAATTTTATAGTAAAACTCATAACCATTGCGGACTTGTTCTATGTATTCTAGTATATTCGCAACTCTCATTCATTTCTCTGCTCTTTGCAGATATTGCGTGGCACCGACGCTGTCAAAATAGTGGTCGAATCATTAGATCTAATAACAATTGTGGTGCCGCCAGCATTGCCGGCTGCGATGACCGTTGGTCGATTTTATGCCCAAAAACGTTTAAAAAAGAACAATATATTTTGCATATCTCCAAGATCCATCAACGTCGCGGGCAGCATTGATTGTTGCTGCTTTGACAAGGTTTGTTTTGAAGTTTGGCGTCCAATGTTATCGTGATAAACTCTTATTAAAATACTTGATTTTTATGTTTTTAGACGGGAACCCTGACGGAGGATGGCTTAGATATGTGGGGTGTCGTGCCAAAATCTTCAACCAATCAATTTCAAATACCACTCAAAGACATCAAGCGATTGCCATACGATCATTTTCTGTTTGGTATGGTCACGTGTCATTCAATCACCGTTATGAATGGCATCTTGATGGGCGATCCCTTGGATCTCAAGATGTTTGAGTCAACGGGCTGGCTACTAGAAGATGCCAATAACATACCTGAAAATGAGAAATATGGCCTGATTTATCCAACAATATTGCGGCAACCGCATCGTGAAGTGACCGTTGCACCAACAGCAACAACTGTCCTGCGGCAGAGCTCGGTGGATGATTTGCTGGCCAATGTTGGGCTGTTGAAGAGCGATTTTCCGAATTCCGATCATGGTATAGTGAGAGAGTTCCCATTTACTTCAAGTCTGCAGCGCATGGCGGTCATAACGCGTTGCCTCAGCGCGCAGGGCTTCAATGTCTACTGCAAGGGTTCGCCGGAAATGCTACAGCAGTTGTGTCGGCCCGAGAGCATACCGAACGACTACTCGCAACAGCTGTCAGTGTTTGCAAAGAAGGGCTTTCGCATCATAGCCGTGGCATTCAAAAGCCTCAACCCAAAGATGAACTACACAAAGATACAGCGGCTCTCTCGCGAAGATGTCGAGCATAATTTGGAATTTCTCGGCTTTGTTATACTTGAGAATCGCCTGAAGCCGGACACAACGGCCGTTATAAACTCACTAACTATGGCCAATATACGCACCATCATGATCACTGGCGACAACATCTTAACGGCAATGAGTGTGGCCAGAGACTGTGGCATTGTAAGTGCCACGCAGTCGGTAATCACAGTGCATGCGTTACCCGTACCCCTACAAGGTACCTGCGATAAGCTGAACACCGAACAATCGCACAGTCAATACGAACTGCAGTATACGCTGGAGCTGGGCAGTCAATCGTGCAATGGCAATGGCATATTTGCTCCAGATGAAATTGTCCTCGACATGGATATGTCAAAGTCAACGAATGTCCTGGTGAATGGTGGTAACTCGAGCTGTGCGACAAGTGTGCTGCCGAACAGCAACAGCTTGACGAGTGTCAAGACAATTGAGACGTGGACCCATAACGACAACGATAACTATGGCGATGATGTGGAGCTGGGGGCTACTGGAAGAACTGTCACCACACGCAACGACAGTTGGCGGCATCAATATATATTTGCCATGGATGGCAAAACATGGCAGATTATAAAGGATAGATTTCCGCAGCAAATGGAAATCATTTTAACGCGCGGTGCCATTTACGCACGCATGTCTCCAGAGCAAAAACAATCGCTGGTTATGGAACTACAGAATCTGGACTATTATGTGGCGATGTGCGGTGATGGCGCCAATGATTGCGGTGCACTAAAGGTGGCACACACTGGGATATCGTTGAGTGAGACTGAATCGTCGATTGCATCTCCATTCACGTCCCGCAATCCGACAATCGCGGCCGTACCGAATGTTATCAAGGAGGGTCGCGCCGCACTGGTAACATCATTCGGTATTTTTAAGTATATGGCTGCGTATTCGCTTGTACAGTTTATATCCGTGATGATCCTGTACTCAATCGATTCGAATTTAACCGATAAGCAATATCTATACATTGATCTGGGCTTGATATCGATATTTGCCTTCTTCTTTGGCAAAACCGAAGCTTACGATGGTCAGCTTGTTAAACAGGTGCCACTTAGTTCGCTGATATCGCCAACGCCACTAGCGTCGCTAATGATCCATCTCGCCGTTGTGATTGCCTTCCAGGTGGCTGGTAAGTTGCCCAACAAGATACGACTTATGTATGTACTTAAATATTTAGGGAAGTAATATGATATGTTTTATTTTACTTTACAGGCTGGTTTCAGCTACACCAACAAGTTTGGTTCACACCCTTCCGGCAATCTGACGAGGATCATCTGGGCTGCTATGAGAACTATACGATGTTTGCCATATCCAGCTTCCAGTATATTATTCTTGCATTTGTATTTTCAAAGGGTGCGCCTTACCGCAAACCGTTATGGTCCAACTGGCCGATGTGCTTGACCCTGGTGATTAATGTTTGCATTGTCGGATATCTGGTTGTCTATCCAAGCGAATGGATAGCGAACTTTTTTCAGCTTATCGTGCCAACAGAAATGTCATTTCGTTACATTATGATACTGTATGGAGGGGCAGCATTTCTAATTCATGCATTTCTCGAAGCTTTTGTGGTCGAGTATTTGGTATTTAAGCGAATCCAAGTGCGACGTGAGCAAAAGCTTAGCACATCGACACGCAAATATATGCGACTGCAGCATAAAATGAAATCATTTGAAAACTGGCCGCCCATAACGGAAGTATACGAGCTGAGCGACCCATCCGAAAAAGCAGCCCAATTACAGCCGACATACATTAATCTAAGTGCTGAACAAAATCTGGATGCGCAGCACACTGTTTTTCCCGGCTTTTTTGAAACGTCCGACAATAATGCGGAGCATCGGTATCGCTTATCAGCCTTAGCCTCAGCCTCAGCCTCAAAACCAGATGCAACTTGTGCGGATGCACAGCCCAGCTGAAGTCCAAATATTAATGAGACTCTGCTCATAAGAAAAGATGTACATTATTTTGTATATATGTACATTAATAACTGTTCATTCATTTTGTTAAACTTAAGCTATAATTTTATTTAAGATACATAGCTTAGCTTATTTAAATTGAATAGCTGCAATTATTACTGTTGCCTATTTGTACATATATATGTATTAATATATATGTACTGTAATGATAGCATGTACGTAAGCTTGTAATACTTATATCCAATTTATTTGTACTTATTATGTACTTATCTGGCTTAATGCCTTAATAGATAATGTTTTGGCAACAGTTTAGAATAATGTAAATGTTTATGCATTTATTGAGGGTATATAGAAACAATTGTGAAGGCATAAATAAATATATTGCCATTAATATTTTCAGCTGATTGAGTGAAGTGTGTGCAACAAATGTATTGATTATTATTATTATACTACTACTACTACTACTACTACCTCTATCGAACACACACACACACACACCAATCTTTCAGCTTCTACTTCTGTACATAAGTTGCCTTCGTAGGCGGCTTTAAATTGTATTTAATATTTATTTTATAATGTATATATACTGTAGTTATTCATGGTGGCTACTGAATAGGAAATCAATAAAGACGTTATCGTTCCCTCTATAATTCATTATTTTGGTAGATAATGTACTGTCTTTCTCGTTAGGAACAGAGTATAATCTACGAGTGTTTTTCAGATATAAAATCAAACAGAATGGATCGAAGAATTTTTTTAAAAACTTTTTTCTTACGAGAAAGTTGCTACATGCATCAAATGTAGATGGTCACAATATTGTCTAAAAACTGAAGCCCATTAGGAATGTATATGTAAGAGCAAATAATTTAAACATTGAATTTGCTAAATATGATTTGGCAAACCAAAAATTTGCATTTTGAGCTATAAAATGTGTCGAAAAAATCGTTTTTTTTGGGATATATACATATAAGTTCCCGTACCTGGTCTTATCAAGTTTACTTAATTTTATCGAAAACTCCTCCCGTTTAAGACCTATCGATCAGTTTCGTTAACAGACAAGTGTTTGACTATAACTTTAAAATGATAACAGATAGAGGCACCAAGTTTGGTATATACAATCTCGAATTACATACATACACATGTAAAGACTATTTGACTTTTTGAATGCCATCCCCCAAAAAGTTTCAAATGCTAATTTTTGAAGGTATGACGATGTAATTGAGTGAGCTCACTTTATTATATGCTCACAAAATTTCACAAGTAGCGGACAATAAACGCTGAAGTTATTTAATATTAAAATTTCAATAGTGTAGAGCTCAGTGAAGAAGCAGGCTCAATGGTTAAACTGCTTGCTGAGTGTCTATGTGTAGGTAGGTGTAGAACTGTGTTCAGTGTATCGCCCAGTCGGGCATTCCCGTCTCCGGCATTCTTACTTGTTATACCCTGAACCCATTAAAAATGGGTAAAAAGGGTATTATG
The DNA here is from genome assembly GCA_035042425.1 of Drosophila flavopinicola. NCBI lineage: Eukaryota > Metazoa > Arthropoda > Insecta > Diptera > Drosophilidae > Drosophila > Drosophila flavopinicola. The sequence goes on from JAWNLL010000235.1 coordinate 820,197, forward strand.
GTTTTGTGCAAAAGTATGTAACAGGCATAAGGAAGCATCTCCGACCATATAAAGTATATATATTCTTGATCAGTATCAACAGTCGAGTCGATTTAGGCATGTCCGTCTGTCTGTCTGTCCGTCCGTCCGTCCGTCTGTATGAACACGCGGATATCAGAGACTACAAGAGCTAGAGACTTCATATTTGGAATATAAGTTCTCGTAATCCCGGGACAGATCAAGTTTATTTAATTTTATCGATAACTCATCCCGTTCAAAAGTTATCGATAAATTTTGATTTCAGACTAGCGTTTTTGGGCCATAACTTAAAAGTTATAAGAGCAAGAGGCCCTTAATTTGGCATGTATAATCTCGAATAGCATACCCATGTAACAAATATTTCACTTTTTGGATATCACCCCCAATCCCCCAAAAGTTCAAAAAACGTATTTTTGAAGGTACGATCGTGCAATTTGGTTTTGGCACACACTTTATAGTTAATGCTATGTCCTAAAAATTTCAGAAAGATCGGACAATAAACAGGGAAGTTATTTAAGATCTAACTTTCCAATGTGTGGGGCTCAGTGAAAAGCAAGCTAACTGCTTAAACCGCTTGCACTCCTTGTACTGCTTGTACTGCAGCATGTGTGTGTTGGATTAGTATGAATGATTGTAAGGACTGCGTTCAGGGTATCTCCTAGTCGGGCACTCCCGACTAGAGCACTCCTACTTGTTTTAAATATTGATTATGCTAATTTGGATTGATTGACACCTTAAGGTTGCAGGATTAATCGGATAGACAAAATGTGCGAGTTACGTATAAAATCCAATTGTTATGCTTACATAAATACATACATACATATGTATACTAAATACATGTAAAATTCATGGATAGTATAAAAAGGCTTTTACAAATATGCCTATGCTATAAATTGTGGTGAGTTTAAGGTTAGACAATGCTGACATTTGCAGATCTAAGTATATCTATTTACGTTTCCAGCTCTCCCACAACAACAAACGCCTTCGAACGGGCTGTTGTCTAGTATCTATATACGTCTACATCTACATGCATATAAACTTGGGCTCACCTGAACCAGCCAAACAGCTTTTGCGCATGTGCGCAAGCATTCACGACAACAACAACAAGTGCTCAAGTCGAGAGTTATCGACTAAGAGATGCCCCTTACGCTAACCAGAATGACTACAGGACACACTTGTATTAACTAAAAAAAGTCCTCTTACATTTAAATAAGGGCGATAGATATAGTATTTAAAATTCATTATTACACAGAGCACAAAAAAAAAACCGCTTTACAAATTAATTTAGGAGAGGGAAAGAATGAGGTAGTGAGATAGAAACCGAGCTTTTCAATGAGAGATAAACAGAGAGAGTTAATGAAAGAAGGCAGGGGATAGAAAACCTGAGCGACAGAGATGCTGCGAGAGCTTATGAATAACGACTGAGAGGAGATATAGTGTGTGAACAGCGAGAATAGAGATTGATTAAGAAAAAAAGAGAAAGCACACCGTTAAATCAGCTCTAAAATACATTGAAAAAATAATACCTCGATTAAATTCTAGAGAACCAAGTAGATGGCCTTAAATTGACTATATATACGATACGAATCCAATTCTCAATAAAGCTATCATATGTATTAGTTTCAATAGTGCATACACAATATTCTATAAATTCTCGAGTTGCTTTATATTTCCGAGTTGCAGACGGACGGACATGGACAGACATGAATGACTTAAAACATATAACTTTTTATTATTTTTAAAGTATAATTAAAATAAATAATTTATGGGGTCGAATATGAATCTGTTTGTTACATATGCATATTTGAACAACTTCTTTTCAAATTTGAATGGATACAGGGTATAACAAACCCGGACGGTGTCGTTGCGGGTTCGGGTTTAAGCCACCAACTTCCAACTTGTTGCCTTTGCATTGACCAAGTCAGTTCTGTGGCTTTCGTCTGCATGGAATGTTCGTGTGCGCATCAAAAAAGTCAAGAGTTAAGAGATGTACGTATGTATGCATGTGTATGTGTGAATACATGTAGATCTTATGAACATACACACACACACACACACATACACATACACATAAATTTGATGGCTCGTGCCAGTTTCCCACGTCGTGGTGTGCCAATAAGTAGCCGTTAGCCGTGTCTGTTATATTTGCGTTCATTCACATTAGTGCTTAAATACTCGATGCCAAAAGGCTCGAAAAAAGCTTTCAATGTGAAAGAAGTGTCAGCTAAATAATACTATGGCATACATATATGCAATATGTATGAGTGTGTATGTATGTATATAGGATACAAATGTATGTATGTATGTAAGATCGTGCATACAATAAGCTGTGCAAATATTGTTGCAGACATTGTTTGCATGTATGCATATGCATACTTACGTATACACAACAACCTGTTAACAACAAAATAAAAAAATGAAAAAAATCTTGTTTGGAAACTTCATTTGCTGTTGTACAAAAAAATTAAAAATTCAACACACCAGTGAACTCAATAATGATTGCTGAAACGAGCTTAAACCAATACTAACCCATCACCAAAACCCGATAAGACATTTAGAAAAATACAAATACAAATATTACAAAGCTGAAATATTTATTCGTATTCAGATCTTGGAGAAAACAAATCGACAACTTTAACCCACACACAGTGCCAAAAAAGAGAATACACGTACTACATGCATGAATAGCTACAAATGATATGAGCACAAATGTTACCGTATGTTAATCTACGTATGTATGTAAAATGTTAGATGTGTGCGCAAGTCGTCCTGCTTGTAACCGATTAAAGGACGAGTCCCTTATATCAGCCACAAAGACATCCACTCAAAGCAGCAACAGTCGCAAATTAGAAGCTGGACGTGGCCATTTCACAATTCTCAAAATGTCGGAGCCCGTGTTCTGTCGGAGCCTGAGCCTATGCGTCTTAGTCATCGCTCTAATGGCAGCACCACCTTTTGGATCGGCGCAAACATATGGTAAGTGTTGGGTGGGATATTAGATCATTAGTTCAATTGAAAGGATATGTTTAGTAGTGCACAGTTTGAGGAACGAACAAAAAAGCTTATGCTTAAATGACCTAATACAGTTGTATGTAAACTATATGTTGAAACTTTTAGTTTTTTTCTACTTCCGCATATGCACAAAATCTGAAATTTAATTACATAAAACATATGTATAGTATTCAGTGACCTGACTGGCTGGTTTTATCAGAAGCATTATAGAATGAATACTTTATTTTGTATTAGATATGTACTATTTTAATATTGAATTGAATGAAAACAGTAATATAAAGCTTGAATATAGGTTAATGCTCATCGACTGAAGCTATCTGCGAATTGCCCAACATTATGACAATCAATTTACAAAAGATACTTTTCGAGGGAAGAGAAAGCTGGTTGACTTGTTTGATTTGACGGCTGCTGTTGTTTAAATGTTAAAAAAAATATATATATATAATTTAATCGAGCTCATACAATCGCAATCTTTTGTATTTGAATTTGAGAAAAGAAATATATTTTCAAGTTTCGGAAACTCTGGTCACCCGGATAACCAAAAGAGCAGCTCCGACGCTGATTTCATTTTGATTTAGTTGAAAGTTTATAGGGACCGTTTATATATAAGAAATGAGTGGTTTTGCTTACATATGTAGAAGATTTTTGGTTCGATTTTATTACAAAAATATTGTGCTAACATGTTATTTACGTTTTGTGGCACAATCTCATAACATAACCAGCTGTTCGCGCCAAATATCAAACAAAACAGCTGTTTCACAAAACTGAACTCAAATCGTCATTCCGTCGTTAGATTTTGATATGATTAATGCTATGCAAAATCAAATTACAATTATACTTTGGAAGACCCTAATCGTCTAGAGCCAGAGAATAAAAAGCATCTGCTGGGCAATGTTAGTATCTAAAGCTCTGTGAATATTTATTTGTTTCTGTGAAAATAAACAAAGTTGTGCAGTTTGATTTTAAATTTTTTAAATTAGGTCCATAATCGATATAGTATATCAATTTGAAATTCAAAGTTTCAAGTAAGAAGTCTACAGGTGGGCAAATGTCATTGGACTTGCATAGACCAGATAATACTGTCGACGTCCTCGTTTGCGTCCGTTTTACTGTTAAGGCAATTGCCTGCCTGATCAGTAAACCGCTTGAGTGGGCTAGTTAACGACGCGGACGTCGACAGCAAAAACAAATGTATGTATGTATGTATCTATCTATGTTGTCTTATGGTAACATTGAAGCATGGTATTGTAACCGACTCTGCAAAAACAAGAACTGAACTCACGGATAAAGCTGCTTTCACAATGCAAGCCGGAGAAATACTCACATCACCATCACCACCACAAATAGCTACAGGCAGAGCCAGAGCCACAGCCATTACATTGTCGGCATTATCATTCAAGAAAGGCCGACAGACGGACCGAATTGAAAGCAGAGAGCACAGCAGCAGCAGCATTTAGGTCAACGGCGAAGAAGACGCCTTCTGCGTTCAAATAGGAAGTGATCGGGCTTGTTCAGCCGCCGATTTTAGTTTTCCTCATGTACGGAGTATTTTACATTAAAACAAGTGGAGAAGAATAATTGGTATCCTATGAATTTAAAATATTTGAAATATTAAATTCAAACTATTTTATATTCGATAAAAGTAAGAGTGCGCTAGTCGGGAATGCCCGACTACGAGATACCCTGAACCCAGTCCTTACAATCATTCATACTAATCTAAACACAGACATGCTGCAGTACAAGCAGAGCAAGCGGTTTAAGCAGTTAGCTTGCTTTTTCGCTGAGCCCCACACAATGGAAAGTTAAATCTTAAATAACTTCTATGTTTATTGTCCGATCTTATTGAAATTTTTAATGGGTTCAGGGTATAAAAAAGAATTAGGAAAAACGTGTAAATAAGTGGTGTCGCGACCTGTGACCACGCGTTTGTCAGCGCATCACTTTACCACTTACACTATTAAGCCGTTTTGATGATGGATAACACAGTCTGTTAAAAATGTATACACTTTTTCGTATACACCTGTTCTTTCAAAATATTTAATTACGCATATCAAGTGTACAAGGGAATTGAATGAGATAGCTTTAAAAACATCGGATATATGGTCAAAACTGACTTCCAGTTGCATGACAGCTATTAAATTTAGTGGTCCGATCCGGCTGGTTTCGACCAATGTGCTATATATATATATATATAAGATGTCTCTGTGCAAAGTTTCATCGCGAAATTTCAAAAACTGAGGGACTAGATACCATACAGACATGGCTAGATCAATTTGTTTTGGTTTTCTAAGCATAGGAGGTTTCTTCCATCTATGCATGATACACTTCAGTACAAAGTGAATATACTATTTTCTTCGAACGTTTTTTAAATAATCTGCTTGTTACGAAGTCTCTAATACAAAAATCTCTCTGACACGGGCAGATAAAATAGTAAAATGTTAAACACTTTTGTTTTCGCGGACTATTAGACAGTGGTCACTGAAAAATGTCCGTGAAAGCCGCCATTTTGGATATAACATTGACGGTGGGAGAAATATGAAACAATCATTGCAAAACATGAGCAATACTTACAACTGGACATTACAAAATCGGGACTGAGAGACGAGCAAACGTCGCTATCACAATGTTTGTTTACAAAAGCTCGCTGCTGTCGATTAAAGATTAAATATATATTCAATAACCACTTAACATTGTATAATAAATAATCTTGGAAAATTATTATTATATAGATTATAGATTATAGTTAGTTTATAAACAGACTCCCAATATTATACGGCATTGCCCAAGAATTAAATTTCTTTTACTGCCTTTTTTTCCTGTCGACTAGACTATTCCGGATATGTGCAACACGGAGTGTCGTATGAAGGTGGTTTTAGTTGTTACTAATTTAAGATTGGAGACTGGTTTGCAAAGAAGGAAGCTAGTTAGCTAGTTAAAAGTATATAGCTATATGGACTCGACTGTTAATGCTGATAATAACAATGTGCTAAACATATTACGTAAATGAGTATATGAGTAAATGAGTGGAATATTTACTTTTTTTTATATTATTACCTCGACAGTTGCCAAAAACATGTCTCTTAGTGGAGACTGTGGGATCTCTGCTGCAAATAATATATCGAAATTCACGTCCTATATAATATACCGATAAGTATTGCCGATAAGTATTGCGTCGCTAAATGATGCTGACTGACATAAAGGTGCTGCTGTGCTCAGAAAATGTACTTCTCAGTGTGTTGTCCACTTTCTTTTTGTTCAGCATCATCGGCATCAACCTAAGGCAGTGGGTTCGAATGAAATCATTTATGACCACATATATACACATGTGCATATGCATGGTGGCTGGGGGAAATTTAACAATTCAAGGTTCGAAATATTTTTAAAGAGGCATTTCACCTAAACTTGTTTCAAGCCACAATTGCCAATGTATTTTGCTGTTTGCTGTTGTTCGGGTACAGGTGAAATTAGCGCTTTCGCTTTTTTTGTTTCTAAGCATTTTTTGTGAAGCATCTTTATTTCAAGTTTATGTATATGTATATGTATATGTATATGTATATGTATATGTATATGTATATGTATATGTATATGTATATGTATATGTATATGTATATGTATATGTATATGTATATGTATATGTATATGTATATGTATATGTATATGTATATGTATATGTATATGTATATGTATATGTATATGTATATGTATATGTATATGTATATGTATATGTATATGTATATGTATATGCATATGTATATGTATATGTATATGTATATGTATATGTATATGTATATGTACAGCATAGTCGAAACCGTCTGAATATCTAATATATCTTATAACTGGCCTACAACTGGAAGTCGGTTTTGGAAATATTTCGCATTATTTTTGAGCTATCGCCATCAATTACCTTGTAAACTTGAATATCACTGTTACTCGTTAATGTTTTAAATTTCAAATTGATTCATAAGTAGCAAAAATAGCGGTCGCGGTCCATACAATAGGCATAGCTGTAAGCTCTAAAAAAAGCTAGTAAATATTTTTAAACCTTTGGCATGCCGAAGATAATTCTTCCCCACTTGTCTTAACTTATGTTTTCATATTTTCAGATGAGCCTTACATTGTGAGACCAACGCCCACAATACGTGTGGCAGGTGCCGATGGTAAGCTGTATATGTACCTTCCGTAGAGAGGACTTCAGTTATTTGCCCATATGTATATAGAGACCTAAAGTTAATAAGTTACAGACATATATTGTTATGCACTATTCTAAGTTTATATGCACCTCAGCCTATTGAAGTTATCAAGCCTATTCCGAATGAGTTTTACGAAGATTAATTATGTATGCATCCATGTAAATATATTAATACAAAAATAGATTCATATAAAATAAATAAAAATTAATTCATATAGAGAAAAAACACAAATGTTCGGAACAGGACTGATATGCAATGTAAATAATATAATGATGTTATCAGTGTTATGTGTAATGTTTAATTTACTCACTTCTTTTGTCACTTCTTCTCTTTATTTCTTTTTATGTAAATGATTTCACCACCTCTCTATGCTGTACATTCTGGACATGTTGATTTACTCTTGAATAACTCTTCTAATTATTATGTGTATATTACTATGTAAATATTTGTGTGCTATATTTATCTCTTTCATTTGTCATTCAACATTGTATACTCCCTTTCTAAATCACTTTCTGATCCACTCTTTCGCTAAACGTGTGTGCGTGTGTTACAATTAGATTTAACCACTGTGCTATTGGTGAATAATGATGGGGTGGGACGCTTAGGGGACAGTCATGGCCGATTTCTATCAGTTCGTCCGGAAGTTGGACTTTTGACCTCAACTGCGCGTACTTTTATCCAGGGCGGTGTAACTACGGAATATGCGACACAAGTGGTGGGTACCACCTTAAATAATGGTCGCCAATACGCACAGTACTTGAAGAAGACCTCGCGAGTGCTCTATGAGAATGGTCGTGTGCAGCCGTCAGTCGTAACTAGTTGGGTGGGTGACAGTGCTACCCGCTCCTACCTGCAGAGCCACAATGATCTACTGAATGCTGAGGCTCCAGATTGGCAGGACATTGATGATAAAATTGGTTATGCATCTGTTGATGTTGCTGCCCCGCTCGTCAGTGGCGATGAGTTCGTTGGTAATACGGATTTTTTTAAGTTAAGGCGCACAAGCCAATTTGAGACAGCGCCCACTGCATCAACCTTAACCCAAATTACCTCAAAAGAGATATCGGGTCTCAATCTGGCTCTAACGGATGACAAAGTCCGCAAATTGGCAGCCCAGAAAGTGATGCCAATTGGAGACTTGCCAACGTTCACAGTTAAAAACAATTTCGAGCCAAGTGGATACCAAACGATTGGGTCATACGATGATAGCGGAAAAGCCGATGCGGAGGCAGAAGGACGATCCGCGAAGGTCTACTATCAGCATCTGATGCAAGCAAAGCAAAGCGAGCAAGGCTCTACAAATGCGCAATCTCAATATCAATCGCAGCCTCAAGCTCAACCTATAAATGTATTAAAGAAGCGAGTACTTACGACTGTTACATATTATGGATTTGCCGACTTCACAACACTTGTCGGTGATAGTTTAATTGTTTTTTCGCCGAGCACCACGCAGCCGAGCGATATTAGCGGCCATGTAACATCGATAAAGGGCAGGGCGACACTGAGCATCAGTGATGTTCTTCCAGTTGACACATTCACACTAGAGTCTTTTGAATCAACAAGCACCTTGGACCCGGTATCTGAAGTCTCTCTCTCTACAACTATAAGCTCACGGGCTGTTTTTGTAGATGAAAGCAATCCCACCTCTTCCGTGAACCCATTACCATCCCCATCACCATCCACTTTTGAGCTAATAATGTCTGAGACTAGCTCATTTTCCACTGCAACGCCTGCGCTTGATATTTCAGTCATGTCAGAGCATATTGCTTCAAGCGAGGCCAAGCCGATGTTTTCATTGCCGACTGACAAAGAAATTCTTCAGATTTATGCGTCCCTTTCTAAAGCTCAAGCTCAAGATGTTGCGTCATCGGAGGAAGCAAGTAAACCAAGCAATGTACCCACGGATAAAGCAGCTGCTGACTCAAGTCATCAGATTTACGGAGGAGCCACAACTATATTCATTGACGACGATCCCTTTGCAAATTTTGTGGAGCCAACTCCTGTGACAACTGTAGCTCAGTCTTCGGCAGCGACGGTAGAAGTCAGTAATGATGAGGACACCACAACTAGCAGGCCGGAAGTACCGACAACAATGGGCGTAACTGACGAAGACTTCTCAACCACGCTCAAGTCACCTGCAGAAGAAGAAACAACACCAGGTTCTGCATCTATAGCTGAGATGTCGCTGCAAATTCCAACGATTTTCAAGGAATTAGGGGATGCAAAGGACATGGAAGCTGATAAGTGCGATCAGCTAACGCCACACGTATTCTTGACACAACTGCCAAAGACAGTAATAATTTCAAACAGTCAAAGCGAGACAAGTGTATTGTCGACATACGACATAAAGGAGACTACTAAATATTACTGTGTACAGGCATCAGATATAATGGCAACAGCGCAGTTGGAGAAACCAATACATGCAACAGTTATTCAGGAATCAGCTTCTCAGTTACAAGAAGATACAACCACAGAGGATGCTTCATCAGAGCCACAAACCGAAGATAGTTTCAAGGAGACAACGCCTAAAGAGGAAAGTTCAACAAGTATCGATGCGGTTACAAATACGGATGCTGATGATGATTATGTAACTGAGGCAGACAACAGCCAAGGGGTGGATAATAATACTGATAATGATGACTACGAAAGTGGCAATGATACGGACGAGGTTGATCTTATCTACAAAACTCTATACACTACCTACACATATCTGACGACTTTCTTCCAAGGCGAATCGACAACTGTTTCTAGCCATACTGAGATTGTTACAAATATAATTTCTTCGACCATCGCAAACGGCAAAGATATTGACATGAAATCAGCAGATACTGTTTCGTTAATCGGTGATAATAATATCTTATCTACACAGGCTACAAATTTTATTGCTAAGAGCACAGCTGCAGCTACAAATGTTGCAACACTTTCGAAATATATGATTCCCGATGAGCTGGATAACTTATTACATGCCAGTGCTAACGGTGAGCATAATCTAAAGGATTCCAGTCAACAAACTACCTACCTTGATGATGAGCAATACACAAAAACATTCTTCACAACATACACATATTACACAACAATTTTCGCCGATCGTGAAACGGAGATAATGTCCCGGACGGAAGTTTTTACCAATTATGTTACTGAGTTAGGTATAGCTAAAGCAAGTGATGGTGCTCTACCGAACGAAGTCGTAATATCTACCACATCTCCAACATCTGAGCAGGCTGTTTCCCTAACCGTCACCGAACCTTCTAAAAATTCCACAAAGAGCATTGTCAATCGCGATGATTATGAAGAAAACGGAAAAGAATATGATGGAGAAGGCAAGCATATTACATTGGTAACCGATGTTCGATCAAGCAGCTCCAATGGCGAGCAACAAGTTATCGGCAAATTGAGAGAAGACGTGGACGATCAAGTGAGTTCCGAGAGCAATACTGAAGAGATCCTTCCATCGGCGACGCTCCTGCTTCAAACAAGCTTTACCACATTCACCTTCTACACAACAATGTATGTGCTTGATAACACTAATGTTGTTAGTCGACTTGAAACAGTGACTAACATTGCGACAGAAACATTGCAGCCAACGAAAGTTTTAAGCCATGACGAAGCCACTTTACCGATTACATATTTTACCACTTTCACCTATTGGACTAAGTTGGCTAAGGACGGAGAGATCACCACAATAAGCAGGGAGGAAACCATATCGAATGTGATCGAGCCAACAATTCGAGCTGTTTCGACTGATTCGAGTGCTCTAACGATTTCTACATCGATTATGGACCTTCAACATCACAAAGAGGGCAGTAATTTGGGGACAACGAGCTCTGATTTAGATAGTATAAATATTACTAGAGCTACTGAAATGTCGGAGCTGACAACTTTTTATACCACGTACACATATTACACAACTTCATATGAAGCTAATAAAACTATTACGGACTCCCGTTTTGAGACCATTGTCAATGTGGTAACTCCTGCAAGTGATCTAATTTCAACCTCTGCGCTGAACGTAGAACCGACAACACCAATAGCAGGACCGATATCAATGTCGATATCGAATAGCTTTTCAGAAACGAACGTGGATAATAATAAATCAGACTTAGTTTTGTATGATTATAAACATATAATTGATGCAGATGGCGTAAGCACCTTGTATTTTACCACTAAAGTTCAATCAACCATCAATGGCGATGGTAGTGCCATTGAGCTCACCAGTAGCACCTCAAGTTTATATATCGACGAAACAAAGAAATCCCACTTAGCGAGCGAAGTGACTGATCTGGGTTCGTCTTCCTCTCAGCAATACAAAACGGGGCTAGTTCGTCTAATAGAGGGCACGCGAATCGAAAACAGAACGACAACTTTATATCAGTCAAAGGTCATTGGTACCATTATAGACAATAGATATGCGCAGATTATTGAGAGTACATCGAGTTTCCTCTTCGAGAAGACCATTCCTGTTGCCACGTTATCACCAACTGGAAAATTTGACGATCTGACTGTGACCACCACTCAGCTGATGAAGGTTGAAGGCAGCATGCCCATCGACTTGAGCGAAACTGTAACAGCTGACGAGCTCGAGGAGCCAAGCCAGGAGGAGCCTGACGATGACAACAGTAATAATAATGGTAATCTGCCATACCAAACGAAGAAACGTACATTTGCTCCGGTCATTAGACCGTTTGCGTCCCGCAACAGACCCACATTTGCGCCAAAGCAAAAGACTTTAAGTGCAAGCAGTGCAACAATCATAACCAGATCCGACATAACACCCACAATAACAGCAACACCGGCGCTGAAATCAGTAGGTAGATACAGTTCATCTCGTAGGGGGGCCATTTCCAATGCTCCAATTAATGCACAATTGTCTACGTCGTCTAGAAGGCTATTTGGACGGCCAGTTAAAGCGTCCACAGGACCGTCATCCGGAGTCAGTCAGTTGGGCACGAGTAGCATTCAGGCGAGCACAGGTTTCGCTCCGTCGCGAAACCGATTTGCGTCTTCTTCACGTGCTCCGCCCGTATCCAGTTCGAGGCGGCTCAGTGTAAGCTCTTCATATCGCCCATCTAGCAGCCCCAATTTTCGTGTGTCCGCACTAAACATAGCGAACTCCAGGCAACGCATAAAGCCGACTTCGGCTCTTGGCCAGTCAATAGCGACAAGTGCATCTGCCGACAGCAGTGACACCGTCGATGAGGACAGCTCCACTGAGGAGCAGGTACATGCTAATGAAGAGGATCAAAATTCTAGACGTAACCAAAACCCTTTATTGCGCTTTCGTCGACCGCTCAGTCGACCCAGTGGATTTACTCCAATTCCACGATCCAACGTCAGTCTAGCTACCATTGCACCCCGAAGGAATTCTGTAGCGGGGCGCACAAAACAGTCGTCAACAACTACAACGACGACTCAGAAGCCACGACCCCGAAGTTTCCAACGGCCCACCACATCCAGCCTTCAAGCGCGAGCTCGACCTCAAAGCAACCTTTTCCCTCCGCGCGGACTGTTCCAGCAGCAAAGGGATCAGCTACCAGCAGACAATGGTGAAGTAAATCAGAATGAGAGTGATGCAGAAAATGATTCTGAATACGATGACGATGAGGATGCCGGAGAGGACGACGCAGACGGTGAGCTTCAAAATGAGGCCAGTCGTCGTCGGCGCTCGAATAAAATGACCGCAAAATCAGCGAAGCTTTCGCGAAAGCGTCGTCAAGCGGACACTTTAAATAGAAGTCGATTCAGGTTCCGTCGCCCAAAGACCGCAACAACGGAAGAGACGATCAATGACGAGTCGACTGAAACGACACCAAATACACCACGCGCGAAAATAAATTCACGCTTTGGCTCCCGATACCAGTCTACACATACGCATAAGCAGCAAACAAGCTCAACTGCGCCAGCCGCATCCAGCCATCGTGCTATACGTCCTACAAGGCCCACATCGCCGCGTGCACAGTTCACGCTCAGAGAGAAGGACACTACCATCAAGAGTATTACACGAAAGAGTGGCACCGGTTCAACGTCCAATTTTCGCCGACAGCAGCCGACCATTCGGGCTCGAAGCCAGTCTGGCCCTAGTTCTTCACCCAGTGTTCGCCGTCTAAAGAGCTACAGCAATCATAATAACAACAATGTGGATAGTCCAAGCCTGCGCACGTCGAGTAGTGCACGAACACGGAATGGCAGTGGTTCGAATGGTGCAACCAGAGGTCGGAGCACTATGCGCGGCAGGAACCGCAACGATTACAGCTTGGACGCTCCGTCAAGCGAGCTGGGCAGCGTGACAATCACCGTGACGCATCTAGTGCCCGCCGAGGTACAAGTGCCCGTTGTGAATGGTCAGGTAACCGAGTACAAAAATATTGTGACTGGGAAGACAAGCCTCGAGGTGCTAGGCCCACATCAGTACACCCAAATTCTGGGTAACAACGGGCAAACGTCTCTGTTCCTCACACGCGAGGATTCCAGCGTTAATCCTGCTGGCGCTACGGAGCTAACGCGATATCTTCTCCACGATTCCCTGACAACGACAGTCACTTTCACGCCGACAACCATCCGTGGCCGCAAGACTTCATTCTCGCACGTGCTGCCCTCGACAGTGTACGCGGTGGAGAATGTTGTGTCTACGCTGCAGCCGCAGATATCTGCCAATGCACCACTCGCCAATATTCTGCTGTCCCAGTTGCTGTTGGGTAACATCAATTTGCCGGCTAATCCTCTGTTGGGGGCAATCGGTCAGCCGCAGCCATCGGCTGGGGAGACGCCACTTGCAGTTGTCCAGCAACAACAACCCGTTACGGAATATCGCACTCATACCTCCACGTATGTGACAACAATATTCGACGGCAAGTCCACCATACTGCCCATAACCTTTCAGGGGAAGAAGATTCTAACGACAGTGTTCGATACGACTGCCCAAACGATAACAGCAACAGAGTATAGCGTGGACACAATCATAAATACGCCAACTCAGCAGTTTCAGCACCTACAGCAATCAGAACAGGTAGCTCAGGTAAACAGTCTGCTCTTGCAACAGTTGCTCCAGCAGCAGCAGCAGCAGCAACAGCAGCAGCAACAGATTGCCCAGACGATGTCACCGCAAATACTGTTGAGTGAGAACTTGCAGGATTTGGATGAAGGGGCTCGATACGATACTGACATCGACACACATGACAGCATCGATGACATCATAGTGCCCGCAGTCGATGATCGCCACGTGGAGTCCAGCAAGAGCCGCAAGAAGCCCAGGAAGCCAGGCAAAGCCCACAAACGCAACAGGCAGCAGCAGACTAAACAGGAGGAAGAGAGCAGCGTGGTTACGCTCTATGTTTCAGGACGTAGACCCGGCGAATTCAGCACCATTCTATCGACAGTGCACAACAGCTATGATCGCTTAGCGCCGTCGACTTTGCACAAGAGGCACATCTATGATCAGACTGCTGCAATTTACAGCCCAGAGGACCGCTATGAATTCGAGGGAAGCGAACGGGTGCAATCATATTTGCGACCTCTCGAGCAGCAGCATCAACAGTTGAGGAAAAACTCAATCAACTTTGATGGGGATGACTGTGATGAGAGCAAACGGATTGATTGTGAGTGGAAGGACCAAACAGCTTCGCTTGAAAGCATCATTGGAGATGTTGATCTGTGGTATGCCAAGACCACAAAGCAGGAGTCAGTGGGGTCTGCCAGTACAAAGAATGCCTTGGAAAGCAGCAGCGATAATACCACAAGTGCATTGTATTTTTTAGCATAAATGACCTCACTGAGTTGTTCCCACTTCAGATGCAGGTCACAAATATTCATTTGTCTACACTATGTCCTCAGAGCACAACAATAGTAATAGGTCGTAAAACCAAACGTGAAATCATCAAATCTCACATGCATCGACTGCGGAAAGTGCTTGTGAGGCGCAAGCCTCAACAAAATGTCCCATCACTAGTCAATAACAAAAACAATAAAAACGAAACCACAGACAGTGCGACACTAGTGCGTTCACTGCCGCAGACAACCAACCAGCAACCAAAGAAACACCGTGTTGTAATTTTCAAGTATAGAGATAGAAATATAAACCAAACAGATAACACATTTAAAGCAAGACCAGCAGAGCAAACGACACATTCAACAAGCTATACGCACGAGAAGTCCGAAACGATTTTACCAACACCAGCACCAAAAGCAACATCAACTACAACGTTAACAACATCAACATCAAGATCAATACAAATATCATCCCAGTCCTTGTCAACAAGAAAGACCGAAGGTCCCAAGCGAGTTAAAAGTCGAAAGCAGAAGTATCTTCGAAATAAAACCCATCCATTATCCCTAAGCACAGCGCCTTCCGTGCATCTAGGGCCTTCTGAAATAACAAACAATATACTGCAACTGACCACAACGAATATGGAAGTACTAATTACACGAACCTACACCTATATCGTGGAGCGTGTGCACAACGATCAGCACGAAATTCTACAGTCCATCTCTACATTTACAAGAATAAATACCCAAACACTGCCCGTCACACTGACCATTACACGTAGCCAACTAAGTGATGTTTTAATATTGCCCACACAAATGCCCTGAAAAACTTCTGTATACTCACTCATGTTGTAATATTTAGTAGTAGTAGTGCATCCACAGAAACGTTGATGGAGGTAGTTATTATATCATGACATATCGTGTTATAATAACCTCCAAAAGGACGCTTTTAGGAATGCAGTATCAATAACAAAACTACTCTCTGCGAGAATGCCTTCTAAGCAATTGCTTTATTCGATTGTAAAATCACAATATTTTTCTCTTGTTGCTGTTTTTGCAAAATCATGTGGTTTTACAGAAAAATGTAGAGAAATATGCAAGTGTTTTTCTTATATATATCATTTTGGTGATTTTTTACTCACGTTGCCAACGATATCGCTGAGGCGTTGCCAAATTAAGAACACCAATGAGAGATGCAAATCAAACCCCTATTTTTGAAAAGTAGCTAGCTTACAACATTTATGACAAGAAGCTATTTTTTTATAAAATCAACTTCAATTGGGGCTAAATAAATAGATGTATATACATACATGTACTGCCAATAAAGTAACATAAAACAAATAAAATAAAATAACATACGCACACTATATACGCAAGTTAACACATTTAAATATATTTTTTCGTCGATAAGTTTATAATACTCCAGGTCCCACTTAGTTATATACTTTGTAAAATAAATATGTATATTAACTTCGATGAATTATTTTGGATGTTTTTACCTTACTATAATACCTATGCATATAAGTACTTAACTGTAAACTGAAATCTAAATAATAAATCTTAAGTTGACACAATTGTAAGTATGTTGGTTAATATCATTCTATATATAATAGCAACGGAGAATGAATACATTTATCAACATATTTATTTTAAAGTATATATAAAATGGGTTTGTTAATCTGATACTGTTGATATACATATGTAAAAATTTTGATATTTACACTTAAATCATAAATTAATTGTATACAGAAAGTCAATAAATTCCGTTTTTGCATTTAAGTATGTATATGTTTTCAGATAATAAAATAATTAATTTTATATGTTGCATAAAACAGCACTGGGCCCGGATCTCCGACTGAAGACGTTTCCATTTCTAATACAAACTGGGATATGGAAAGTTTAACCTATGAAATGAGTCAAAGAAGACACCTCCGTTCCTATATTATGGCCAGAATGACAAGCTACCTTGATATAGCCATGCCTCTCGGTCTGTCTAAGCATTTGCATCACTATAATATACAACCATACTTTACAGTTTGAGATTACTATCTATTAGGCGTGGCCTAGATATCCAATGTTTAATCTTTGATGAGGTGGCCACCAATCTTCATTCTATGATGACTCTAGCTTAAAATAATCTGAAATATACACGTTTTATCGATATGGGATATAAGGTAAATCGACATGTTATCGATTTGTGACCCTCCCAGTGGGCATGGCACAAAAACACTTTGACTGAAGCAAATCATATGCAGAGCAGTTGACTGAGAGGATGGCGATATTCCGCATGTGTTACATAAAATATTAAACATTTTTATACCATTTTCACTTTGTGTAATACATAGAAGGAATCGTCGGAGACCCCCAAAACTTACCTCCAGTATGATTAGAATGACAAAACAAATGCACAGAGTCTTAATATTCAAAGGGACAGCACATTGGTCGGAGCCAGCCGGGTCGGACCACTATATCGTTTTGCTGCCATAGAACTGCAAGTCAGTTTTGGCCATATATCCGTTCTTCTTAAAGCTATCGCCTTCAATTTCCTTGTACCCTTAAACATAACTCATCAATATTTAAAATTGCAAAACGATTGTGTCTATAATTAGCGAAGATATGCGTCAATTAATATTTTGAAAGAACATGTGCATTTGACACACAAAGCCAAGTGCAAGTAAGTTTTTAACAGACTGCTCTTTAAGCGAGTATGTCATCGATCATCAAAACGGTTCGGTGGCGTAAGTGGTACAGTGATGCGCTGACAAATGCGTTGTCACTGGTTCAAATCACGCTCGCAACATCACTTTTATTCATTTTTTTCTAATTCTTGTTTTCAAATATAAAATAACTGTAATCAAAATATAAATTCGTCTTATATCAATGTCTAAAACAATAAGAATGCCAAGCGAAAAAAACGCTCACTGTAATCGAGTTTGTCGGCATTTATCAAAATTTTTACAGCATATGAAATTTCGGCCAACTGTACGGCAGAGTGAAATTGCCTAAAACAACAAATCCATTATTACATTCGCCGCATTATTTTCTACTAAAACGTGATATAAAGAAGTGAACAAATGGTCATCAAGCTAAACTACCTTTCTGGGTGCAGTGCTGCAAATGGAGAAAATATACACAACGAGTAGGACTGTATACGAATACTTGTATATGTAAATAGCACATGGCACATTCTATCGATTCTCTGTTTGAGAGCAAAACAAATCAATTTGACAGGTGGGCTCATCGAGTTTGATTTGTGGGCAGCTATAAAAATGTAACTATTGAAAGTAGGCATGTAAATATCAGCATATTTGTACATTCATATGGATTTTTAGAAATTGGAAGCGATTTAATATTGTGCGCAGCCCACTAAATGTCCACATAAAACTCTTGTAATTGATGCAGGCTACAATAAGAGACACGTTAAACACTATACAACACATAGCACTAAGAGTGAATCAACTGATACAAGGTACCGCCTTCAGAATATACGCATGCTAGATGGTACTAAACATTTAGATGGGGATGTGTCGGACAAAAGCTTGGACGAGGCAAGATTCAATCTAGCCACGCATGTTATGTCCAATGGAGTGGAGCTGATCATTGCCAGCGACAAGCTCAAGCACAATGATAAGCTGTCGACACCGGCTCAAGGATTGACTAGTATATCCTCACGCTATATACAACAGAAGCCAGTTACGCTTGCCGCTAGCACTCTTAAGAACCATATGATTCTGGCACTGCCTACAATTAAACAGGTAAATTAGAATTAGTACATTTTAATATTGAATATGAAACACTTGCCCTTTACCGTCGTAGGAGGCAAATTTCACAATTTCCATAGACGAAAATCAATTTATTACGAAGACCTGCCTCACGACATACACCTATCGCACAACGTACCTTACCAAAGGTAGCACCACAGTGGAAAGCAGAGAAAAAGTCATATCAAATCGACACACTGAGGAGCGCAACTTTCTGCGGGCAAGTTCCCAATTGAGTCTAAGCGTGACTCTTTCAAATGTAAGTAGATGCATGTACAAGCATTACACAAATGCCAGTTGTTTACTACACATGTATATTCCGTTTAGACACCCGAGCTAGTTGTAGGCATATTTCCGACTACATACCACTATTATAACACGCTTAGCCATCTCGTCATCACATCAAGTTACACGGTGATAAACACAGTCACTGGACCGGAGGGCTATATTTCGTATTTGCAGCCATCGGAGGAAGCGACCCCCGTACTAGACACAAACACATACTACAGTCAGCTTGCCATCACAAGAACGGTGCAAGACGAGTCCGAGTCGACAAGACTTGTAACCGATGAGAATATTTTGACTCAGGTGGTAATCACCGAATCAATTCCAGGCCGAGGTACCATTCCAAGGATTCAATCGAGTAACGTATTTAGCGACACTAGGGAGGAGTTAGATGTTCACATTTATGCAACGAAAACATATTTGACAACTCTTACGTATCTAGCCACACCACTGGCCCTTACAGTTGAAGTTGACACATTGAGACAGCCGCCTAATGGGGAAAGTTTATTTCCTAATAACTTTCAGACAAAGGTGGTGGTCAATACCGTCACTGATATCGTTCCAAGTACACTACTGAGGCCGGAACTTGTATCCCTCTTCCGAACTGAGCTAATGCAGAAAAAGGGTAAAAATAATCGAAAGGTTTTCGTCACACTAGCCACGTTAGTGGGCGGTGAGACACTGCAAGTAACTGCCGTGAATTTAAAAAAACGATCACCTACTACAGCGCACGTACTAAAGGATCAAATCTTGGGAATACAGTCTTCAAGTCCCAATACCAATGATTTTAAATACAAATCAAAAAAACTATCAACGGTCATCAAGCCGAGCACTATGGCAAATACCTTTCCCATAGAGAAAATCATGACACAAAGTCAAATAGCTATAAAGCAAGATTTTGAAGCAGAAGATCTGAGTTTATCAGAGTCCGAAAACAAGAACGTATATCTTTCACCGTTGAAGGAGTCACCGTCACAGTCATCGTCAACATCACCAACCGTTGAGCAACTAATATCTTCTTTAAATTTTCAACGATTTCGTCCAGTCTTTGACGTAATGGCTGAGCTTCTGCAGAATAAAATCGTCAATAGACAAATCCCTCACACCAAACAGAACTCAATGCCTGCAACAAATAATAGCATAATCCAGAGTTCAATGGAGGATAAGCCAGTTTACATACCTCTTCAAGTAGTTGATTTGCACAGTGGCAAGCAAAGTCAAAATAATGCATTGACATCTTACAAGCCAGACCCACCAACTTCCGACAACATAGTGGACATAAATCTCAGTAGGTTGACGACACACAGCTTGCACATCAACCCACCGGAACCAGAGTTGGAACTCGACTTTCCCGATGTGGTCACCGATGACAGCTGGCTGCTGCACAAGCACATCAGCAACATTTCGCACAAGCACAGCCCATCACTAAGACCAGCTATATTTGGCTATCAGAGCGCACTGCTTAATAGCGGCATTCCTATCCGACCGGGAGAGATCATAAATGCTAACGCCGATGTTATCATTGGCAAGCCGAATGGCATAGGAGCTCATGCTCAGTATTTGCAGCCCAGTGCAGTTACTGCAACTCACCTGCAACAGCCTTCGATGGCATATAGTGATCGATCGGCGAATAGCTACAATGCACAGCCGTTTAAAAAGAAAACATGGATACCCCCCCAAATACCGCTTTCGCTGACACCACCGCGCCTCATACCACTGGATGTGGCCCCTGGCTATGATCAGGAACGATTTCACATGAATCTTAATCAAAATAGAGTCATTGCTGACGATTACAACCACATACTTAGGCCGCCTGCACAAATTGTTCAATCACATCCAGAGTTCAGCTCACCATCAGCATATATTCAAAAATCTCCATCTTCTCCAGCTACTTCTCTTGCACCACAATCAGCTGGTCAGCTCGAGACAACCAAATCTATTCAATAGCCCGTTGAATAGTGGACAACTTTTTGGTCACAGCAGCAAATAATCAACCTTAACTCGGAGTTGAATAACAATGAAATTTTGGAAATCAAACAAATACCACCAATATTCTCTACAAAATTGGCAGCCGTCATCAAGGTATCCAATGCCACAAAGTAGCTACTACTACCAAGTACCGCCGAAACTTGCAATACCCCTGGCACATCACACACACCATATAAATCTGAAAACGGACGTCCTTAGCCATAACGTTAACATGAATGCGCCGCCATTGACGTTCAAACGAGAAAGTGACAATTATCCACTGACTACAGCAGTTCGAGGACACATTGCACCACCCTCAATGCCATTGATCAAAATACCCCACAATAAGGCAAATGTTGAAGTGCGCCTAACACCCCACAATACTCGGTTAGCTTTTGAGCCGCCCGATCAAAAATTGATGCAAGAAACCAGCACATTCAAGCAGCGTAATCAGAATTTCTTGAAGAATACTGACAATTTACACATGCTTCGCTTACTTGGTGCAAATGCGAGTTTCAATAGCAAAATTATTAGTTCAAACTTGTACTCCAACTCAACGTTATCCTCATCGAATCCAAAAATATTGAATACTAGGGATAATGCATCTGCAATCAGAGTCATATCGCCAAATGACATCGAACGAAAGACTGTAGGTGAAGGCAAACTCAAGTGGAACGAGTCAAATACTTCGGGCATATCCGATTCAGACCAGGCTGCGACGAACTTCATTAAATCAGAGACCAATGAGCAGCATGCCATGGTGCACCTTAAGACCACTTATCCAAATGCCACAGCCACGTACGATAGCTCTCCCATTAATGACCTCGAAATTGAAGACACCTTCACAACGCAACATGATCAGAAGGCTGAATATACAAGCTACGATTCGAACTACAATTTTCCTAAAGGCAATATTTCGTTTTCAGCAAATACTCAAGTGCTGAACGTGAATCCCAACATGTTCGTTTCGAAGGCAGATTCTTCAATTAAAAATGCCCATGTGCAAGCAGCGATAAGCAGTGATAAATTGCCAAAAGCGAACTCGTGGATATCCCTCACGCAGACCACCAAAGAAAGCGTCAGTGTGGGCTTACCGTTTACCAAGCAGAAATTGACTCAACCCAGCAGGGGATCCCCTTCCCTGAAAACAAATGGACCAAAGAAGGTATTTTTAGCAACTGGTGAACGTTTTAATCTAAGGCCTGAACTAAAGTCAGAGTATACTCGGCATATGGAAACATCACCGCATAAAGAGGATGCTGATTCGTATTCAATTAAGCCGACCAACATTTTATCGACATTTGGTGCGACGATATTGTCGCCGCCTCCAATGCCGACATATATAAAAACAAGCAATCTCAAAAGTTCGGTAATTTATGGAATGGGAGTTAGGCATGATGTAGTGGGATTGCAACCACCACCACCACCATCTGTACCCAACAGATATTCCATATCATCAACAGTTGTGGACATGAAACCCACAACACTATCTATAGCAGTACAACCGTCAATAATGAAGCATCCATTAAGTTTAGAAAATCAACGGTCTCATTTATTAAGCCACAGATTTCGCGTATCAAAGACCCAGCCTGTATTGATAACAACAAAGACAAAGACATCAACATCCGTTTTAAATATTAATAAATTGTCCCACACCAAATTATCGACTGACGCAAAGTTAAAGCCTAAGGCCAGCATATCGAGCGTTGAACCATCATTACTTGCAACTAATGCTTTGAATAACAACACTAAAGATGCTTATCGCTATATAGCTCGAAACAGAAGTCAAACATCGCATCAAGGTTCATTGCTTTCACTGGAATCGTCGGAGGCGGTTCTCTCGACAGAAATGAAAATTCAGTACTCCATCGGGGGCATCAATAGCAACGGAACCTCACCTGTGGATCAAAATAAGATAACTAATCTCCTTGATGATGCCACCTTAACAAAAATGCATAGCAATATTTTAAATGAACCACTTTCTGTGTCTTCAGCTAGTGCTAAGAAAGAAACACAAACACTTGTCTCAAGAAAGTCACCAGTTGTGGTAGATAAAACTCAAATGATGACAAGGGTCACGAAAAGTCAAATTCCAGATTACATTCATTCCTCATCGAAGTATACATTAATGTCCGCTTCTACGATAGACGAAGGAACATATTCCACATATTTGTTACATACAGCAAACAAATCGAAACACGAAGCCGAGACCAGCTTTGAGGTACTATCATTGACACCGAGCACTCTGATGACGACAGTGAGTGCCCGACCAGTGTCCGACATTTCGAGTATTTTGGTTGTGATGACGAAGACCACGGGGCAAGAGAACAGCAATATAATCGATTTAGAGGTACCTTTAGACTATGACTTCAATATATCCTTTGAGATACCGACACGAGATGAAGAGATCTCGCCACCCATTAACTCTAACAGTGTACTGCTGGGCGGTATCTTGATTGCCACGCCCTCAAAAACCAAGTATACCGAAGAACCAAGCTTGAAGTCATCCGATGCTTGCAATCCAGCCTGCAAGTCAAATAAGAACGAGATATGCGCCAGCTTATCGGGCTACGGAAAACGCTGTGAATGCCGATTTGGCTTTGCACGCATGTTCCCCGATCGACCATGCAAGCGTGAGTTACTTAATTTTTATTTAATTGTAAGATGTAAAATAATTTGAACTTGAATATAACCTACTTATGAATAAGTAGGGATAAGTTTATAAGCCACCCAGTGCAATTTGCTTGAGACATACCGATATCGTGACAAATGTTTATACCTAAGCCCCAATCACACGATTCGATCTTTTTCTTGAACACGTCGCACCTTATGATATTTTACAAAATGTATAATATACTACTACAATGTGTTAACCGCATTCCGCATTCCGCATTGCAGCTACATACACGTACGAGATGCGTATTCCAACTAGTCGAGTTGGCAGTTACCTACTTAAATTCAACGATGACTTCATGAACAATTCATCGAGCCAATATCGACATCTAAGTTCCATTATTCTCGACGCTATCGATCGCATGGTAATGCAATCAGACTTCCGAGATGTGTACTATGGAGTCCAATTAAAAGAGTTTTTTCCTAATAGAGATGCCACTGTCACGGGCAATTTTTTGCTACAGGTTTGTTTAAAAAAATACGTTTCATGCGGGTGAGTAAAGTATAAAGTATATCTATATTTAAATCGATTTCAGCTGTCGGAAAACAGTGACGAAAAACGTTTAGAAACTGTCTTTAAGAAGTACCTGCGTCAGAGCAACTACAGTATTGGCGGAACCGAGTTGTATACTTCGAATGCGGATATAAACTATTTGACAATTAAAGGTAATCATCCAAAAGCGAGTATTAATATATATAACACTTATGATAGACCACAAATATATTATTTATTATAATAATTATATTAAGTTTGTCTGTCTGTCTGTCTGTAAGTATGCCAACTAGTCCCTCAGTTTTTAAGCTATCGCGATGAAAGTTTGCACTGATACTTATTGTTCAAAGAGACATCACATTGGTCGGAGCAGGTTGGATCAGACCACTATATCTTATAGCTGCCATACAACTAGAAATTTCTTTAAATTTTCTGGTATACTTGAACATCGTCATTAAATATTTCGGTGGTGCAGTTGGCAGAGTGAAAATTGCTTAAAGGTTCCAAAAGAGTATAAAATCTTCAGCACGCCGAAGATAGTCCTACCCCTCTTGTTTTATTAAATTTATTTATGATATATCTACAATTGGGATTTTAACATTATTAAAATACTTTAATTGATGATGATTATGATTTACCACAAATATATTAATATTTAATATTATAGTTATATTGAGTTAACAAAACTAATATTTTTTTCCATTTTATTTTATTTCTGAATATTTAAAATCTTTCTTTATGTATCACGCCTACATAGATTTCGACGAATGTAGCAGCGAAAACTTCAATGATTGTTCCTCCCACGCCCAGTGCTTCAATTTGGTAGGCAGCTACACCTGCAGCTGCCCCGATGGCTACGTGGACATATCGGAGAACCCAATCTATCCAGGCCGTCATTGTTCGGGTCACATGATCGGCTGTGAAGTGTGCAACTACCATGGCAACTGTGTATCACCGATTTTGAATGAAATTCCAGTCTGTGAATGCTTTGTGTGGCATGCGGGAGCTGCGTGTCAGTTAAATTTAAAGATCCTATTAATTAGCCTGATCTCAATTGGCACTGTGTTTGTGTTTCTGCTTGTATGCATGCTATTGATTTATACCAGACGAAAGGTGAACGCTGTTTCGACGAGAAGGCCCATATTTATAACTGCATCCAACTATCATCCAAGCATGATGACAACCTCTAGCAACAAGTCTCTAATTCGCGAATGCAGCATTGAAAAACATGCTATTTTACTTGACTCCAATAGCGAATCTAGTCACATTTCTGAGCCGTATTCGTTCAAGGTAATTCCAGATTCAAGATCCCGTTTATTTTCAGAGTTTTCCGGTAGAAATATTATTTGTTGTTACTATAATTTATTTTCGTTAACATCCTGACACGTCCAGAATTGCTTCCTATAAATTAATGGGATAATCAATTCTGAGCTGTACATAAAGTTATAAATAATATTAAACTGATATAAAACTAGTTTGAAGGATTATATTCGACGTGCCAAATATACTCTTGTTGAATCTGTCACTAGCTAATATTTCGCGACTAATTCTTAATTGTCTTTTTGCTTCTTTTAAAATATCTTAAACTAATAAATAAATGAGAAAAAATTAAAAATTAACATTTACACCACCGAACTGTTTCGAGAATCGCCGACAAACTCGATTATAGTGAGCGTTTTTCCGCAAAGCATTGTTTTTGTTTTAACACATTAGTACCATATGAATTTTAACTTTTATTTTGAGTTTTTATAATCAATCTATTTTATTTTTGACAAAAAAACCGAAATTTTAAATAAATTTTGCCGCGAGCGGAATTTGAACTCGGGACCTCACGTTTGCGCAACTCAGCACTCTACCAATGGTTTGATATGACACTCTCTACTATAGATCAGTCAGTTCAAAACATACTTGCAATTGGCTATATTTGTCAAACACACCTATTCTTTCAAAATATTGAATGACGCATATATTCGGTATTATGAGTCAATTTCTTTTCTATTTGAAACATTGATGAGTTAAAGGGAATTCAAGGAAACTGATGGCGATAGCTTTGAAGACATAGGATATATGGCCAAAACCAACTTGCAGTTGTATGACAGCTATAAGATATAGTGGTCCGATCCGGCCAGCTGCGACTAATGTGCTGTCCCTTTGAATAATAAGTCTCTGTGCAAAGTTTCTGAGGGACTAGATTCCATACAGACAGATTAACGGACATTACCAGATAAATTTGGTTTGTCATCCTAACTTTTGGGGGTCTCCGACGCGTCGTTCTATGTATTGCACACTTCAGATCAAAATGAATATACTACTTTCTTCGAAGAGAGTATAACAAGTAGAGTGATCTAGTAGGGAGTACGCGACTAGGAGATACGCTGAACCCAGTGCTAACATGCATTCATAGTTAAATACATGTATACATACACACAAATTTGAAGCCTCTGCCCCTATAGTCTCTGATATCCGCATGCTTACAGGCGAAAACACGGACAGGCGGGCGGACAGATAGAAGGACTCTAACGTTACTGTTACTTTATTTTTATACCCTGAACCCATTAAAAATGGGTAAAAAGGGTATTATGGTATTATTTGTGCAAATGTATGTAACAGGCATAAGGAAGCATCTCCGACCATATAAAGTATATATATTATTGATCAGTATCAACAGCCGAGTCGATCTAGCCATGTCCGTCTGTCTGTCTGTCCGTCTGTCCGTCTGTATGAACACCGAGATATCAGAGACTACAAGAGCTAGAGACTTCATATTTGGAACATAAGTTCTCCTAATCCCGGGACAGATCAAGTTTATTTCATTTGATCGATAACTCGTCGCATTCAAAAGTTATCGATAAATTTTGATTTTAGACTTGCGTTTTTGGGACATAACTTCAAAGTTATAAGAGCTAGAGACCCCAAATTTGGCATGTATAATCTCGAATAGCATACACATGTAACAAATATTTCACTTTTGGATACCACCCCCCAAACCCCCCAAAAGTTAAAAAAACCTTGCAATTTGGTTTGGTAACACATATTATCGACAATTGCTTGCCCCAAAAATTTCAATAAGATCGGACAATAAACACAGAAGTTTTTTAAGATTTAACTTTCCATTGTGTGGGGCTCAGCGAAAGAGCAAGCTAACTGCTTAAACCGCTTGCACTGCTTGTACTGCTTGTACTGCAGCATGTGTGAGTTTAGAGTAGTGCGAATGATTGTAAGGACTGGGTTCAGGGTATCTCGTAGTCGGGCACTCCCGACTAGAGCACTCTTACTTGTTGTATGTATTTTTATTTGATTACGACTAGTCGCTTAAAATTTTTTATTTTACTTTGTTCCTTTCGCATATTTAGGAGCCTTTCAATGTTGGCCTTGACAATATCACTTACGAAAAAAACGCCTCTTGCAATGCTCTTTACAAATTAAAGGCCAAGCCGGTCAGGAACAAACCCGAAAACGAGAGGTTTCCAACGCCGAACGCGCGTCCTAAGCAGACTACGAACCTCTACTGCGTCGATGCTGCCGGGCCGGAGCAGTCGGACCGATCCCTTACGGTGATGATTCCACGGGCGAAATACTATCAATCTACAGTTCTACCGCATGGCCAAAAATCGCTGGAAAAAGGCGATCAGACAATGCCATCCAAGGATAACAAAGCGAAATGCTCAAGTGGAGAACCATCTGTAGCGTCTCCAAATGGTGGTGCCTTGGTGTCTGCTGGCTTTGAGGTTTCTGCAATTGTAAGCAATCAAGAAGCGCAATCCAATTGTATAGCAGTTGAGCAGTGGAAAGAAACTGCAAGCGATCCGGCATCAATTAAAGGTTACCAGAAAAAACAACAACATCAAATGTCTAGAGCAAATTTAGAAGCGATTGTACATTCTGGGGAGTAAGTTTATAACCGCTTTTGTTCCATATAATCAATTCAAACCTAATACCTAAAACCTAATCAATTTCAGTGAAATGCATAGAATGAGCTCCTGGATGAGTAATATCCCCGGAACTCAAATGTAAGTCCTGTCCGTACATAATACTTAATGCTTAATTTTAATGAATTCGAGCTGCAGATTCTGTACCACCGCAATCGCTTTCTTATACCCTGAACCCATTAAAAATGGGTATAATGAAGTTGTGCAGAAGTATGTAATAGGCATAAGGCAGCAATTCCGACCATATAAAGTGCATATATTCTTGATCAGTATCAACAACCGAGTCGATCTAGCCATATCCGTATGTCTGTCCATCTGACCGTCTGTCTGTCTGTCTGAATGAGCACGCAGATATCAGAGACTATAAAAGCTAGAGACCGGGACAGATCAAGTTTATTTAATTTTATCGATAACTTGTCCGTTCAAAAGTTATCAATAAATTTCGATTTCAGACCAGCGCTTTTGGGCAATAATTTAAAAGGTATAGGAACTATAGGCCCCAAATTTGGTATGTATAATCTCATACATATGTACATATTCACTTTTTGGATACCACCCAAGAATTCATTACATCCAATTCGATAGGGCAGTCGATAGTTCTGAACACAGTTCCAGTATACAGTGTTCAGTTCTTTCTATCAGTCTAATATAAATTAAATGAAGTTATAAAATCAAAGCTCAGCTAATTGACCACTATTTGCTCCTCAGATCGGCTGACGTACGCTCGTTTGATGAAACGACAGTTCAGGCTATAACCAAATCAATGCATCTATGCTTCGACATGCAAACACAAAGCAATACAAACGAGGTAGGTTTCAAATGAATGGCCTACTAGATACATAACTGTGCCTTACATCATATTTCATTTGTATAGGAAGCGAACACAATGACTGAGCGAGATCTTGGCTCTACATTTTTGCTGCCACACACACATCTTTACAAACCAGAGAAGGTTCGATATCTTACCAGATTCAATCAGTGATATTTAAGAATAATTGATTTATTTTTATTGATTTATTACAGCTAGAAAGTGAGCTGTCCGGTTTTGACTCTATATAGCATCTATGTATAGTTGAGACTATTTAAGATTGAATCGATTAGATAGAGATACGCCTCAATTCATCAATACGCACCTCTTCGTAAGAACATTTGTCAAACTACTAAAAAATCAGAGCAGTACTATAAAATTATTAAGTGTTTATTGATTATGTGTAGATACTTGTGTAATATATAGTATTCTCTCAACGAAGATCTAGGCCTTTCGGATTTTCTGCGTTTGCTTAAATAGCTTCAGTTGATTTTGGGTAAATGAATTAAAACCCATATATAATAATTTGTATCGTTAACTTGCCAACTTGTATGCCCATAACATATTTATATATTATGTGT
This sequence comes from Drosophila flavopinicola, assembly GCA_035042425.1. Taxonomy (NCBI): domain Eukaryota; kingdom Metazoa; phylum Arthropoda; class Insecta; order Diptera; family Drosophilidae; genus Drosophila; species Drosophila flavopinicola. The sequence goes on from JAWNLL010000235.1 coordinate 849,673, forward strand.
AAAAATTGCATTTATTTTGTATTTTCCATATTTTTAAGAGAATAAATCGATAAGTAGATCGTTGCAGTAGGTAGCTACCGACTGCGTAATACTCTGATACTTTCTACAGGACACCTGAAAGCTGTTCTGAAAGACTATTGCGGATATAGATTGTTAAGAGTGCGCGGTGGGCGTGGTACGGGGTACCAGTGACCATTAAGCAACTGTTTAAGTTTTCTGACTCTATTACTAAATCTGTTGGAAACATGGGCATTTCCGAATTGTTTGGCGGGTGGGTATTCTAGTGAGCGTGGCCAAGAGTTCAAAGATTCAATTTGTGGGGTAGATCACCTACATAACAAATATGGTGACCATAGCCTTCAAGCTGTGCGGAATATTATATTTTATCGATTTGAAATTTAATATTATCGCTTTAATAAAAAAATCCTAACGCTTTATAAGAAATAAATTCCCAAAAAGTTACACTCAAACGGACGGACGGACAGCGTGACGGACAGGACAGAGTATCAGAGTATAACAACTTACTCAATATATGTGCTTCATATGTATGTATTTGTATAAATGAGCTATTGCATTTATTTAATCTTTTTATAACTTCATGTCATGAATTTTGTGCCAGCAGATTTGTTTTCAAGTCAGTCAAAATAATTCAGTAATATGCATAAAAGTACATTGTAGAATATTATAACTCACAGTTACTTAAATTATCTAAGTTTTACTTACATAATAAAATGGAATACAACAAATTAAAAATGCATTGTTCTTAGAAGAAACACTTACTCATCGAGAGTATCTAATAGTGGGAAGCTGATGATTTTGTACATTCGTCGAATCTGTCACATATAAGCTATATGTATATACGTCATTTAAAGGTATGTAAAATCAAATTGATTGAATTGTGAATTATCGCAGAAAGGGATTTATAATAATTCCAGGATATGCTTCATTTGATTTAACCAAGTTATTTCAGTAATGATATTTGTATATCTCATATGTATGCAGCTATAACTAAACTCTACCATTCCAGATGTCACCTATTGATATACTACCCTTGTACCGAGAGTATAATAAACGCGTAATGAACTCATAGAATAAAAACTACGACCGAAAACAGTATGTACTATGTTGATGGGGTGCAAAACAACAACAAGTGTTGGACCCGTTACCAAAAACGAATAAAATAGGGGTTGATAATGTGTTCAAAGCTTTATCGCGTCGAAATGGACGGTGGTCGATGCCCGCTCGTTGTTTGTCGGCTATGTCACGAACATATATATATTATTAAGGGTTCGGGGACGTTTGCCAGTCGGTAGTGCAGAGGTGTGGTCGTTATGTGTTCAGGGGGAAACACACTCAAACAAAAGTCCTAGCACCCATTCGCCAAAAACATACTAGGTCTCTGAACTCCCCTGACCATTTGCGTGTAACCAAGAATTTACCTGTTCAACCGTCCACCGACCACCGACCACCGTCCACAATACATTGCCTTACATTACCAATTTTCCCAGCTCAACGATACCACCTAGTAATAAAGCTCTATACTATAGGCCGTAGGGGTTGGCAGAGGTACGTTGACCAGAGGTACAAGGAACAATGAACAAGGGTACAGGTGCTGTGACTAGGCGAGCTGCAGTGTAATTCAAGCAGCTCGTCCGAAACAGTTTGCTCAAAATAAGTTAATATTCAATTTGTTCGAAAAAACCAGAGAAGTATGTTATAAATCGACTTTAATATCAAATTTAAATAATTGTTAATGTCAATAATATTATTTTGTATTAGTTCAAAATCATAAATGTGTGTAATGAATTGCATATAAAAAGGATGATAAATTTGTGTACAATAATGATATAATATATTAATTACAGATTTATATAAATTTTGTGAGCGTAGTTCTTATATCGGCTAATATATATACAAAAGGAGTAATATATGTACATATACAAATGTTTAATAAGTGAACTGACCTTTTGCTAACTGTCTACCATGAATACTTAATTTTGTGCATGTTAAACAAAAAATACTGATATATTTTAATTGGCAAGGATTATTATTATTTATTGACTGTTTTCCTAGCACTACAAGTTAAACGTATAAATGAATGTGCAAGTCACGATTGCATTTACAATTTATACATTATTTTTCAATTTGATTTTTTTTAACAAAATTAATTGTTATTTAGTAGATTACTTTAATGATACTACGAGAGTTTAATTTAATTCTAAAAAAATGTGTTCCTGTTATATATTTTCACAATCAAAAACAAGTGGGAAAGGATTATCTTCGGCGTGCCGAAGATTTCATACTCTTTTCGGAACTTTAGACAATTTTCATTCTGCCAACTGCAGCACTTTCATATGCTTTAATAATTCATTTTATCGCGTGGCATTTATTTTGTTTGTTCTAAGAATATTAAATTTTTTTCCAGTTGTATGGCAGCTACAAGATATAGTGGTCCGATCCGGCTGACTCAGATCAATGTGCTGACATTTTGAATAATATGTATATGTGCAAAGTTTCATCGCGATAGCTTTGAAAACATGAGATATATGGCCAAAACCGACTTCGAGTTGTATGGTAGCTATAAGATATAGTGGTTCGATCCGGCCGGTTCCGACCAATGTGCTGTCCCTTTAAATAATAAGTCTCAGTGCAAAGTTTTATCACGATAGCTCAAAAACTGAGGGACTAGTTTGCATACATACAGACAGACAGACGGACATGGCTAGATCAATTTGTATTGTCATTCTAAGCATACTGGCAGTAACTTTGGAGGTCTCCGACGCTTCCTTCTATGCGTTACAAACTTCAGCACAAACTTAATATACTATTTTCTTCGAAAAGAGTAATCCAATCTATTGTGATTGACTAGGATGTATCGCAAACACACACGCAGGACAAATTTGCTTCATATATACCATACACCATATACATATACACATATTGCGTATCTTTTCCACTATTTTTGGATTTATTTCTGTAAGATATTTCATTCCTAGTGCAATATAGTGAAACACATAAATTAGTCACTGAAACATAGATTGATTACATACAAATTATTCTAACTTTATTATAGAATTTAAAATGAAATTTCCTTTGCAATTTATTTTTATTATTATTTATTCCCTGAACCCATTAAAAATGGGTAAAAAGGATATTATGGTTTTGTGCAAAAGTATGTAACAGGCATAAGGAAGCATCTCCGACCATGTAAAGTATATATATTATTTATCAGTATCAACAACCAAGTCGATTTAACCATGTCCGTCCGTCCGTCTGTCTATATGAACACGGATATCAGAGACTATAAGAGCTAGAGACTTCATATTTCGAATATAAGTTTTCGTAGTGCCGGGACAGCTCAAGTTTATTTCATTTTATCGATAACTCGACCCATCCATAATTTATCGATAAATTTCGATTTCAGACCAGCGTTTGAGGCTCAAATTAGGCATGTATAATCTCGAATATCATACACATGTAACAAATTTTTCACCCCCCAATTCCCCCAAATTTAAAAAAAAACGCATTTTGAAGATTCGACCTTGCAATTTGGTTTGGTCACACATTTTAATGCCAATTGTATGTTTAAAAAATTTCAAAATAAGATCGGACAATAAACACAGAAGTTATCCATTGTGTGGGGCTCAGCGAAAAAGCAAGCTAACTGCTTAAACCGCTTGCGCTGCTTGTACTGCAGCATGTGTGTCCTTAGATTAGTATGGATGATTGTAAGGACTTGGTTCAGGGTATCTCCTAGTCGGGCACTGCCGACTAGAGCACTCTTATTTGTTTTGTTTTTAATTCATGATATTTCTTTCTGGATACCAAGATGACAAAACCATATTCTAGCTAAGGGCCACCTTCTTAAATCTGTTTAAATAGTTGCCAAAAGCGTGCATATATTCATTATATTTTTGTTTATTAGACATGAATGTTATTATCTGTTACTGCTAACCGAACCTCTGAGTGCTGGTACCTCTGACCAAAATCATTATCGTTTTCTCTTATGACAAAATAATTCCATTTAAAGTAATTAAAGTAATTCAATGTGACTGCTGATTTTGTAGCTTTCATCTATAAAGAAGCTTTGAAACTACGTGGGGTGAAACAATTTGTAACTGTGTATATGGTTTTGAAATTGATTATTTGGTAGTTAAAATGAAAACAAAAAGCAAGCTAAACAAGTAACAACGTTGCAGTCGGGCGTAGCCGAACCTTTTTCCTGGGTTATGGGTGGCTGCGTTGGTGGTCGTCGGTTGGCCGTTGAGTAAGCTTAACATTAATCTCTCTAGCTCTGAAACAGTGGGAGATATGGATTATACAAGTTTAACACTTCAACTTTCAATTCTCTATCTTATATAGTTTCGCAAATACGTGTGTTCATCCAGACGGACAAACTCAATGTACTACGAATACCTTCGGTATCAGAGTATAAAAATATAAAAGATTGTATTTCAAATTGAATAAATTAATACTACAAGCTCTCTGAGCTCTTCGCGATCATACAGACGGGCCTATCTGAAAGTCCTAATCGAAAATATTCCCGAGTAAGTAAGAGTAATATAGTTGCAAAAGCTCGACTATGTACACAAGACTTTTTAAATCGTGCTTATTCATTGAAAGTACTTGCACTACAATTAAGATTGGTTTGCTTTCATCATGTACTGTCTGTTCCCGCAAGAACAATGTAGTATAAATGAAGAGGGAGTTTCAATCACATACCCAATAATCGCATTTCAAAATGGCGTCGGCAAGCTCTGCATTGCGCATCCTCACCCCGACTGCTGGCTATGTCAGTGGCAGTCGGTGGCTTCACCACCCTCTGGCGGCCAATGACGCGTTGTGTTAGCCAATCACGCCATCGTTCCACACCACTCTCTGTGCTGGAAGGAGGGCCAATGACTAATTCGGACTTATCTTGCTAAGGCGGGTACCTTCTGCTTGTGTATAGGCCAGTGGCGTACGCATGAATTTCTTGGGCGGGGGTTGCTTGTTTGGTAAGACTAATAATTAATTTTCAAAGCAGGAAGATTATTTGCTATACTTCCAAAAGTCCTGTGTGTATCTTTGCATATATTTTTGCCAATTGTCGTTTGGGTAAATATTTAGAATATTCAACTTCAAAATTAACCATTTCTTTTTTCGGTCCCCAATTCGCAAGCAGAAGCAAGATGATTACTGCTGAGAAAAAATGTAAAAAAAACGACGGCCGAATTGTTGCATGCCAGCATATCGTTAAAGCTCCAGAAGTCGATGAGTCTGACGAAGAGCGCGAGCTAACTAATCTCAACTGGCTACTGAGGAACCAAAACTTAGCGTGGCCAAAAACGATTGATGTAAACTCAGAAGATGACAATAACCAAATACAGTCCCTTCTACCCGGCAATCAGGAATTGAACACTATCGGCGAATCTAGCAATGCTCACAACAAACAGAAGTTGTCAGATTACCCCATTGGTACTACAAGGAGTATGGCAAATAAATACTTTACTCGGAACCCCGTAACGTTGCTTGAATCAAGAAAACAATGCACAGCGGCAGCAGCACATGCGAAACGTCCAAGTCCAGCCGAGCGCTACGATATATTCGTCAATAAAATAAAACGGTGAGAGACTGCATATACTTATGTACAAATGTAACTCATAACTACTGTATTAAGGTACTCTTGGGTTTAATTTGATTTTGCTTAGCTTTAAAGAAATCAATGTGATATTTATTGATTACATTAAATAGCTGTACGGTTTGAAATTCGGCGCGAACATCAGTTTAAACATACAAATTACTATTTACCAATCTTTTCCTAATAAAACCGATATTATTTAATTAATATTCCGAAAGAAATGCAAAACTAAAAATATAAAAAACCTAGTGAGAGTGCTCTAGTTCTATACCCTGCATTCTTCATGGATTCATAGTTACATATTTGTGTACATACACACGCTGCAAGCAGTTCAACCATTGAGCCTGCTTCTTCAATGAAATTTACACGAGATAACATTGAATCTTCAATTACTTGTGTGTTTATTGCCCGATGTTTGTGAAATATTTTGGGTATAAATTGTGTGAATAAACCAAATTGCTGGGTCGTTCCACAAAGTGAATCATAAGATGTCTATCTTTCAGGTTATGGTCAAAAAGCGAAGAAAATAGTATATTAAGTTAGTGCTGAAGTGTGTAACGCATAGAAGGAAGCGTCGGAGAACACCCAAAAGTTACTGCCAGTATGCTTAGAATGACAAAACAAATTGATCTAGCCATGTCCGTCTGTCTGTCTGTCTGTCTGTCTGTATGTATGCAAACTAGTCCCTCAGATAAAACTTTGCACGGAGACCTATTTTTCAAAGGGACAGCACATTGGTCGAATCAGGCTGGATCGGACCACTATATCTTATAGCTGCCATACAACTGGATGTCGGTTTTGGCCATAAATCCCATGTTTTCAAAGCTATCGCGATGAAACTTTGCGCAGATACTTATTATTTAAACATACATCTCATTGATCGGAGCCGGGCGGATCGGACCACTATATCTTAAAGCTGCCATACAACTGGAAATAAATTAAATATAATATTTATTTCACAGTGACTTGGCAGAATATGAGAAATCAGCGAATAAGTACAAAACGGACGTAACGGAGAAGCCGCCATTCAACTACTCCCACATCATCGGTATGGCAATGTTAGAAAATGGACGGGCCACCTTGCAGCAGATTTGTGCATGGATTGAATCCAAATTTGCTTTCTTCCGAGTGCGTAAAAAGTGGAATGTAAGTATACACTCTATGTACTGAGGTATTCACAAACTTGTCAATTAAGCAATTATTAGTAGCTGGTCTTATTACACTAGCTTACACCAAAACATATCTGGTTTGATTTACTTATTATTATACTCTTTCCGAAGAAAATAGTATATTAAGTTTGTGCTGAAGTGTGTAACGCATAGAAGGAAGCGTCGGGACCCCCAAAAGTTACTGCCAGTATGCTTAGAATGACAAAACAAATGGGTCTAGTATGTATGCAAACTAGTCCCTCAGTTTTTGAGCTATCGTGATCAAACTTTGCACAGAGACTTATTATTCAAAATGTCAGCACCTTGATCGGAGCCGGCCGGATCAGACTACTAAATCTTATAGCTGCCATACAACTGGAAGTCGGTTTTGGCCATATATCCCATGTTTTGAAAGCTATCGCCTTCAATATCCTTGTACACTTGAACATCTTTATAACTCATCAATGTTTAAAATTGCAAAACGATTGAGTCTTAAATAGCGAAGATATTCGTCATTCAATAATTTGAAAGAACAGGTGCATACGAGCAAACAAAGCCAAGTACAAGTAAGTTTTTAGCAGACTGCTCTTTGGTCGGTTTTGTCATCGATCATAAAAATGGTTTGGTGGCAATATACATTGAAGGTGTATATTGTCAAAATCGGACAACAAATGTAGATGGTTTTTATAAATTTATAAAATGAAACAAGTAAGAGTGCTCTTGTCGAGAGTGCCCGTCAAGGAGATACCCTGAACCCAGTCCTCACATTCATTCATTCATACTAGCCTGTCAGTGTACGTACATACATTCAAACACACACATACTGCAAGCAGTACAAGCAGGTTACGCAGTCTATGCAGTTAGCTTGCTTGTTCACTGGGCCCCACACTATGAAAAGTTTAACCTTAAACAACTTCTGTATTTATTGCCCGATGTAAAAGAATTTTTCTTTGATTAGAAATCGCAATTAAATATGTGACGAAACCAATTTCCAAGATCATACCTTCAAAAAGGTTTTTTTTGCACTTTTAGGTTCGTGGGGGCGGATCCAAAAAGTAAAATATTTGTTACATGTGCATACTATCTGAGATTATATTAGTATAGGTTTCTCTAGCTCTTATATCTTCGAAGTTATTGTCAAAAAAGACTGTTCTAAAATCTAAGTTTATCGATAGATTTTAAACTGGATGGGCTATCGATAAATAAACTTGATCTGATCAGGGAATAAGATAACTTATATGCCAAATATTAGGTATCTAGCTTTTATAGCTGATATCTGCGTGTTCATACAGACAGACAGACGTATGGCTAGATCGATTCGCTCTTGATACTGATCATATAGTGGTCCGATCCGGCAAATTCCGACCAATGGGCTGCCCCTTTGAATAATAAGTGTTTTGGCATCCTAAGCATACTGTGTGTAACTTTTGGTGGTCTCCGACACACTTCGGCACAAAGTGAATATACTATTTTCTTCGAAAAACGTAAAAAATTAAATGTTAAGTAAAAATTTTAAAAATAGAAGAACATAGAATACTTGTATTTACTTTAAGGGGCCGCAGCTGTCTCCATATGCCTGACCCATAAACTTTTTGAAGAATAGTTCAAACATATTTATAAATATATAAATAACTTTCCTAAATACAATCGAAAGTGGAGTTACCGCATATGGTTTATATTTGTATTATTTCAGAACTCCATCAGGCATAACCTATCACTGCACCACTGTTTTCGCAATCGAAAACGTGAGGAGAAGGGCAAGGGCGGCTATTGGGAGCTGGGCGTGGACCCCAAGAAATCTGATAGAAAACGCATACGTAATCGCAAGACAGCACAGCCAAAGCTGAACCAGAGTTTGGAGGTGCAGAAAAATGCTTGTCCATTGTCGTCAAAGTACAAATTTTGTGAAAATACTAAAACGACTCAGAACAATAATGAATGCACTTCGGTCATGTCCTGCGCGCAGGATCAGAAGCCAATTCAAATATGCTATCAAAGACACTCTGACATGGCAGCTGATCACAACGTGCAATTGGATTCAGCAGATCAATCCTTGCACCTAAAGGAGACGGATGTGAGTTTGGGGCTTACGTTACCCAATGTTCTCAGCCCTCGTGTAGACGACCCAGACGGCACCTTTCTGTACCCCGATGAGTTTACGATGGCATTGACTGCAAACAGCGAGGCCTTTCATCTGCAGCATCAATACGAACTGGGCACCATCATTATCAGCACCACAGGCATCATAGATGAGCCCTCCTGCCTGAATAGCCTCATTAGCAACAAATTTGGCTGCACTAATATGGTCAGATCAAACTACCACTTTTCGAACTTAAGGAATACGATATTCAACACGATTTCTTTCTTTTTTAGATCTATACAGAGGATGAAATTCCCACTCCCAGTGAGAATGTTATCATATCGTCACATAAAATGGATTTAAATAGAGATGCGAACATATCATTAATACCTCCTACGTCTGACATCCCAAGTAGCTTGACCATTAATTGCGATTACTCAACCTTTCGACCGTATATTGACGGCGTTGATGAGCCGTTCAATTATCTCCATAGCAATGAGATGAATCGCAATGAAGACATTTTAGATAACCTGCTTGACGTGTGTGTTAGAGATTATTAAAAGACAATGTCGCCAAATTAAATTGTACTTAATTAAATTCAGCATAAACTATAGCTAAAACTGCTACTATTTGCGTTTAATTAATAAGTCGTGATTTGCATTCGACAGTAATCCAGTGCAAGCAGTTTCCTCACTGAGCCTGCTTTTTTAGCCCTGCACTAAACAACATTGAAACAACTTATGTGTTTAGTGTCCAAAATTGCAAGGTCATACCAGTCCTTAAGTCTTGTCATACTAACCTTGTGAGGCGGATCGTCCCTCACCCGCCCACATATAAGATAATAATATAATATGTTAGTATATAATATGGTTATTATAAGAGTCCGACGCATGAAGCGCAACGGAAATAATAGTATAAGAGAAAGACGCATGAAGCGCACCTAGCTTTAAGATGACGAACAGGCTGACGTTTCACGCTCACGCACTGCCGTAAGCTCGCGACCCGATGCCCAAAGCCCAGCTTGCCGAAGAGAGCCACCGTGGTGGAGAAGAAAAGCTTAAGGGGTGAATTCAGATGGAAGGCGATTTGGCAGCCGAGTGAGGAGCGTATCGAGGAGAAAGAGTTGAGAGAGTTCACACGGAGTAGACGTGTAAAAATATAAAGTGAAGTGAAAAGGGATCGTTGAGGACGAGAAACAGAGACCCACGGTCAGTACCAATATCCGTATATTTAATTTATATAATCACCTTAGAATAAGTTTGTCGGCAGAGGGAAAAATAAAACTAAGTGATCTAACAGAACATATCACATGCCTTTTGTTTAACATATGTTTGTATGTGTCAGTCAAACGTATATTTAGTTGGTCGGTAGATTGTGTATGTGGCTCTAGCCCAGCATAAGTAGTCGATGTACGCGTGGTTCTAGCCCGGTACATAGTAATTGGTATGTTTGAGGCTCTAGCCCGGCATATCTAGAGAAAGTGCGTGTTCGAGGCTCTAGCCCGACATATTCAGAGAGAGTGTGTGCTCGAGGCTCTAGCCCGGCAGCTAAATATAGGTATTATTATCACCCCGTCTCTCATTGCCCCAGCGATTTACAAATATTCTTGTAAACCGACCCTGGCCCGACTGAGATTTGTACCTCGGCCCAGGAACTACCTTACAAGTGGCGCCCGAGCAGGGACTCTGGGAGGCATAAACGGGGCGTGGCAAGTCGGTGACATAAAGCCCCACCAAAAACCATAGGTAATAATATCCTTTTTTTTGCATTATATTGGTTGTGCGTTTTTTTACTGGGCGAGTACTTTCGTTACGCGGTGTAGTTTCGTTTTGGTTGCTCATATATAAAACGGCGCATGCAAAACGGCATGCATCGGTAAAGGGCTATTGAACGGCAGCGGCATAGGCAACGACCGAAAATTACGCGTCGTGACTGCGCTGCTATAGCGAACGAGAGCGACGAAACAAAAAGAGCGGACGCAAGAGATCCGTCGCGACTGCGCTGCTAAAGCGAGCGAGAGCGACGAAACGAAAAGAGCGTACGCAAGAGATCCGCCGCGGCTGCGCTGATAAAGGGAGCGAGAGCGACGAATGTAGAACGACTGCGCATACGGGGTATATGCGCGCGCAAGGGTCAATACAAAAAAAAAATAATATATAAGTATAACAATATTTTTTTTATAATAGATGTTAATTAGTTCACCCAATTAAAATTTATCGGTTGATAACAAATAGTAAATAAGGGTAATCCCTAAGTATAAACAAACAAATATAATATATTTTTTTGGGTAAATATTAATTATTTTTACCTAATTAAAATTTATTGGTTAAGGAATAATAAATAAAAATATGGATACAGACGGGTATAAAAATCCGGGAGTGGGCATACGATGGGTCCACTATCGCCGAAAAGAAGAATTGGAGGGAATTGCCACAGAGTTCGGTTTAGAAAAGGAGGGCAAGGTGGAAGAATTACGCCGACGTTTAGCCACTTTTATAAAAGAAGGCGAACATTGCACGAACGTATGGACGCGTCTGGCAGAGTTAGAGGCCCAGTTCGCTAAGATCCCAGATTATATAGGAGTCGAGGGTTTGCCAGACACAGAACCTAGGGGGCGACACAAATCGGAAGGCGACTTAAGCGCTTTGCTTCACCGTCCTCGAATTGTCGCCGAGACCCCCAAGCACAGCTTAGAAGTCCCTCGCGTCCAGGTGGACAGGGGTCCTGGAGGGAAAAGTGGTGGCTCAGAGGAGAGGCCGTCAGGCTCTCGTCCCTTTGCCATTACGACATCCCCAGTACAGCAGTCCCACCAGGAAGCGAAGGGACGCATAATAGTGCCGGAACAGGTCCGGAAGTGGGGCATGCATTTCAACGGGCGAGAAGACCCGCTGTCGTTTTTGGAGGCGCTCGAGGAGCGTGCCATATCGTACGACATAGACCTAAATAGGTTACCGCGCGCCATGGACGAAGTCCTAACGGACAGGGCAGCTCGTTGGTTTGTGTCCAGTCGGCTAAGGGACGCGTCGTGGATGTCGTTCCGGGCTGAGTTCTTGGGATTCTTTTTGCCACCGCGGTACTTTGAAAACCTCGAGGATCAGATTCGCGCCCGCCGTCAGCAACACGGCGAAGATTTCAAAGATTTTTTGATTGAAATTAGGGCA